>CM063459.1:28592500-28595000 GCA_032191425.1 Lymantria dispar
TCTCTAGTAGTGCTTTGTGCGTTTGGGTGCCCGCTACGTACAAGGTCAAAATTAATTTACGACCTGAATGTGTGTCATGCTTAGCGTGACCATACATATCGTCCTCAAAGGGACAGTCCCGTTTTATAGCTCTATGTCCAGTTGTACCCAGCTATATCGAAAATATCACTTGTTACAAACAGACAACAAACGGTTATATTTTATTACCCGGTTACGGATGTGTTCTATACACTTTTCACAGATCCTTTTTTATTTTAACTTTTAGTTTAAATTATTAATCAAAACCTATCAACCTTCTTATCAATCAAAATCAAAGGTTAGCATTTGATTTTGATTCATATTTTTATCTAATTGTGCAAGTGTCCCATTTTGGCACATAAAATAATGGTCAGTGTGTGCAATTTTGACGTAAGAAACTCACATTAGTGATACCGCGCCTAACTCACTAAAACTAAAATGCCCAATAGTAAAATTGTAAGAAAAAGCACATTCATCATCATCATCATTTCAGCTTATTGCCGTCCACTGCTGGACGTAGGCCTCCCTCATGTTACGCCACAATGTGCGGTCCTGTGCCGCCTGCATCCAAGGACGCCCAGCAACTTTCACTAGGTCATCGGTCCACCTAGTGGGGGGACGTCCTACACTGCGTCGTCCGATACGTGGTCACCACTCGAGAACCTTTCTTCCCCAGCGGTTGTCGGTTCATCGAGCGATGTGGCCTACCCATTACCACTTCAGCGTGATAATTCTTTGTGCTATGTCGGTTACACCCGTTCTTCTGCGGATTTCTGTATTCCGGATTCTATCTCGCAGAGAAATCCCGAGCATAGCCCGCTCCATAGCACGCTGAGCGACTTTGACCCTCGTTATGAGGCCTACATTTAGGGACCACGTTTCCGTGCTGTAAGTCATCACTGGTAACACACACTGGTCGTAGACCTGTGTTTTCAGACACTGAGGTATGTTGGACGAGAAGATCCTCTTAAGTTTCCCGAACGCTGCACAACCGAGTTGGATTCGTCGGCTTATCTATTTCTCGAAATTGGATCTACCTAACTGGACTGTTTGTCCTAGGTAAACATAATGATCGACAACTTCGAGAATCGCATTGCCAACTAGGACCGGTACAGGAATGACATGGGCATTTGACATGACTTTCGTCTTGTCCATGTTCATTCGTAAGCGCACTAGTTGGGATACCCTGCTGAGATTATTAAGCATTGTGCCAAAGTCTTCCATGGATTCTGCCATAACGACGATATCGTCTGCAAATCGAAGGTGAGTGATGTATTCGCCGTTAATATTGATGCCGAGTCCAGTCCAGTCTAAGAGCTTGAAGACATCTTCCAGTGCAGTGGTGAACAGTTTCGGAGAGATGACATCTCCCTGTCTCACGCCTTTCTGCAACTGGAAAAAGCACAATAGCAAATTGTAAAAAAAATTATAAAAACAAAATCGTTAAGCTGATTAAAATGATTTGCCAATAGATATGGGGTCAAATCCCACGCGAGATAATTATTTTCCCTAGCAAATAAGTTATTATAAATTATTCAAACTGTAAACCTGTAAAATTCAAGACTTTTAGCTATTATACTTTTAGTTATAACTAGCTGACCCGGCGAACTTCGTACCGCCATAATTATTTTTGTAAATATATTTTCGAAAATATAGTCTCTAATGGAAGAATCATTACGGCATTGTCGGGAGAGATTCGATCGTCATGGTCGCGGCATTGTTAATGATGATTCAAAGAGAATACAAATTACTAATTATTGATTTCTTTGTATTATCTTCATTTTTTTAGTATTTTATAGTGTTATATTGAATAATTTTGCTGATATTGTATGTAATATAATACAGTTAAAGTGCTGAAGTGTGGTGAATGTGATATAAGAGTGGTTTACGTGTATTTGCATATTCTGCCAAAATTCCTAGAGAAAACATTTAATTAAGTTTTCAGCCCCTAATTAATGGTAACGACTCGACTTACTGACGGACAATGACTATAAATAAGCTATTCTATATAAAGAAATGTTAAATACATGATATGAATAAAATTGTATCAGACTTGGCTGTATGGGCTTTGATCCCTTTGCCTGTCCGAATGGACAAACAGAAACAAAAACAAATATATTTGACATTTTATGTCACGTCACACGGGAACACAATCGAACTGGATAAAATGTAGCTCATTTCCATTAAAAAGAAGAAGAATAAAAACGGGATAAAAGTATCCTATGTCCGTCTTCTGGTTCTAAGATACCTCCCCACCAATTTACAGCCAAATCTGTACAGCCGTTCTTGAGTTATAAATAGTGTAATTAACACGACTTTCTTTTATATATATAGATTACATAGATAGACATTAGGCCTCGAATTTTGAGTCGACAAAGGACACATTTTTAGAATGTTATTCAATTAATTAGCAAATAAACAAGTGATTGTTTAGTTAATACAATGCTACATTAGGTATTTAATGCCTTTGTAACATACCAAA
>CM063459.1:28600000-29047500 GCA_032191425.1 Lymantria dispar
ACGTTCAATAGAGAGTCTCACAATATCATTTCTTTCTTTAAATTTAACCATCTTATTTAAAATTATCAATGAGCCACCTCGTATCCTATTGACTCTATTGAACGAGCTAACAACCTGGTGATTAGGAAAATTGAACATTAGTTGATTACCTTTGAGCCAGTGTTCAGTAATACATAAAATGTCTATTTGATAATCATTCAAAAATAATTCAATTTCCAAATCTTTACCTAACATACCCTGAATATTTTGATGTACCAGGTTGATTGATTTATTATTATTCTTAGTGCTTAAAATGCTAAGGCAAGAGGGGTTCTCTATTGTCTTAGGCAAGAGGGGTTCTCTATTGTCTTAAGATGTGTGTGTGTGTGTGCGCGCGTGCGTGTGTGTGTGTGAGCGTATGTCTGTGTGTATATGCGCGCGTATTTTTGTCTCAACACCTATCACTTATGTCATACAGATAGAAATAAGTTAGAGCTATTGTGATATTTAATTGAGAGACCTCGACAGATGCAGTGTACCGTTATATAATACATACGTATGTACGTAGACATAACCTCTAATTAGCAATGTGTACACACACATTATGCGTGTCAAGGGGACGAACTGTTAGAGGTGAACAAACTTACAAAATGTTTTTGACATTCATTTAAAGTGTATTAGAACATACCAACAACTAATTATCGTATGTAAACCGTCGCGTCGTTTAGAGTTCCGTAGTCAACTTTATATATCTATTTTTAATCATTGTAGCAGACGAGCGAACCGGTCATTCATGAATCTTTGCACTGCCAGAGGTATCTCTCTCCGGGCTGTTCCCGCATGTCAAGGAATCGATACTAATGGTCGGTGCTTTGACGATGGGGAGGAAACACGGTGAATTACGGGGCCGCTCACCGCCCTTTTCTCGTCCGGACGGAATGGACAGGGTGTGTTCAGACTAGTGTTGCCCAAAAAAGTCTTGGTCTTGCGGTCTTGGTCTTGCGGTCTTGGTCTTGGTCTTGCGAGAAATGTGAGACCGAGACCAAGACCAAGACCGCTTAATTTTTGCAAGACCAAGACCAAGACTGGCCCTGCAAGACTTGAGCAAGACCAAGACTGGGCCTGCAAGAGTCTCGTGGTCTTGCATTTAATTCAAATCACCATTTCAGCTTATATACGGTTGAGCTCGTGTCTTCTACATAACAGGAGGAGAATCGGCCGTGGCCGGAGGGGAATCGCCACGGTGATGGGCCGTGTTGTTACAGGTCATACATGTCAAGTTTTCCTTCTCTTGCACCGATGTTATATATTATAGCCCTTAGTCGTGGGTTCGCAGTCACGGGTAAAATAGGGGATGAATTATATTCTTACTCCGTCACTACACGGCAAGTCAAATCAGTCTTGAGATATCCATCTATTGGCCAATCGATTCCCAATGTTGGTGTTGGCTTTTCAGAATTACTCTTCGGAAAGGCTCAAGGACAAAAATACCGTAATCACGAGAGTGCTCTTGCCCATTATACATATTTATATATCCGTTTATTTATTAGCCCAACGACGTTCACTGTTGGACATAGAAATATGCCTACAATTAATCTATATAAATGTCCATGTAGGGACAGAGTACGATCACCATCAGGCAGTACATGAAGCGTTGCTCCCAGCGCTATTTTGCCTCTGCCACGACTCACCCCAATCCACTAGTGGTTGGGGCGGTAAACTACGTCCCCTCAAAAATATCCGCGGTCCGACGTCCTCGTCATCTTCTTGAAGAAGAAGATGACGCTATTATGATCGCCCAAGAAAGGACCTACACAGCTCGCGCAGCGATAACAGATAAAACTCCGCGGTATCGGCCTCGCCGTCGAGGTCGAAAACCGCGCCGCGTAAAAGTCATTAACCTAAACTTGGCTACGCCCACTTTGCTCTCAGCGATGCCCCGAGCCGAGGTCCGTTCCCCACAGGGGGGAGCCCTCGGGCGATGTTCGCTTAACTTACTTACCGGGTTGAGAGCCATCAGCGCTCACCCATTGACCGCGTTAAGCTGTCAAGGTCATCTGCGACCAACAGCTACACACACACAAAAAAAAAGACAGAGTACGAATATAATTCACCACTCTCTTACCCGTGGATGTCGTATCAAATCGGATCGGGCAATGGTGTTAGGAACCCATGAAAAAAAATTGAAATAAAAATATCGATTCGTTAATGAATTGAGAGACATGTAAGTTCTCAATTTTGTCATCGTTTTTTCGTGTAAATTGATTAAAATGTATAAAGGAATGATACTTAATCTACAACATATTCGTATTTTGTTAAATGTTCATTAGAATTTGAATAAATCAATGATTACGTTTGCATAAGCAAGACAAACTTCGCTTTAACATAAATCAGCTGATCGGCCGATGACCGTTGATGAGTCGCCTTTGTACCTACGTAACCATTGAAAGGTTCGCGCAAATCTAATACCTATTTATACTGTCGAAATTTTACATGCTTACATATATCCTGTTTGTACATACCTACATAATGCATAAAATTTAAGGCATAAACTCTTAGACACACATTTTTGTAATCACTATAACTTTTACGTTATATTGTTTTTGTGTAATATACATTCTAATTATGATCTATGACTGTTGAACTACAACATACATGAACAGTTGTCCCATAACCTGATACACCCTGTGTATATAACATATGTGCAAGAGAAGTGAAACTAGAAAGAAAACCCTGTACCAACATGTCTGACCAGCGTGGTATAGTAGATCAATTTTCCTCTTACTGGAAGGAAGCTTAAGCCCAGCAGTGGCACTTTCATGAGCTGTGACGATGACGACGAATATCATACATTTTACAAGTATTAAAACCATAAAATTTTAAATCAGTTTTATATGTTCTTGAATAAATAGTATATTAAGAGCTACATGGATCCAGCGGCCAAAGTATTTATATAGGCAATAGAGCAATAGGTTTTTTCAAGTATCCAGAGTATCAGTAACTAAACTAGAAATACAATAGATACATACCACTTAACTTGAAGGGAAATATAAACAATCGCATTAATTGTAAAATATCGCATTGATTATAAAATGACATAAAATTTATTGTATCAACTGCCTCGTGTGGTGACGTCTTAAGAAAATAGGGTCGAAAGTCCTGTCATAAGAGTAGTAACGCTGTCTAATGGAACACCAGGGGAATAGAAGAGTAATTTTCTCCAGTGGTAAGTATTGTATTCAATAGTGAACTATAGGCTAGCAGATGGATAGATAGGATAGGATATTTGATTAATTTAGTTGGATTTTTCATTGCCATGATAAATTACTGTTACGTTATTCTAACTGCAAAACTTTGCAAGACTCTTGCTGCAATACCAAGACTCGGGTGCGCAAGACCAAGACCAAGACCAAGACTCGGGTGCGCAAGACCAAGACCAAGACGAGACCAGGTGTGATGTTGCAAGACCAAGACCAAGACCGGTCCAAGTCTCGTCTCGGTCTTGCATTTGGGCAACACTAGTTCAGACAATAGCTTACCACAAAAAGTAAATAAAGAATACCGGGGCCTACCTAAATAAGGTTACTTTACATATTTAATGCAACTATTATTTCTTAAGAAAAGTACAGTCACATTTAATTACAAGTAAATTATTACCACATACATCCTGTAGATGCAGATAACAAAAAAAGGTAATCATGTCTGCATAAGAACCAAGAATCATTAGTTACAAAAAAATTAATAGTCGTTCTATTTTGGTGAAATAAGTCAGAGAATATGAAATTACGTCTTTAGAATCACTGCGTTGATTTAATAGCTTGCTAACGAGGAATGAAAAAAGTGAAGCTCAAAAAAGCTTTTTTAGTGGTGGATGGAGAGGATTGATGGTTACCCGCAGATCGTTTAGGGAAACTCTAAAATTGAGCTTTGCTATAAATTGTGGACCTATGAATGTATTTTAAAATGTACAAATTTACCATTGTACGATATTTTTCTTGCAGCTAACGTTACAGAAGAACTACTTTTGAATTATTTCCATACTTAATATGTGCGTATCATATTGTGTACGCTGCACCATGTAATATTCCAAAACTCTACACAACACTACTTTAGTATGTATCTTACGAAAAGTCTTTCCACTTCGTATAATGAACCCTACTAGCTTTTGATGCTTTTTTAATTAATATTTCTAAATGAGCAGAGTAAATGTTAATTTTTTGTCCAACAAGATACTTAAATCAAATATCATACCATAATCCTTCTCAATTAATTATATATCATTTATCTTATATTTACATTTAATTTCATTTATGTTACGTGTAGATCTTATATACTGTCATATTTTTTGGATTTAGTAATATATCGTTATCGTGGCACCGCTTGGATAGTTCAGATTCTTTTCCAGCAAATTGACGTCGCTATATGATTATAAGGTTTTATTATTATAATATCTAAAACGGCAAAACACTCACGTGCTGAGATCGATTACGTCGACCCGGGTTTCGAGCATGTCCGATGCTCATCATCAGGGCGAGTGCGCAGCGGCGTCTGCGAGGCCCCGGCGTGCACTGCGCGATGCATATCGAGCAGGGCGCCTCGACACAGCCATGAGGGGTGCGGGGGAGGTGTTCGCCTCTTGATAGTTCTCGGCGGAAACGTCGGACGAAACTTCACACCCGGAGTTAAGCGGCGTTGTTGGTATGTCACTCCGTGTGTCGTCATATCAAATCGTCATATCAAAAAAGTCATATCAAAACCTGCACCAGTCGGAAGGAGAGCACCCCGTACCGCCTCTCCAACCACTGCATCAGCACCGGCCGGAAGGCCTCCACGGTTCGCACCCCGAACCGAGGCCTCTCCAGCTGGACTGCCCAACGGGCAATGACGTCTCGGCGGGCGTCGCCGCGCCAGGCGGTGAGATCCCTTAACGAGACCACACCGACCCCCGCTCGCACCCTCGTCACCCGCCGATATAGTCCGGCGAGCATCTCCGCCTCCAGGTCCCACGGGGGAGTCCCGGCCAATAGGCACGCTGCCTCCGTCGCCACCGTGCGGTATCCGCGGATGGCCCTGACCGCCATGACCCTCTGTGGTCGCCACAGAAGGGCCCTAAGTCGGACGGTAATGGACCCCGCCCACACCGGTGCGCCGTACAGGGCCATCGACCGGATGACCCCCGCGTACAGCCGTCGGCACGCAGCGCTCGGTCCGCCCACGTTCGGCATAAGCCACGATAGGGCGGACGCCGCGCCGATAATGTAGGGTATAAGGTGCTTGTTTTTAACGGTAATCTACGCGTAGTTTTTATATAGCAATCGTTGAACAAGGCATTTAAAAAAAATAGATGTGGTAAGAGCACACTGTCAATAGTCTACAGCCGCGGGGCGGTCCTGCCGGCTTAGTACAACACTCTCAAGGAAAGAGAGACACTGAGTAGTAGCAATCTGTAACTGCACTTCGTTTGGTGAGCGAGGGAGCCGGCAGCCCAATTTTCTGAGGGTATTTGCGTGTGGTATGTTTCGATGGCCTGTAGTACTAAATCTCATGCCACGTATTTACACTCCCTTCACATTCGTCACTGCAGGCAGCGGCCTAGGAAAGGGCCATGAGGGGTAGTACCACTTACCATCAGGTGTGCTGTTTGCTTGTTTGCCATCAATAGCAATAGAAAAATTCAATATAATTAGTGGGTATGTAATCGCATATAAATATTCTCTTCTAAGCCCATTTATACGCGTCCCTAGAATTAACACGTGGAATCATATTGCTTAGTACTAATTAGTAAGTAAGTATTGTGAGAGTTACGATGGGACTGATATGTACATGTGTACAAAAATCCCTAAATAAAATTAAAAAAAAAAAAAAAAAAAAAAACACGTGGTATCATCATATTTTTGCTGATTAATTATAGTTCGTCACTACATGTGGAATAAGAACATATTGTGACTTAGTGGTTCATAAGATTTCAATGTACTAACATGCATTGTGACCGTTTTCGGAATAAAAATTAATTTAAATATATTTTTATTTTCTATGTAGTTTTCTATGTAAGAGGTATAATATACAGATATCTGTGCAAATGTAAAACTTTAAATAAAACGATTTTTTTTATTAAAGTTTTATAGTAGGTCAATTGCCCTGATATTGTGGAGGAGACCCGAGTCCAACAATAAGACGCATATGAGTTATGAAGAAACAATAAAATATTTTATTATATATTCTTTCATCATTACACAGAAGTATTATACAACTATAGATATAGTAGGCTAATTCCTTTTCATTGTGATGGCACCTATGCCTAATAGTTGGACGTATATGTGTTCAAGTCTATGAAGAAATGTATTTAAATAGATGTAACAGGTTGTTTGTCAATGTTCCCACCGTCGCCATCACTGTGTATGTCTTCAGCTGCCGGTGCTGCCTCGTCTGGCACTTGATAAGTCTGTGGTTCACCTAGGATCGCTGGAATCACCTGTAAGTAGTAGACTTGATAGTAACTGATACTGCCACGTATGGACTTTTGCAATACCAGAAGCACAGCTAGGCCGCTACCTACTGTAAAGATAGTACTCTTATTTAAACTCGTTTAAAAAGGACATAACGCTGGGAAAATATAGCTGGTATTTCATTCTAAATTCTGCGCGCAAATGAAAGAAAATCGCTGGAAACTTTAATTTGAAGTCCATAATTCAATACGAAAAGGTTGAACCACGCTACGGTGCCAAATGGTACGTTGGTAAAACAGTGACGCTGCTGGTACAAGTCAAACAGTTCCTTAAAGCACTCCCCATGAAAGCACCGATTACACATTTCTCTCTCTTTTCGCCGCTCCGCTCCAGCGACTCAAATCTGTTTTTCAGATTAGTTTTTGCAGGGAGTCCAGTGGGTCTAGCTGACAGATTTAGACAGATTGGTATAAGGTTTTATTCGAAGTATAAGGTTTATTTCGAGTTTCCATCTCTTACATAGATGTTATATGCGTAATAGACCCCGTCTTTAGGACATCCACGGGTATGAAAGGAGTGGTGAATTGTATTCTTACTCCGTCACCACACGGAAGACATATTGCGTCGACCCCAAGTAATTGGGATAAGATTAGAATGATGATAATTAATATTAAATACTTGTTGTCCAAGCATGACGAGGATCTGTGCTACTTTTTTGATGGCCTCTAGGTCTTGCGAGGAGGGTAGCGCTAATCGTGGCTCCTGCAGTCGTGAAGCACCTCTCGCTCCAGAACCCAAGCGAGATGTTAGGTCGGAAACGAGGCCTAGGGGTAAACCTTCACTCTGAAATAAAAATATGTGAAGTGAGTAATAGTGATTGGAAGTCTGCCAAATGTGTATTATTACTTTATCTGCTCGAAGGAAGGTGTTAAAAATAAATCACTCCGGCATTTATAGCCATCATCATCATTTCACTTATACTCGTCGCTGCGCTTCGACCAATGTCATGAATTAGAAAGATAAGAAAGAGATGCGTGTTTTTTCGACAAAACGTTTTGACCATTCCAGAGAATCACAAAACGAGGAAAAGTAGCCTCGAAGTCGAAGGTCGTAAAGGTGTCTGTCTGTAAAAGACCATTTGTCTAACCAAGTAGCGACATATGCTACGCTATTAAATTAATCGGTCGACTATTAGCGAAAAACAAAACAAAAAACTTTTTACGAAACCAGAACAAGTTTTTAACCAGTAAACCATTTTTTAATTGATTTGCCACAAAATTCTTTACAACATTACTTACCAAGTTTGTATTTGTCTCAATCTGAAGTCTCATTTTATATTATTACTTTAAATAACTTTAAATAAATAATTATGTTTGTAATTCACCAATATAAAGTAGGTATGTAACTATCCCCGAAAAAGTAAAAAAAATACTATAATTTTTTTAACTGCATATTTACGTAATTTATTTGAAATGTTAGATTCTAGCTAGTATCCTATAAAAATCGTAACATTTTTCATTCCAAAATGCATCGTTTTTTAAAGAACCTTCCTTTCCCAGCGGTTGTCGGTTCGTCGAGCGATGTGACTTGCCCCTTGCAACTCCTGCGTGCTAATTCTTCGTGATATGTCGGTTACACCTGTTCTTCTGCGGATTGCCGTATTTCGGATTCTATCTCGCAGAGGAATCCCGAGCATAGCCCACTCCATAGCACGCTAAGTAACTTTAAGTTTGGTTATGAAGCCTACATTTAGGGACGAGGTTTCCGTGCCATAAGTCATCACTGGCAACACACGCTGGAATTTATAATAGATACTTGAAAGTCATGAATGAACTTAAAAAAAAAACGACAGTTCGAAATGGAACCCACGTCTACTGAAAAGCCGCTCAAACTGTTTTCTAATTAAGCTGCCGTGCTACACACTTGTATGATCAATTTGCCTCTCTATATTTTCGTTTTACTCACATTTTTACGGATAACTATATAAGTATACATTTAAAAATTAAAATGCTGATTCTCTTATTTATTAAACGAAAATAAAATGTACTCAATGACATTATACGTTGGTTCAAAACGATGGCATTTTCTTATTAAAAATCTAATTTGAAAATTACTCAAAATAATTGAATAACACACCTGAAAAAATTACACGTAAGATCTTTATATGTTATATAAATCTTCTGTTTGTTTGTAATTGAACTCTTTCTAAAGGGCTGGACCGATTATGATAAAAAAAATGTATATGCTCTAGTGGATTCGAGAATGGTTTAGATTAGTAATTGGACCCGGTAGGTGGCGCTGCTATCGATTTCAAGAATTCCTTATATTTTGTGTCAGTGTCGGGGTTCGAATCCCACGCTTTACAACACTTTGTGCGATCCACATAATTTGTGTCCTTTATTTATATGTTTATAAAGTCCTCCGCAATACAGGTATAATTACTTTAGTAAAAAAAAATGTGGAGGAGATTGAATCGTAGCAATTGGACATATACATATAAGTATCTGAGATGATTATAAGGTAATACATACCACAGGACTGCCCCAGGTATTCTCTACGACTAAGGCTCCGATTATCCACCACAGTAGCATTCTAGAAGCCATCGTGATGTAGTACACAGTACTGTCATCGTTCACAAGCAGTGTGGGGTCTTATACGACCAGGTCATGTGCAACTAATAGACCAATTGTGTAAGTAAATGGCTCACTTAGCGTGATTGTAATAAATTGTTCGATTACACAGGTTTCGTGTTCTACGTTTGTATCATCACGCTATTATTGTACCTGTGATGAGCACAAATCTACAATAGACTACGAAGTCACCTTGATTCTAGCACACGTTGACAGACATCGGAGTCCATCAGGCAAACGACTGCTTAGTAGGCATTCGTGGGTTAATAAATTGTATAAAACAAGGAGCGAATGAACAAAATAATAATTTTTTTTTCTTAAATGCTCTTCTTGCATTTGAAAATATTCGTTGCAATAAGAAAATAGTCCTTGTATAGCAGATGACTTTTCAAAAATAACTAACCGACACAATTTACAACCAGACTCAGAACAACGATAAGTCTTTGTGGTTTGTACTCGCATAATTATCAAATCTACAAAGTAGATTGCTTTTCATTCCAAAAAAAGAAAATGCGGTCCTTGATATATATTATTATATATATTTAATTGACTATATGTATTATTAAAGCGTATCAAGCCGTGAGCACAACTTATATTATATTTGTTAAATAAAAATAAAATCTGTTTAGTTTCCGTCCTATATAATTAGTTCAATCTGAATTGTGTGCTGTCACTGAAAGTATGAACTTTTTAATTCTGATTTATGTTTTCAATAGATTAAGTTTATATTATTATTGACAAGTGCTATGTATATATTGTGTCCTCTCCCTCTATAAATATCATCAAACGCAAGTTCATAGAAGTGTCGGGACGCACAAAGTACCGCCTCACAAAGAATTTATTTTAAGAAGTTTAAAATTTCAAAGGCGGCGTAATTTAAATGTTTAGGCTGAACTGCAGACGGAATGCGGCCCCTGGCTGTTCGGTGCGCGGAGCCGCCCTGCCGCCTGGGGCGCCCCCGCCCCCCTCCGGCGCTGCGTGCCGAACGTGCCCCCGCATATAGAGCTACCAATTGATTTATGAACTAAATGTCTTGTCCTCGATTAGAATACTAGCCTTTAGTGATAAAATACAGTTTGAAAAAAACATCTCTACAATAGCTCCAGCACGTAGCTCAACAAGAAATCTACCGACGAGATTGCATATCGATTAAATCAAACCATAATTCATATCGCGCTACTGTAACATGTAATTTATGAGTGGCAGTCAATCCATAATTAGTGTCTCGTCTCATAACGTATGTCTTAGCCAATTGTTTACTAATTTCCTTACATAATTTGACCAACAAGAAGATATATCTTCTCTCTGCCCTTGCATTCAAAGTAGTTTAGTCGCTATAATACTTATTTAATAATACATTTAATAAATTTTCAGTTTTACAAATACTTAAAACATGTCGAAAGAACAGGTCTACTCATCCGTGTACACGGTACAGCCTACAGATCTGTGTACCTAGATGAAGCAGGAAAGCTGTTGGAGAGAATCCTGGGGAGGTGGCTTAATTCCTCTCAGCAGCAGGCATCATCAGCATCGGACAGTACCACAGCGAGGTTGATCTTGATCTGACGGATGCCCAATTTGGTTTCAGGAGACGGTATTCGACGATCACAGCCTTGCTGCGACTGGACTAAGGAATAGTTCTTTATCCACAGAGAGATTGAACGCATGAGGGGGCTCCAGGCGGGCATCAGGGAGAGACGGTACTTGACAGTGTAACCCGCCAGGCTGGCCATGGAGGTCAAGGACTCGGGTAATAGTGATCGGCTCAATGGGGAAGAGGAGGGAATACGATGGGTGAGAGGGTCAGGCGCCAGCCTTTCATCACCTCGCACGGAACAGGCGGCATGTGCCCAGATCATAACCCTCAAAAATAAAAGGCTGGTATACAATAATATGTGGCCTACTCAACTCGGTTGGACTACAATATATATGAATCGAGTTATATTATAGGTATGTATATTCTACGTAATCTAAACGGAATCCCTGGAGCAGTGCGAGTGACGCCCGCCCGCCCGACCGACTGACCGCCGACCGCACTCTGACATAATCATTTATAACATTTCAAGTCTGTTTACGAACGTTCTCTCCATAAACACTATTTGATATTGTTGTGTCCATTTTCATTATGATATAAAGTTAACTATTATTTATATTAGTTGTAGATAATATTAATGCTGTGTGGTAGCGGCTTCGAATACTACCAACCCTTGCTTTGCTCGTGGGTGTCGTAAAAGACGACTAAGAGCCCTAGATTGACCCGGACCAACTCCATCTGGTAACATTTGGGTCAACGATTACATTCCCAAGGAGGGTTGACGTCAGGCAGGCGGCCGGTCATAAAAGTCATTGCCGAAACTTTTTGCAATATGTCAAAACAGATGACATATTGCGTCGACCCCAAGTAATTGGGATAAGAGCAAGATGATGATGATGAGTTGTAGATAATATTAATAGAAATATATCGCAGAAAATCTACGTCTGAGCAGTAATTTGTTATTGCATTTTGTTAGCGAGAGAGCAGGCAGCACAACTTTCAGAGGGTGGTGAAGTTTTAGTGATGCCTTTAGTATCTACGAACCTTATTACACGGATACATTCTCCCTTCACTTTCTCCACGGTAGGCAGGTCCGCGAATGGCAGTATCATTTAACATCAGGTGCATTGTTTGCTCGTTTGCCACCTATAAAAGAAAATCTTTTTAAAGACTGTGCGGTAGCGGCTACTACCAACTCAACTAAGAGCTTTACATCGATCTGGGCCAACTCAAATCCGTCACAGTCCGGTCACACTCCGTCCGTATAAACAATAATTAGTGCCCTCGTAGTTTTCGAGTCCCATCTACGGTGCGTATTGACGACTTTTCGTAGTCAGTGTAACGGTGTAAGTAACGACCTCTTATGCTGTAAGTCTTGGTTTGATACTCACGCGTCACAACTATTTATGCAATCTATACACACTATGTATTGAGTTGTTATGAGTGTCCTTTACTTCCTCTGTTCTTCTTCTCAGCCCAAATATGCCTCCAAGCCCAAATAGTTCCCGCGACTTCGTCCGCGTGGAAAAGTGACTTTGGGGGCTATAGCTACTTTCAGCATTTATTTATTTATTTAGAAACTTCTGTGGCCAAACATTAAGAACGTTCAGCACTTGATTCCCATTGTCGATTAGACGAAGTTCGAGTTGTTTGTGAAGCCGTTGAAGTTGTTCTTTCAACGCTTGTTTATCTAGCGCGGTTTCGTTCAGAGATTTCTCGTTGAGTAGCCAACCTCTGCCTATTTTCATCCTCTGTCTCATTGCTGGGTATAAGTCGCAGTCGTTTTGCAGTAGCAGACTGTCGAGAAAGTTGAGGAGGTTTCTTTCTAGACATTTCGGAGAGGCCACCGCCCCCTCGCCCCTCATGACCGCCCGCCACATCATATATGTGTGCGCAATAGGTACTTAATACTTATTTGTCTACAACACTAATACTTACATTTTTAATATCACGATATCTTTTGAATGAAATGTCAGAATTAAAAAATTAATAAAGTTCCAGAAAGGTATTGAATATGAAAAGAATATCCGTCTTGAATATGAAGTAATTTATTTTGATAAGGATTAATACCAAGGTACAATATAAAGAGTTAAAGCGACGGTATTTTAATTATTTAAAAAAATATAAAAAATATACTATTGTGAGATAACTATCTCCCCTAACAGGAGCGCGACGGATTTCGGGGTCTTCCTCACCATCCTGGGGGCCTCGATACGGCGACTGGCACCGCGCCAAGTCTTCGTTCTGGGGGACTACAACGCCAAGTCCACGGCGTGGGGTCCCCCAGGACGAATGACCGCGGGTGGGCGGTCGAAGAGTGGGCGGCGGCACTGGGCCTCTGTTTGCTGAACAGGGGCTCGGTGCAAACGTGCGTGCGGCAGCAGGGCGGGTCGATAGTGGACTTGTCGTTCGCTAGCCCTAATGTCGCAGCACGTGTGAGAAGCTGGTGCGTCCAGAAGGAGGTTGAGACCCTATCCGACCACCGATACATCCGGATAGAGGTCTCCCGGACCCTCCTGCAGCCCAGCAGGGGTCACACGGCGGACGGAGCTCCCGCGTTTCCGCGGTGGGCTGTGGGTCGATTGGATCGGGACCTGTTGGTGGAGGCAGCCATCGTTCAGTCCTGGCTGTCCTCACCGCCCCAGGCGGACGAGGTGGATGCCGAGGCTGGCCGCATCCGCTGTGCGTTAACGCAGATCTGCGATGCGGCCATGCCCCGTGTGCGGCGTCTGCCCCCGAAGAATGCGGTCCCCTGGTGGTCCCGAGAATTGGCGGACCTTCGGGCCGCGTGCATACGTGCCCGGAGGGCTTACACCCGCAGCCGAGCGCGCCACCGCGACGCTAAGCGGGAGGGCCAGCTGTACGAGGCTTACCGCAGTGCGCGGTCTGCTTTCAGGCTGGCCGTCCGTACCGCCAATGACGTTAGTCGGCGGGAGATGTTGGACAGTCTCGAGCGTGACCCCTGGGGTCGCCCCTACCTCGCGGCGCTGTACAAGCTCTGCGGGCGGGGCCCCCCCCTCACCGAGACTCTCCAGCCCAGCCTCCTCACCAGAGTTGTCGAGGACCTCTTTCCACAGTGGGCGGAGCACACGCCCCCGGTCATGGCTTCGCCGGACAGTGACCGGGAGGCCGACGATGAAAGTGCTCCGCCCATCACGGAGCCGGAAATGGGGGTGGCGGTGGCGCGTATGCGAGTCAAATCCACCGCCCCCGGGCCCGACGGTATTCCGAACCGTGTGCTGGCCCTGGTCCTCGAGCACCTGGGACCACGCCTCAGGGGACTGTTCGACGCTTGTTTGACGTCCGGGCAGTTCCCTGGGTGCTGGAAAGAGGGGAGGCTGGTTCTCCTGCCGAAGCCGGGACGGTCTCCCGAGTCGGCCTCGGCCTACAGGCTCGATGATGCGGGCAAGCTGCTGGAGAGGGTGTTGGCTGCCCGCATCGAGCGGCACCTCGTCGGGGTCGGGCCCGATTTGTCGGACGCCCAGTTTGGTTTTCGGCGAGGGCGTTCGACGATCGCGGCCCTGCTGCGCCTGAAGGCCGTGGTAGCGGAGGCCGTCACCGGCGGAGGAGTCCTGTTGGCGGTGTCCCTGGACATCGCCAACGCCTTCAACAGTCTGCCATTCAGCTGCATCAGGGAGGGGCTGAGATATCACGGGGTGCCCGTGTACCTCAGGCGGCTGGTGGCAGACTACTTGGAGGGGCGCAGCGTTCTCTACGTTGACCGAGTAGGGGACGTTGTGCGAACGCCCATGACGTGCGGTGTCCCGCAGGGGTCGGTTCTGGGTCCGACCCTGTGGAACATCGGCTACGACTGGGCGTTGAGAGGAAGTCTCCCACCCGGGCTGGGCGTAATTTGCTACGCCGACGATACACTCGTCACAGCCCGGGGTGGGACGCTAGAGGAGGCGGCACGCCTGGCAACTCTCGGCACCGAGGAGATTGTCAGGCGGATCGAAGCGCTGGGGTTGAGGGTAGCCCTGGAAAAGACGGAGGCCCTTTTATTCCATGGCCTCCGTACCGCCGGGCCTCCCGCCGGCGCTTCGATCACCGTGAAGTCGGTCACCATCAGCATCCAGGCCCACATGAAGTACTTGGGCCTGGTGCTCGACGGGCATTTTTGGTTCCGGGAGCATCTCCATTGACTTCTTCCCCGGCTTGTCGGCGCGGCGTCCGCCCTTTCGCGGCTGATGCCGAATGTGGGCGGACCCAGCTCTACGTGCCGACAGCTGTACACGGGGGTGATCCGGTCGATGGCTCTGTACGGCGCACCGGTGTGGGCGGGGTCCCTGACCGTCCGGCTGAGGGCCCTCTTGAGGCGACCACAGAGGGTCATGGCGGTCAGGGCCATACGCGGTTACCGCACGGTGTCGACGGAGGCAGCGTGCCTCCTGGCCGGAACTCCCCCGTGGGACCTGGAGGCAGAGATGCTCGCTGACATTTATCGGCGGGTGTCGGAGACGCGCGCCCGCGGCGGCATGGTCTCCCTGCAGGAGATCACCGCCTGGCGGGTCGACGCCCGCCAAGGAGTCATTGCCCGTTGGGCAATACGGCTGGAGAGTCCTCGGTACGGTGTCAGGACCGTCGAGGCCTTCCGGCCGGTGCTGATGGAGTGGTTGGAGCGGACGCACGGGGTGCTTTCCTTCCGACTGGTGCAGGTGCTTACGGGGCACGGGTGTTTTGGGAAGTACCTGCACAAGATTGTCAGGAGGGAGAGCACACCGTCCTGCCACTACTGCAGTTGCAACGAGGATACGGCGCAGCACACGCTCGAGGAGTGTGCTGCATGGGAGGGGGAGCGCCGTGAACTCGTCGCGATTATAGGTGCCGACCTGGCGCTGCCGACCATCGCCAGGGAGATGCTCGACAGCGTCAGGAACTGGGACGCGGTCGCCGCCTTCTGTGAGGCCGTAATCTCACGGAAGGAGGCGGCGGATCGTGTACGAGTGGAGCTCCTATTCGGCGACACGTTCCGCCGCCGGCGACTCGGGCGGCGCAGGCGCGAGTATCTGCGCCTAATGCCGCCCTAGCCGAGGCCGCGGGTGATCGGACCGGGGAATTGTCCGTCACCCGCAGAGAGGCTGACCGCGCGATGGTGACCGACGTCCCATTACGTCGAGAGGTGAGGTTACCCGAAAGGGTATTCCGTCGGGCCGACCACTGATGACAAGTCACATCTGCTCCGGTGGTCGGCCCAACAACGAGGTGAAGTGAGTACGGGTGGGTTATGGGCCCGCGCGCCGTCCTCTCATCGCCCCGGACGGACAGGACCGCACTTACCATAGCCCACCTATAAAAAAAAAATAAAAATTGTGAGATAACTATAATAGTTAGACATATGGTGTCGTAATATTTTTTGTAGACAATCATATGTTCAGCAAAGTTGTAGTAGGTACATTGTTTTGCTCTATAATCAATAGTTTTCGCAGCACACGCGATGTATTGATTTTTTCGGGTCATTTTTTTACACCTTGGGTTACATTATAGGACTTTTAGTACGTATCTTTAATTTTTTTGAAAATATAATATAGACTATCCCGCCTTCCTCGATAAATGGACTATCCAACACTGAAAGAATTTTTCAAATCGAACCAGCGGTGCCTGAGATTAGTGCGTTCAAACAAACAAACTCTTCAGCTTTATAATATTAGTATAGATTATTAGACACTACTCCAGATAAGAAGCTTAAGTAAATAGTCTTCTAAAAAAACTGAGCCGTCGTCGCCCAGAACGCCTGGCAGATGTGAATGAATTATGTGAATTATTTTGTACAAATACTTGTGCATATACATATACATGTATGTATATGCATAAGAGAATAGATTACGACAGGAACTAATACAAAATAATGTATAAATAAAATACTACGATTTTTTTTCCAGAATATGATGATTTTTATTCAATAAACATTTATTTTCATTAAATACAAGAATTAGAAATTCTAAAATGTTTCAAATTGTGACACCGTAATTCTTTAAATCAGTGATTTTTGTAATAATATAATAGTTATATTCGATGCTTCTGAAGATATTACTGTGACAATTGGTCGGAACTACACTTATTATCATAGAGCGTGGCGAGGCCCTGCCACGGCATGCGTTGCTTTATGCCATGCTAAAGATCAGGTTTACCTTCGCCTGTTGATGTTTCGCATCGAAAATAAGTTCAAGGTCTGATCACCAGCCACACTCAATTACAAAAGAAAACAGTTCAGTGCTCATAAAGTAACAATAATTAATTATGCTTTTATAAAATAATACGAGTGTGAATTTTTCTTCGTTAATCATTGTCATTCATTGCTGCGGCAAGAATGCATAAGGTCATACAAGTTCTTACAATATAAATTAAACTTATTTCGGGCAAGATGATGGCCGCGGTATTATTTTATTGTAAAATTTGATCTTTGATTATTATCAAAATATTCAATTATTACTAATATCTCTTCCAATTCATGTAAATAAATAAAAATGCAATAGTAACAAACGCCATTAAAAAAGTTACAAGATTTTTAAGGTGTTTTAATGTATATAACTATATTCTATCTCTTTCTGTTTTTTAGAGCAGACGCAGATTAGAGAGGAGATTGCGACATTGACGTCATATTCTTTGTATTGTTCTCTTTGTCTAAAAAATAATTTTGATATATAATGATATATTTTTTTCAAATTTATACAGTTTTAGTCTATTTTATATACATAATAGCTAGTGTTGCCCAAATGCAAGACCAAGACGAGACTTGGACCGGTCTTGGTCTTGGTCTTGCAACATCACACCTGGTCTCGTCTTGGTCTTGGTCTTGCGCACCCGAGTCTTGGTCTTGGTCTTGCGCACCCGAGTCTTGGTATTGCAGCAAGAGTCTTGCAAAGTTTTGCAGTTAGAATAACGTAACAGTAATTTATCATGGCAATGAAAAATCCAACTAAATTTATCAAATACCCTATCCTATCTATCCATCTGCTAGCCTATAGTTCACTATTGAATACAATACTTACCACTGAAATTTTATGGTTTTAATACTTGTAAAATGTATGACATTCGTCGTCATCGTCACAGCTCATAAAAGTGCCACTGCTGGGCTTAAGCTTCCTTCCAGTAAGAGGAAAATTGATCTACTATACCACGCTGGTCAGACATGTTGGTACAGGGTTTTCTTTCTAGTTTCACTTCTCTTGCACATATGTTATATACACAGGGTGTATCAGGTTATGGGACAACTGTTCATGTATGTTGTAGTTCAACAGTCATAGATCATAATTAGAATGTATATTACACAAAAACAATATAACGTAAAAGTTATAGTGATTACAAAAATGTGTGTCTAAGAGTTTATGCCTTAAATTTTATGCATTATGTAGGTATGTACAGACAGGATATATGTAAGCATGTAAAATTTCGACAGTATAAATAGGTATTAGATTTGCGCGAACCTTTCAATGGTTACGTAGGTACAAAGGCGACTCATCAACGGTCATCGGCCGATCAGCTGATTTATGTTAAAGCGAAGTTTGTCTTGCTTATGCAAACGTAATCATTGATTTATTCAAATTCTAATGAACATTTAACAAAATACGAATATGTTGTAGATTAAGTATCATTCCTTTATACATTTTAATCAATTTACACGAAAAAACGATGACAAAATTGAGAACTTACATGTCTCTCAATTCATTAACGAATCGATATTTTTATTTCAATTTTTTTTCATGGGTTCCTAACACCATTGCCTGATCCGATTTGATACGACATCCACGGGTAAGAGAGTGGTGAATTATATTCGTACTCTGTCTTTTTTTTTTGTGTGTGTGTAGCTGTTGGTCGCAGATGACCTTGACAGCTTAACGCGGTCAATGGGTGAGCGCTGATGGCTCCCAACCCGGTAAGTAAGTTAAGCGAACATCGCCCGAGGGCTCCCCCCTGTGGGGAACGGACCTCGGCTCGGGGCGTCGCTGAGAGCAAAGTGGGCGTGGCCAAGTTTAGGTTAATGACTTTTACGCGGCGCGGTTTTCGACCTCGACGGCGAGGCCGATACCGCGCAGTTTTATCTGTTATCGCTGCGCGAGCTGTGTAGGTCCTTTCTTGGGCGATCATAATAGCGTCATCTTCTTCTTCAAGAAGATGACGAGGACGTCGGACCGCGGATATTTTTGAGGGGACGTAGTTTACCGCCCCAACCACTAGTGGATTGGGGTGAGTCGTGGCAGAGGCAAAATAGCGCTGGGAGCAACGCTTCATGTACTGCCTGATGGTGATCGTACTCTGTCCATACATGGATATTTATATAGATTAATTGTAGGCATATTTCTATGTCCAACAATGAACGTCGTTGGGCTAATAAATAAACGGATATATAAATATGTATAATGGGCAAGAGCACTCTCGTGATTACGGTATTTTTGTCCTTAAGCCTTTCCGAAGAGTAATTCTGAAAAGCCAACACCAACATTGGGAATCGATTGGCCAAAAGATGGATATCTCAAGACTGATTTGACTTGCCGTGTAGTGACGGAGTAAGAATATAATTCATCACCCCCTATTTTACCCGTGACTGCGAACCCACGACTAAGGGCTATAATATATAACATCGGTGCAAGAGAAGGAAAACTTGACATGTATGACTTGTAACAACACGGCCGATCACCGTGGCGATTCCCCTCCGGCCACGGCCGATTCTCCTGTTATGTAGAAGACACGAGCTCAACCGTATATAAGCTGAAATGGTGATTTGAATTAAATGCAAGACCGCGAGACTCTTGCAGGCCCAGTCTTGGTCTTGCTCAAGTCTTGCAGGGCCAGTCTTGGTCTTGGTCTTGCAAAAATTAAGCGGTCTTGGTCTTGGTCTCGGTCTCGCATTTCTCGCAAGACCAAGACCAAGACCAAGACCGCAAGACCAAGACTTTTTTGGGCAACACTAATACTAGCTTCTGTCCACAGTTTACAATCGGTCGATCTGACAGTCTAAATGTAAGCTGCTCCAAAACGAAATAACTCAATTGTCACATTTAGAATTCTGTTTCTATGTTTCCTTTCCCGTTCTACTATTCGTAACTGAAACCGTTGAATAAGCCGAAAACATTTTATATGTGTAACCATATCTGAAACGTGTATAATTTTATTCCAATATCCACATTCGTATACAGATCCAGAACTCCATATCTGCAGTATCCCTATATTAATTGCCTATATACATATATCAACAAATATGCATTAAAGTATCTATAACAACTTTTTCATCCACTGCTCTCGAAACGTCCATGGCTGTAGTCAAGATGTCAGTTAGTTTCAGGTAATGTGTTTTTACATTTTGTGTACGGAAATTTTATATTTGGTTATCACATAAGAATCAATTTATTGGTTTAATGTTTATCAATATGTATTAACAAGTACATATATGAACATCGTCAAACCTTGACGAGCGTATAACGCGAAGTAGATCTGAACATTTTGACTTATAAAAATTTATTAAGTCATACAGAGTTCACCACTGCACTGGAAGATGTCTTCAAACTCTTAGACTAGACCGGACTCGACATCAATAACAACGGAGTATTTGTAGACGACATCGTCGTTGTGGCAGAATCCATGCCACTTCATTCATTTTTGCACAGTAATGGTTATATTTCCGCTTATTCTTTTAGTTAACAGTCGTGAATAGTTAATTGTGATAATGAGGATAACATTGTGAGCTCGTTCACACTATGAGATATATACGCACTGAGGTCGCGACTAACATATTTGTTGAGATATTTTAACTGTGAGATAAACTCATTTGTCTTAGGCATTCATTATGTAAACATATTTTTTTTGTTTCGTGTAGTTAAAATAATTTACAAGTATTAATCTAATTAAAAAAATGCGCTTGGGAACGGACTAAGAATACACTTATCCGCCCCCTCTCTTGTCTGTGGGTGTCGTTAAAAGACGACAAAGGGATATATGCAAATAACATCTGTGTAAAAGAAGGCAAACTAGATATAAAACTCTATTCCAACATGTTTGATCAACGTGGAATAGTAGGTCAATTACCCTCCCATTGTGGAACAGGCTTGAACCCTACAGTGGGACTTATACACGGTGACTTTTTATCGTCTTACAAAAAAAAAGTATCCGACCAAAGAAATATACGTATCTAACATATTTAAATGTTCAATAGTGGCAGTTATAAAAAAATAATAAAATAAAATAAATTAAAGTTAATATTTTGTAACAGTCTGTTTATCATGTTTATATTTTAAACAAAAGAAATCATGCGGAATTTCGTTAACCAATCATGGGTAAGAAGTCCACGTGGACGGCTTTTACAAAGCGTAATTCCCTACGCTAGATACCTAACAGGTATCCTTTGCGATGCCCGATTGGCGCCGAGGTAAAGTGGTCGTAGTACCTACATACTACATCAGCTGTGTTGAGTACCTATGCGCTCGCTACATGCTGTTTCCTTACTATTTTAATTAGTAATTATTTATAATAACTTTTATTAAAAAATATTCTAGTAAATATCGTTTTTAACCTTTTAATTGTACGAATGTATAGTAGATACTGGATACTTTAATTGACCTGCTTTTGTAAGACGACATAAATGCCACCGTGTGTAGGCTCAGATGATGATATTAATTTGTCCGTGTGGACTAAGAATACAATTCACCGTCCGTTATCTTGCCCGTGTCGTAAAAAACAACTAAGGGATGTGATATGCGGATAGCATCTATGCCACAGAATGGAAACTCGACATAAAACATTATAGGTACCAACACGTCCGACAGGCGAGGTATATGTCAATTTTCCTCCCATTGTGGAGGAGACTGTGGAAGTATGATGATAACTTTCATTTATAATAGATTTTTTTTTTGTGTGTGACTTAGTTGTTAGCCTCAGATGGCTGTGACAACTTTACCCGGACTGGTGGGTGAGCGCTAAGGGCTCTCAACCCGTATTTATAATAGAAATTTAATGTTTTTTAAATACCTACGTAGTGTAGGTATTTAAAAAAACAAAAAAAAAAACAGAAATGAAAACTGCCAATGTAAGCTTATTCCTGCTTAGTCTTTATTATATGTAAAACTTCTAAACTTAAGAAATGTTTCTTTGCGAATATGACTGTACTAGCTTTTGCCCGCGGCTTCGCCCGCGTAAAAATTTACTTGCATATTGAACTATTATCGCAAAGAATATTATCGACATAAAAAGTATTACATTTCTTAATTTAAGAAATACTCTATCTACGTGTCAATTTTCATCCAAATCTGCTCAACAGTTTAAGCGTGATTGAGTAACAAACATCCAAATATCTTCACAAACTTTCAAATTTGAATATTACTTCCAGCCTTGTAGTTCAGATTGCCGTACAAATACGATGGTATTGTGGCCTTACCTTAGTCTCTGATAACGTACTTTTCCATTGGTGAAAAAAATTATATCAATCAAACACCCGCAGTTTCATTCACGTAGACCCCATTCCCATGCCAATACCGAGATAAATAATGCCTATGTAACTTGCTGATATTATAAATTTACATGGGTAAAAAAAAATATATAAATGCCAGAAATATCAGAGATATAAATTGCCTATGTTACTCGCTGACAACATAGGTAGCTTTCCATTGGTGAAAGAATTTTAAAAATTGGTCAACATCCCCCGGTATAGTTCTCGTTCCTGGGCAAATACCGAGATGAAAATAGCCTTTATATGGTATTCACTGATAATATAGCTTTTCATTAGTGAATTAATTTGTTAAACCATTAAATTCCCGTGATTTCACCGGCATTGTACCCGATCCCGTAGGAATATCGGGATAAAAATAGCTTAAATATGTTACTCGCTTAAAAATAGCTTTCCATTAGTGAAATAATTTTAAAATCGACTTAATTCATCCACACCGGGATAAAATATAGCCTGGGATAAAATAGTCTAAGTTATTCCTTATGTACGACTGGTAGACCTGATGGAAAAATATAATCAATATCGGTCCAGCCATTTTGAAGATTACCTGTAACGAATAGACAGACAGACAAAAAAATTTGGACCGTATTGTGTGAGCATAAATAAAACCTATTATTTTGATAGACAAACAGACGCTTCAAATTTATTTATTTGTAGAGATAGAAATAGAATGTCCGTGTGGTGACGGAGTAAGAATACAATTCACCACTCCCTATCTTGCCCGTGGATGTCGTATAAGACGACTTTGGGATATAATGTGCACATAACATCTGTGCAAGAGAAGGAAAACTCGAAATGAAACCCTATACCAACATGTCTGACCAGCATGGTATAGTAGGTCAAATTCCCTCCCATTGTGGAGGAGGCCCGAGCCCAACAGTGGGACGTATGTGGGCTGCAATGATGATGATGATGATGAGAGATAGAAAATTGTAATAATATTTTGATTGTAACTTACTGTCTGGTAGCTGCTAGAAATATTACCACGTTTTTATTGTTCGTGGGTGTCGCAAAATACTACTAAGACAAAGATTTACATCGACCTGGACCAATTGGTGATGCCGTCTGGCCAACAATGTTGGCCAGGTCATAAAATGTTGCTAAAACCTTTGCAATATATCTACGATGGCAGTAGTAGGTACCCTACCTACATATCGTGTCAATCCAAAGTAATTAGGATAAGAGCAAGATAATGATGATATATCATTGGCTGGGTGTCTTCGACTATATTTTTATTTTTTTTTTTTTTATTTATTTAAGACAACACCCTGCACTAAGGAAATAATCCTTGTATTGCGGGGGACTTTACAAACATATAATTAACGGACACAAATTACATCCAGACTCAGAACAACAATTTGTGGTTCGCACAAAGTGTTGTCCCGCGTGGGATTCGAACCCCCGACACTGGCGCTGTAGGTCGCTATCTTAACCACTACGCCATCTGTGCAGTCATCATATGCATTTTATCCTTTTGGGGCAGCCCAAAATTGTTTCTTAGTGCGTGCTTACCCCAAATAACCGATCGGTATACAAAATTTGACATTCTTAGGCCCGGTATCTTTGGCTATACGCTTTCACCCTCTTAGGGGTTGAATTGCCAAAAATTCTTTGTTAGAGCTCGCTTATCCTTGCCAAAATTTTCTTCATAGTGCTTGGTAAGTGAGCACTAAGAAAATCTGGGGATAATCCAAGAAAGCCGACCGTGTACTAAAATGATCCTTCCTAGGCTTAGTGATTTCGGTTAAACGCTTTTCACCCCCTTAGGGCTAAAATTGCAAAAATCTCTCTTCCCCCAAGAAAGGCAACTTTATACAAAATTCCATGTTTCTAGGCCTAATGATTTCGGCTATATATTTTGCACCCCTTTAGGAGTTGATTTTAATAAAGTAATTTCTTAGAGCTCACTTACAACAAAGGAAAGAGAATTGCATAGAAAGTTTTACGTTCCTAGCTCCAAGAGTTTCGTCTATACGCTTTTCACTCATTTAAGGGGGTGATTTTCCAAAAATCCTTTGCTAGTGCTCGTGTACCCCAAGAAATAAGACGACGTAAAAAGAAAATACTTTCCCCTATTTCAACCCCTTATACCTATTTTTTCGCGATAAAAAGTAGCCTTATATCCTTTCTCAAGCTTTAGTTCATCTCTGTACCAAATTTCATCAAAATCGGTTAAGTGGTTTCGACGTAAAAGACTATATGCTTTTCAATCCCCTTTTTTTTTGGGGTGGGCTGCGGTCGGCGCGTTCCTCGCACCACTCCGTACGGGGCGACAGAGGGGCGTAAACACGCAACACCCGCAACCCACCCGAACACCACGTCGCCTTCGTCGTTGGACCGACCACCGGAGCAGGGTTACTTGTGCTTTTCAACCCCTTAAGGAGGTGAATTTCCAAAAATCCTTTGCTTGTACTCGTGCACCCCAAGAAATACGATGGTGTAAAAAAAGTACGTTTCTAGGCCCAGTGGTTTCGGCTGTATGCTTTTTGGTATTTTAGGGGTTGAATTTTATCCCTATGTAAGTGAAACTACCAAAACGCTACAACGAATATTTATATATTTATTATCAGGTGCCTTCATACAAAGATTCACGGTTCTATCATCGAAAATGACGAATTTCCATACAAAATATCATCCCCTATTTCAACCCCTTATACCCATTTTTCCCAATAAAAAGAAGCCTATATCCTTTCTCAAGCTTTAGTCCATCTCTGTACCAAATTTCATCAAAATCGGTTTAGACGTGAAAGACTATATGTTTTTCACCCCCTTAAGGGGGTGAATTTCCAAAAATCCTTTGCTAGTGCTCGTGCACCCCAAGAAATACGATGGTGTAAAAAAAAATACGTTTCTAGGCCCAGTGGTTTCGGCTGTATGCTTTTTGGTATTTTAGGGGTTGAATTTCATCCCCATGTAAATGAAATTTCCAAAACGCTTGAGCGAATAATTATTTATTTATTATTAGGTGCCTCAATACAAAGATTCGTGGTTCGATCATCGAAAATGACGAATTTCCATACAAAATGTCATCCCCTATTTCAACCCCTTATACCCATTTTTTGCGATAAAAAGTAGCCTATATCCTTTCTCAAGCTTTAGTCCATCTTTGTACCAAATTTCATCAAAATCGGTTTCGACGTGAAAGGCTATATGCTTTTCAACCCCTTAAAGGGGTGAATTTCCCAAAATCCTTTGCTAGTACTCGTGCACCCCAAGAAATACGATGGTGTAAAAAAAATACGTTTCTAGGCCCAGTGGTTTCGGCTGTATGCTTTTGGTATTTTAGGGGTTGAATTTCATCCCCATGTAAGTGAAACTACCAAAACGCTAGAACGAATATTTATTTATTTATTATCAGGTGCCTTAATACAAAGATTCACGGTTCTATCATCAAAAATGACGAATTTCTATACAATATATCATCCCCTATTTCAACCCCTTATACCCATTTTTTCGCGATAAAAAGTAGCCTATGTCCTTTCTCAAGCTTTAGTCCATCCCTGTACCAAATTTCATCAAAATCGGTTTAGACGTGAAAGACTATATGTTTTTCACCCCCTTAAAGGGGTGAATTTCCAAAAATCCTTTGTTAGTGCTCGTGCACCCCAAGAAATACGATGGTGTAAAAAAAATACGTTTCTAGGCCCAGTGGTTTCGGCTGTATGCTTTTGGTATTTTAGGGGTTAAATTTCATCCCCATGTAAGTGAAACTACCAAAACGCTTGAACGAATATTTATTTATTTATTATCAGGTGCCTTAATACAAAGATTCACGGTTCTATCATCAAAAATGACGAATTTCCATACAAAATATCATCGCCTATTTCAACCCCTTATACCCATTTTTTCGCGATAAAAAGTAGCCTATGTCCTTTCTCAGGCTTTAGTTCATCTCTGTACCAAATTTCATCAAAATCGGTTTAGACGTGAAAGACTATATGTTTTTCACCCCCTTAAGGGGGTGAATTTCCAAAAATCCTTTGCTAGTGCTCGTGCACCCCAAGAAATACGATGGTGTAAAAAAAAAATACGTTTCTAGGCCCAGTGGTTTCGGCTGTATGCTTTTTGGTATTTTAGGGGTTGAATTTCATCCCCATGTAAATGAAATTTCCAAAACGCTTGAACGAATATTTATTTATTTATTGTCAGGTGCCTTAATACAAAGATTCGTGATTCTATCATCGAAAATGACGAATTTCCATACAAAATGTCATCCCCTATTTCAACCCCTTATACCCATTTTTTCGCGATAGAAAGTAGCCTATGTCCTTTCTCAAGCTTTAGTCCATCTCTGTACCAAATTTCATCAAAATCGGTCCAGTGGTTTAGACGTGAAAGCGTAGCAGACAGACAGACAGACAGACAGACAGACAGACAGACAGACAGACAGACAGAGTTACTTTCGCATTTATAATATTAGTAAGGATAACATAGTTTTAATTATATAGACAGAATTATCACAATACTGCTTTTATCTCAATTATTTGGGGTCAAAGTGAATACAGAGACATCGAATGAAAAAAGAGGTTTTTTCATTCGACATCTCTGTATTCACTCTCTATCTATATCAAACTATATTTTTCTTCGGTGTTCCTTAATCCCTAAAGCATTTGAAACATTTTTAAAAGTTTCCTCACAACATTATTATAATCTCGTCTCATCCTATGTCGATATCACGTCACGATTACTCTGAGTCAGTATCGTGTATTAGACAGACTAGAAGTTCAATATTCAGAAGTTGTTATAAGACTTGTTACTCGTACAAGAACTTCACCAGATCCGATCAATAGATGGTTGACCTTTTAATACGTCAGCGTTCAACTCGAATAATATATTCCAGTTGAGTGCTGACACTTCGTATATCACATAAAACTGTTACAATTGTGTTCGCCATGTTGTATCTCATCTTAAATTTGCAAGTAATATGAGCTAACTGTATGTACTATTAATCTCTGTTACCATTAATTGCCGTGACCGAAGTACGCTCAGTAAACACATTTTAAATTATATATCATCACAGCCCATATATGTCCCACTGTTGGGCTCGGGCCTCCTCCACAATGGGAGAGAATTTGACCTACTATGCTGGTGCATCCTGGTTCGACGTGTTGATACAGGGTTTCATTTCGAGTTTTCTTCTCTTGCACAAATTTTATTTACCTATTATATCCTTTAGTCGTCTCTTACAACAGCCACGGGTAAGATACTTCTTACTCCATCTTCTTACTCCGTCGCCACATAGAAAAAAAACAATGTATAAACAATCGGTAATCATTATGCAAATAATTGATAGCTTGTGATACAATAATGAGAATACAGTTCAGATAGGGATACAATGCATATAATCCTTACTAATTCCTTACTTTCCTTACTAATATTATAAATGCGAAAGTAACTCTGTCTGTCTGTCTGTCTGTCTGTCTGTCTGTCTGTCTGCTACGCTTTCACGTCTAAACCACTGGACCGATTTTGATGAAATTTGGTACAGAGATGGACTAAAGCTTGAGAAAGGACATAGGCTACTTTCTATCGCGAAAAAATGGGTATAAGGGGTTGAAATAGGGGATGACATTTTGTATGGAAATTCGTCATTTTCGATGATAGAATCACGAATCTTTGTATTAAGGCACCTGACAATAAATAAATAAATATTCGTTCAAGCGTTTTGGAAATTTCATTTACATGGGGATGAAATTCAACCCCTAAAATACCAAAAAGCATACAGCCGAAACCACTGGGCCTAGAAACGTATTTTTTTTTTACACCATCGTATTTCTTGGGGTGCACGAGCACTAGCAAAGGATTTTTGGAAATTCACCCCCTTAAGGGGGTGAAAAACATATAGTCTTTCACGTCTAAACCGATTTTGATGAAATTTGGTACAGAGATGAACTAAAGCCTGAGAAAGGACATAGGCTACTTTTTATCGCGAAAAAATGGGTATAAGGGGTTGAAATAGGCGATGATATTTTGTATGGAAATTCGTCATTTTTGATGATAGAACCGTGAATCTTTGTATTAAGGCACCTGATAATAAATAAATAAATATTCGTTCAAGCGTTTTGGTAGTTTCACTTACATGGGGATGAAATTTAACCCCTAAAATACCAAAAGCATACAGCCGAAACCACTGGGCCTAGAAACGTATTTTTTTTACACCATCGTATTTCTTGGGGTGCACGAGCACTAACAAAGGATTTTTGGAAATTCACCCCTTTAAGGGGGTGAAAAACATATAGTCTTTCACGTCTAAACCGATTTTGATGAAATTTGGTACAGGGATGGACTAAAGCTTGAGAAAGGACATAGGCTACTTTTTATCGCGAAAAAATGGGTATAAGGGGTTGAAATAGGGGATGATATATTGTATAGAAATTCGTCATTTTTGATGATAGAACCGTGAATCTTTGTATTAAGGCACCTGATAATAAATAAATAAATATTCGTTCTAGCGTTTTGGTAGTTTCACTTACATGGGGATGAAATTCAACCCCTAAAATACCAAAAGCATACAGCCGAAACCACTGGGCCTAGAAACGTATTTTTTTTACACCATCGTATTTCTTGGGGTGCACGAGTACTAGCAAAGGATTTTGGGAAATTCACCCCTTTAAGGGGTTGAAAAGCATATAGCCTTTCACGTCGAAACCGATTTTGATGAAATTTGGTACAAAGATGGACTAAAGCTTGAGAAAGGATATAGGCTACTTTTTATCGCAAAAAATGGGTATAAGGGGTTGAAATAGGGGATGACATTTTGTATGGAAATTCGTCATTTTCGATGATCGAACCACGAATCTTTGTATTGAGGCACCTAATAATAAATAAATAATTATTCGCTCAAGCGTTTTGGAAATTTCATTTACATGGGGATGAAATTCAACCCCTAAAATACCAAAAAGCATACAGCCGAAACCACTGGGCCTAGAAACGTATTTTTTTTTACACCATCGTATTTCTTGGGGTGCACGAGCACTAGCAAAGGATTTTTGGAAATTCACCCCCTTAAGGGGGTGAAAAACATATAGTCTTTCACGTCTAAACCGATTTTGATGAAATTTGGTACAGAGATGGACTAAAGCTTGAGAAAGGATATAGGCTTCTTTTTATTGGGAAAAATGGGTATAAGGGGTTGAAATAGGGGATGATATTTTGTATGGAAATTCGTCATTTTCGATGATAGAACCGTGAATCTTTGTATGAAGGCACCTGATAATAAATATATAAATATTCGTTGTAGCGTTTTGGTAGTTTCACTTACATAGGGATAAAATTCAACCCCTAAAATACCAAAAAGCATACAGCCGAAACCACTGGGCCTAGAAACGTACTTTTTTTACACCATCGTATTTCTTGGGGTGCACGAGTACAAGCAAAGGATTTTTGGAAATTCACCTCCTTAAGGGGTTGAAAAGCACAAGTAACCCTGCTCCGGTGGTCGGTCCAACGACGAAGGCGACGTGGTGTTCGGGTGGGTTGCGGGTGTTGCGTGTTTACGCCCCTCTGTCGCCCCGTACGGAGTGGTGCGAGGAACGCGCCGACCGCAGCCCACCCCAAAAAAAAAGGGGATTGAAAAGCATATAGTCTTTTACGTCGAAACCACTTAACCGATTTTGATGAAATTTGGTACAGAGATGAACTAAAGCTTGAGAAAGGATATAAGGCTACTTTTTATCGCGAAAAAATAGGTATAAGGGGTTGAAATAGGGGAAAGTATTTTCTTTTTACGTCGTCTTATTTCTTGGGGTACACGAGCACTAGCAAAGGATTTTTGGAAAATCACCCCCTTAAATGAGTGAAAAGCGTATAGACGAAACTCTTGGAGCTAGGAACGTAAAACTTTCTATGCAATTCTCTTTCCTTTGTTGTAAGTGAGCTCTAAGAAATTACTTTATTAAAATCAACTCCTAAAGGGGTGCAAAATATATAGCCGAAATCATTAGGCCTAGAAACATGGAATTTTGTATAAAGTTGCCTTTCTTGGGGGAAGAGAGATTTTTGCAATTTTAGCCCTAAGGGGGTGAAAAGCGTTTAACCGAAATCACTAAGCCTAGGAAGGATCATTTTAGTACACGGTCGGCTTTCTTGGATTATCCCCAGATTTTCTTAGTGCTCACTTACCAAGCACTATGAAGAAAATTTTGGCAAGGATAAGCGAGCTCTAACAAAGAATTTTTGGCAATTCAACCCCTAAGAGGGTGAAAGCGTATAGCCAAAGATACCGGGCCTAAGAATGTCAAATTTTGTATACCGATCGGTTATTTGGGGTAAGCACGCACTAAGAAACAATTTTGGGCTGCCCCAAAAGGATAAAATGCATATGATGACTGCACAGATGGCGTAGTGGTTAAGATAGCGACCTACAGCGCCAGTGTCGGGGGTTCGAATCCCACGCGGGACAACACTTTGTGCGAACCACAAATTGTTGTTCTGAGTCTGGATGTAATTTGTGTCCGTTAATTATATGTTTGTAAAGTCCCCCGCAATACAAGGATTATTTCCTTAGTGCAGGGTGTTGTCTTAAATAAATAAAAAAAAAAAAAATAAAAATATAGTCGAAGACACCCAGCCAATGATATATCATCATTATCTTGCTCTTATCCTAATTACTTTGGATTGACACGATATGTAGGTAGGGTACCTACTACTGCCATCGTAGATATATTGCAAAGGTTTTAGCAACATTTTATGACCTGGCCAACATTGTTGGCCAGACGGCATCACCAATTGGTCCAGGTCGATGTAAATCTTTGTCTTAGTAGTATTTTGCGACACCCACGAACAATAAAAACGTGGTAATATTTCTAGCAGCTACCAGACAGTAAGTTACAATCAAAATATTATTACAATTTTCTATCTCTCATCATCATCATCATCATTGCAGCCCACATACGTCCCACTGTTGGGCTCGGGCCTCCTCCACAATGGGAGGGAATTTGACCTACTATACCATGCTGGTCAGACATGTTGGTATAGGGTTTCATTTCGAGTTTTCCTTCTCTTGCACAGATGTTATGTGCACATTATATCCCAAAGTCGTCTTATACGACATCCACGGGCAAGATAGGGAGTGGTGAATTGTATTCTTACTCCGTCACCACACGGACATTCTATTTCTATCTCTACAAATAAATAAATTTGAAGCGTCTGTTTGTCTATCAAAATAATAGGTTTTATTTATGCTCACACAATACGGTCCAAATTTTTTTGTCTGTCTGTCTATTCGTTACAGGTAATCTTCAAAATGGCTGGACCGATATTGATTATATTTTTCCATCAGGTCTACCAGTCGTACATAAGGAATAACTTAGACTATTTTATCCCAGGCTATATTTTATCCCGGTGTGGATGAATTAAGTCGATTTTAAAATTATTTCACTAATGGAAAGCTATTTTTAAGCGAGTAACATATTTAAGCTATTTTTATCCCGATATTCCTACGGGATCGGGTACAATGCCGGTGAAATCACGGGAATTTAATGGTTTAACAAATTAATTCACTAATGAAAAGCTATATTATCAGTGAATACCATATAAAGGCTATTTTCATCTCGGTATTTGCCCAGGAACGAGAACTATACCGGGGGATGTTGACCAATTTTTAAAATTCTTTCACCAATGGAAAGCTACCTATGTTGTCAGCGAGTAACATAGGCAATTTATATCTCTGATATTTCTGGCATTTATATATTTTTTTTTACCCATGTAAATTTATAATATCAGCAAGTTACATAGGCATTATTTATCTCGGTATTGGCATGGGAATGGGGTCTACGTGAATGAAACTGCGGGTGTTTGATTGATATAATTTTTTTCACCAATGGAAAAGTACGTTATCAGAGACTAAGGTAAGGCCACAATACCATCGTATTTGTACGGCAATCTGAACTACAAGGCTGGAAGTAATATTCAAATTTGAAAGTTTGTGAAGATATTTGGATGTTTGTTACTCAATCACGCTTAAACTGTTGAGCAGATTTGGATGAAAATTGACACGTAGATAGAGTATTTCTTAAATTAAGAAATGTAATACTTTTTATGTCGATAATATTCTTTGCGATAATAGTTCAATATGCAAGTAAATTTTTACGCGGGCGAAGCCGCGGGCAAAAGCTAGTAGGGATATAATTTGTACAAGACAAGGAATGCTTGAAATAAAACACTTTTACCAATCTAATGTTTGACGGACGTGGTATGGTAGGGCAATTTTCCTCTAATTGTAGAAGAGGCTTGAGCCCCCTTGAACAGCGGGGTCTACATATGTTAAAATAATGGCGGCAAGACTAATAAATTGTATTCTTACATCGTCACCACACGAAATAGCTAAATCCTTACTAATATTATAAATGCGAAAGTAACTCTGTCTGTCTGTCTGTCTGTCTGTCTGTCTGTCTGCTACGCTTTCACGTCTAAACCACTGGACCGATTTTGATGAAATTTGGTACAGAGATGGACTAAAGCTTGAGGAAGGACATAGGCTACTTTTTATCGCGAAAAAATGGGTATAAGGAGTTGAAATAGGGGATGACATTTTGTATGGAAATTCGTCATTTTCGATGATAGAACCACGAATCTTTGTATTGAGGCACCTAATAATAAATACTCGCTCAAGCGTTTTGGAACTTCCATTTACATGGGGATGAAATTCAACCCCTAAAATACCAAAAAGCAAACAGCCGAAACCACTGGGCCTAGAAACGTATTTTTTTTACACCATCGTATTTCTTGGGGAGCACTAGCAAAGGATTTTTGGGCATTCACCCCCTTAAGGGGGTGAAAAACATATAGTCTTTCACGTCTAAACCGATTTTGATGAAATTTGGTACAGAGATGGACTAAAGCTTGAGAAAGGATATAGGCTACTTTTTGTCGCAAAAAAATGGTTATAAGGGGTTGAAATAGGGGATGACATTTTGTATGGAAATTCGTCATTTTCGATGATCGAACCACGAATCTTTGTATTGAGGCACCTAATAATAAATAAATAAATATTCGCTCAAGCGTTTTGGAAATTCCATTTACATGGGTATGAAATTCAAACCCTAAAATACCAAAAAGCATACAGCCGAAACCACTGGGCCTGGAAACGTATTTTTTTTTACACCATCGTATTTCTTGGGGTGCCCGGACGGAGTGGTGCGAGGAGCGCGCCAACCGCAGCCCAACCCAAAAAAAAGGGGGTTGAAAAGCATATAGCCTTTCACGTCGAAACCACTTAACCGATTTTGATGAAATTTGGTACAGAGATGAACTAAAGCTTGAGAAAGGATATAAGGCTCCTTTATATCGCGAAAAAATAGGTATAAGGGGTTGAAATAGGGGAAAGTATTTTCTTTTTACGTCGTCTTATTTCTTGGGGTACACGAGCACTAGCAAAGGATTTTTGGAAAATCACTCCCTTAAGTGGGTGAAAAGCGTATAGACGAAACTCTTGGAGCTAGGAACTTAAAACTTTCTATGCAATTCTCTTTCTTTTGTTGTAAGTGAGCTCTAAGAAATTACTTTATTAAAATCAACTCCTAAAGGGGTGCAAAATATATAGCCGAAATCACCTAGAAACATGGAATTTTGTATAGTTTCCTTTCTTGGGGAAAGAGATTTTTGCAATTTTAGCCCTAAGGGGGTGAAAAGTATTTAACCGAAATCACTGAGCCTAGGAAGGATCATTTTAATACACGGTCGGCTTTCTTGGATTACCCCCAGATTTTCTTAGTGCTCACTTACCAAGCACTATGAAACAATTTTTGGCAAGGATAAGCGAGCTCTAACAAAGAATTTTTGGAAATTCAACCCCTAAGAGGGTGAAAGTGTATAGCCAATGATATCGGGCCTAAGAATGTGAAATTTTGTATACCGATCGGTTATTTGGGGTAAGCACTCACTAAGAAACAATTTTGGGCTGCCCCAAAAGGATAAAACACATATAGTCGAAGACACCCAGCCAATGATATATCATCATTATCTTGCTCTTATCCTAATTACTTTGGATCGACGCGATATGTAGGTACTCTTCTGCCATCGCAGATATATTGCAAAGGTTCTAGCAACATTTTATGACCTGGCGCACGACATTGTTGGCCAGACGACATCACCGGTCCAGGTCGATGTAAATCTTTGTCTTAGTAGTATTTTGCGACACCCACGAACAATGAAAGTGTGGTCATATTTCTAGCAGCTACCAGACAGTAAGTTACAATCAAGATATTATTCCAATTTTCTATCTCTACAAATAAATAAATTTGAAGCGTCTGTTTGTCTATCAAAATAATAGGTTTTATTTATGCTCACACAATACGGTCCAAATGTTTTTGTCTGTCTATTCGTTACAGGTAATCTTCAAAATGGCTGGACCGATATTGATTATATTTTACCATCAGGTCTACCAGTCGTACATAAGGAATAACTTAGACTATATTTTATCCCAGGTTATATTTTATCCCGGTGTGGCTGAATTAAGTCGATTTTAAAATTATTTCACTAATGGAAAGCTATTTTTAAGCGAGTAACATATTTAAGCTATTTTTATCCCGATATTCCTACGGGATCGGGTACAAGGTCGATGAAATCACGGGAATTTAATGGTTTTTAAAATTAATTCACTAATGAAAAGCTATATTATCAGTGAAAGGCTATTTTCATTCCGGTATTTGCCCAGGAACGAGAACTATACCGGGGGATGTCGAGCAATTTTTAAAATTCTTTCACCAATGGAAAGCTACCTATATTGTCAGCGAGTAACATAGGCAATTTATATCTCTGATATTTCTGGGATTTATATTATTTTTTTTTTTTTTGGTATGTGTGTAAATTTATAATATCAGCGAGTAACATAGGCATTTTTTATCTCGGTATTGGCATGGGAATTTCTACGTGAATGAAACTGCGGGTGTTTGATTGATATAATTTTTTTTTTTCACCAATGGAAAAGTACGTTATCAGAGACTAAAGAAAGGCATATTTATCATCGTATTTGCACGGCAATCTGAACTACAAGGCTGGAAGTAATATTCAAATGTGAAAGTTTGTGAAGATATTTGGATGTTTGTTACTCAATCACGCTTAAACTGTTGAGGAGATTTGGATGAAAATTGACACGTAGATAGAGTATTTCTTAAATTAAGAAATGTAATACTCTTTATGCCGATAATATTCTTTGCGATAATAGTTCAATATGCAAGTAAATTTTTACGCGGGCGAAGCCGCGGGCAAAAGCTAGTATATAATAACTAGATATTATCGAGGCAACCCTATGCAAACTTTTAAACTTTATTAAGATTTCTGATGTTTACGCGAGTATTACACATTGTAAATAAAGCTATTTTACGAATTTTATTGCGTTCGGATTTGCTTTTTGATTGCCCGATGTTTTAAACAATTTGCAGCGTTCATGGTCACGGGCGGACTAAGATGTCTCACACTCAACAAGTCATCGTTATTGTAGATACCTATTTAGAATTATTTACTCGCTACAGATTTTAGTTATTAAATTTTAACCCACATTTTGGTGCAAAATTATTGCCAGTACAAGAAGAAAATGATTCTATATGAAAAAATTATATTGAAAACATTCTGTATACTACCAACACCCAACTACCAATTCGGAACGCGGCCACACTGAGCTGAGAAAGATCCAGCAAGAAAACTCTCAACTCACTTTTTGCACTTCCTTTTAAGATAAATACTTTTGTAACATAAATAATTCAAATAAAATACTTTCATACATATTACAAAATTGTATGAAGTTAAAATGGTTAATTTCGTATACATCATTATTTTGAGCGGGTCCTGTTCCAGAATAAATGAAGGTCACAATCTGTTCAGTACATCAATTAGCTTCGTATTGTGGAGAAGGCTTTAGCTGGGCTCAGTGGAAAATATTTGAGCTGATTTTTTTTTTTTTTTTTTTTGTGTGTTACTTAGTTGTTAGCCTCAGATGGCTGTGACAACTTTACCCGGACTGGTGGGTGAGCGCTGAGGGCTCTCAACCCGCTTAAAGTTAAGCGACCCATCCCGAGGGCACCCCCTGTGGGGTACGGACCTCGCCTCGGGCGGTCGCTGGCAAAGTGGGCACTCCCACGTTTATGATTTTAACGCGACACGTCTTCCTTCCCCGTCGGCGGGGGCGGTAACGTGGATATTTACTACTATTTGTCAAGGCCGCGCGGGCTGTGTATGCCTCAGTCTGGGCGAGCGTTATAGTGTCGTCGGGTTCGTCGAGTATTAGTCGCGGTTGTTTAATCGCGGACATTTTAGAGGGGATGTAAGAAGCCGCCCTTACCACTAATGGGTTCGGGTGTGTCGCGGCAGAGTCGAAGTAGCGGCGGGAGCACTGTTTCATGTATTGCCTGATGGTCGGCAAGCCAAGATCTATGTGAAGATCCACATTGCGCATGTACCACGGTGCTCCCGTCGCTCGGCGCATGAACCTATTCTGTAATGCCTGTAGCCGATGTAGCCTGCGTGGCTTCGCTTGTGTAAACACTACACTTGCATACGTCATGATAGGACGTATACAAGCGGTGTATAATCTAACTTTATTACGGAGAGATAGCTTAGACTTTGCGTGTACTAAGCTGTGTATCCATCCTAGCACTAGGGCTGCGCGCGCGCGGACTCGCCCTATGTGAGGACCGAAGGTCAGTCGTCTGTCCAAGGTCACACCCAGATATTTGACCTCCCTTGTCCAGGGGATGGGTTGGTCGAACATCTTTATCTGTGGATATTCAGCCATTGGGTAGCGGCGATCTATCCCCTTATGAAATATGATCGCCTGGCTTTTGGTGGGGTTTATACCGATTCTCCATTTCCTAGTCCATTTGGCTAGGGCGGTAGCCGCAGTTTGGAGAACGGTTGTCACTGTTGAGGGAGATTGACCTGCATAGAAGATGGCAGTGTCGTCAGCGAATAATGCTGTTTGTATTCTACTATGTTGGGGTATGTCGCTGGTGAACAGCGAGAAGAGAATTGGAGAGAGCACCGATCCCTGGGGGACGCCGGCTTCTAGTTTGTGCGGTGCTGATAAAGTACCTTCCACTCTGTAGCGAAAGCTACGCTCGAGTAGGAAGTCTCTAACTATCATAACTAAATAGTGGGGGATTTTGAGCTTTATTAACTTGAAAATAAGGCCGTTATGCCAGACTTTGTCAAACGCTTTTTCTACATCAAATAGAAGCATACCCGTATATAAACCGCGTTGCAGTTTATAACTTGTATACTCGACTATTCGATGTACTTGCTGAACGCAAGAGTGTTGCGTGCGAAAGCCGAACTGAATCGGCGGGATGAGGTTGTTTTCCTCAGCGTACTTTCTTAGCCTACTAAGTAGTACGCGCTCATATATTTTACCTAAACTGTTGAGTAAACTAATCGGGCGATATGATGACGGTTCGGTACGTCGCTTGCCGGGTTTAGGTATACCTATTACCACGGCTTTTTTCCATTGTTTAGGAAATATGTAATTGACTAATGCGGCGTTAATAATTGCTGTTAATATTAATAATAGTGAATGAGAGAAGAGTTTAATAACTCTATTAGAAATACCGTCCGAACCGGGGGATTTCCTAGGGTGGAGACCTCTAACTATCGACTGAACCTCCTCCACTGTCGCTGTTGGTATAGGCTCTTGTGGCTCAGCGTCTGCGGTACGCGTACGCGATGTACATCGTTCCACTTCGCTGTTAACGGTGTCGGTGTGTCGCGCGTCTGTGTGTTGTGTACTCGACGTACATTGCTGCTCAAGGTCGGCTGCCAGACATTCAGACTTTTCATCGTCATCGAACGCCGGCGGTTGATTGGGGCGGTTTAAGGGTGGCATGGTGGACACCGTATCCTTTTTGAAAGAACGGGCAAGCCGCCAGTAAGCCTGGTGCGAAGGCTCCAGTTCGCTTAAGGTGGCGTCCCATTCGTTTTGTCTAAACTCATTTATAGCCGTTTTAACCGCCCTCTGCAGTGACCGCATATGATAGCGGTTATCTTCGCAGGGGAAGCGGTCGTAGGCTCTTATGGTTGCGTTCTTACGCCTCAGTAGGTCGCGGACGTCAGCGGGTAAGCACCTTCTACGATTGCTCGTGTCGGGCACTCTCCGTGAACAATCGTTAACTAACGATTGTACGTGACCGGTGAGGGCGTCGATCGCGGATTCGATGTCCTCTTTATTGTTCAATGTATTACATATACTGTCAAGATGAGCCGACGAGGAGGGAGACTGGAGTTTAGCCTTCAGTCGCTCCCAGTCTGTGCACACTTTCTCAGTGGGGGGGGTGAGGCCTGAGGGGCCGTATCGGGGGGCGAAGTCAATGACCACCGGGCGGTGATCCGAGTTAAGCTCATGAATTACCTCTATTAGACATAAACGGAGGTTTATGTTCTTTAATAGGGCTATATCTAATACGTCGGGCCTGTGCTCGACTGTGTGAGGGAAGTGAGTCGGCTCCATTGGGGCTATGATGTCGAACCCGAGCCGATCTGCGTAAGTCTCGAGGGCCAGTCCCCTACGGTTGTTGGTGTGGCTATTCCACGACTTACTTTTGGCGTTTAGATCGCCTGCGATAATGACGGCGTCGCCGAGTTTTAAGAGGGCTTGGAGATCACTCTCAAGCAACTCTTTTGGTGTGTCCCCATTAGGAGGGGAAAGGTATACTGATGCTATGATCAGTGGCTGGTGACCGGTGAGGGCCAGCCGACAGACCGAGGCTTCAATGTACGTCATGGCGGGGGGATCTAGGGGTGTGCAGTGCAGTGACCTTTTGTAATATATGAGAGTCCCACCTAGGGGAGAACCGACCCTATCGTTGCGCACTAAATTGTAGTTTGCAATTTTTGGGTCTCTTGAGTAGGGTTTGAGAAAAGTCTCTTGGACTAGTAAAAGGTCAAGCTGCTGGTCTTGTAGGAATGTACCTATTTCGTCTCTCTGGCGAGCGAGACCGTTCGCGTTGAAAAACCCTACGCGGAGTGATCTTGTTTTGACTCTGCCTGGTGTGTACGTATCCATACTTAGGCTCTGAAGGAACCGAGGCTCTCTAGAACGGGTGAGAACCTCATGGCGACGTTGAGTAACGCGAGGCTGTTGCCTTCGTTTTTACGCAGTTCTGCTGCGATTACGCGTATTTCAGATAGATTTATTATTGACGCGAATCTGGCCACTAGGTCTAGATCCGGGTCTAGACCGCTAGCGGCTGGCGCGTGTGTGTTAATAGGTTTGCCTTGAGGAGGCTTAGGGAGGCCCGCGGGTGGCTGTTTTTGCCCAACGGTTGGCGGTTTATAATTATTATTATTAGCGACCTTTGCCGACGGTGTCGCGTTCGCGGGTGCCGGCGGGGTGGCTAATTTGGTTGTATTCCGCCCTGCTTTGGGTATTAACCCACGGGTTGCGTGTGGGTTTAGGTGCCGGAAGGTACCTTTGTGGTGGGGGTGGTGGTGGCCTCCTCATAACCGGCCGTGGTGCGCGTGGGCAGCCACGGTAGTTTGCGGGGTGTCCCACTTGCCCGCATAGTACACACGATGGTGGTGTGGTACTTTTTGTGGGGTCGTTGGCTTTAGGCCTAGCGCAGTCCGCCGTAGCGTGGTCCTCCAGGCACTTTACGCACCTGGGCCGCGCGTGGCAGTTGCGCGCTGAGTGGCCATATAGCTGGCACCGGTGGCATTGCGATAGCATGCCATTCCGGCGCGGGGGTTCTACCACGATGCCGGAGAGGCAGCACACCGTGGTGATGTTGAAAATGTCCTTGCCCTTCTGAGAGAGGTCAAGGACGACCATTATAAGGTCGAACGGTTGTCTTGTGTGTCCGCGGATCATCCGGTGCACCTCGATCACCGGTAGTCCTTGTTGAGATAGGTCCTCCTTGACCAGGTCGGTACCTAACTCGACCGGAACGTTGCGTATAACTACGCAAAGTTTTCGTTCCTCGGGAGGGTGAAGGTGTGGTACGGGATGTTCTGGCTACGTAACATAGCCGTAAGTTTGCGGTGGTCGTCCGATGTGGACAACTGCACCTTTATACCTTCGGCCGTTGAACGGGCCGTACGGTATAGTACTCGGTTGGTGTTACACCAAGCCGAGACGGGCATCCACTTCTCCTTGTTTCTAATGACAAGGGGAGGCGGGGTGGGGGGTTTGTAGACCTTAGCCGGGGGCTGCTGTACAGCGGCCTGTGGCTTTGGTGTCGGGGTGGGGGGGTGACGTCATTGGCGGCAGAGGTGCTCGCCGCGTCAAGTTTGGCGGCCTTTCGCGCCTTTTTCTGGTTCTTACGCCCCCTTTTACGGGAGCTGACCACTGTGTAGTCGGAGTCCGCCGAGGTGGACTCGGACTCGGAACCGGCGGACGACGACGCCGTATCGGCGTTCTCATCGTCGGTCGCTTCTTCAGTTTCCATTTCGATGGACGGGGTTTGTTCCTCATCCGGGGAGGCGGGGGAGTCAGATTGCACCGGCCCGGATACGGGCTCGGTGTTCGCGATCGCGGGGCGGTCGGGAATCATATTCCCGAACCGTTTTTTCAACAGGGTGTAAATTTCCTCGTCGGCGAGGAGCATGTCGAAATTAATGGCTGGAAGAGCCATGGTGGGAGGTGATTTATTCCTGCGCGTTAAAAAATATTTGCCTACTCCCCAGGGGGAAAACCCGGGGATGTGTATTTGTGTTCCCTCCCAACCGGGTTAGGTCAGGAGGATGTACTTAGAAAACTAGGTGTGCCCTAAGCTGTGATTAACCCTTCGCCGATCTTATTGTGCGAGAGGGGCCCTAGCTGCCCGAGTGGCGGAGAGGTATTCGGCCTGTGAGGGCCGGCACTCCCAAGCTACGCACTCAGGAATAGGAGAAGGAGGTGGAAGGGTGGGAGAGGTGATAGTCGGGGTAGACTAGGGGCACCCCCAAGGCCTACTGGTCCGACCCCGTCCGAAGAAGCGCCTCGCCCTTAAGGGGCTCGGCAGGCGATTCGGGGCTTCGCCTCACCCGGCTTTGTTGACACCGTTAGGTTTCAACCGGGGACCAAGAGAAACTTGGTTTTGCCCTTAAGGGGCCACTTTAACTTTTATCTACTAGACAGAAACAAATATTACTACCTGACCTTGCTTTGAACGCAGGCAGTTAGTAATATTCGTGAGCAGTCCAATAATTCGCCTCGAAAGAGGCGGTTTTGCACTGCCACTGGCTCGTCCGTTAAAAAGCGCGCGAACAATCGTCAGCGTACGTGAGCGCACGTGTGACGTAATCGGGAGCGTAATGAGATCGAGAGAGCGCGGAGCGGCACGCAAGCGTACCGAGAGACGGACAAGCGCGGAATGAATGATTTGAGCTGAAACGTTAATGACAATATATATGATACGTTATCTTAGAAATCTGTGCTTGATGGCCTTCAGTCATTTTCATGTTACAGTCACTGTACTCAATACGTTAAAATTAGAATATTAAAATATGACATATAAATAAAAACTTTTTAGAATCGTTAAATATAATAAGGTCACGATCTCACAACATATGCATATATGAGATACTACGTTATTAGATTAATTCTGTCTCTGACAATATACTGTTATCCTTCATCGTCTCTCACAGTACACGCGGAAATAATATAATGTTGGTATTTGGCAAAACTTTACTATTGAATATTTTTTATTTGCAAGTGTTAGCGAGATATACTTTATATATTATTCCCCGCGGAGACGAAGTAAGAATACAATTCACCACTAGCTTTATTGTTCAAGAAATAATATGCAGAACACATACATCTATGCAGGAGATGAGATAGTCGTAATAAAACCACGTCTGACCAGCGTGATATAGTAGGTCAATTTTGGTCCCATTGTGGATGAGGCCCGTTCTCAGCAGTGGGTAAATGAACTGTGCTGGTGATGATGAGAAAATAAACCAAATTAATATATAATTTATATCATCATCATCGGGTTGGTACAGGATTTCATTTCCAAGTTTTCCTTCAGTTTTCATTTTTTGCTACATGCTATGCCGATAACTGCATAGAAGGCGTAGTGGTTAAGATACCGACCTACCATGCCAATGGTGGGTTCAAATCCCATGCAGGACAACACTTTGTGCTATCTACAAATTGTGATTCTAAGTCTGGATGGTTATCTGTTAATTAGTCTGGTTGTGACCGTTAGTTATAAGTTTGTAAAGTCCCCCGCAATACAAAGATTATTTACTGCACTGGTCGTCGGCCCAACGACGAAGGCGACGTGCTACATGGGTGGGTTACGGGGTCACGCGTCGCCTCTTTGTCGCCCCGGACGGATCTGGCGACGGGCGCGCTGACCGTAGCCCACCAAAAAAAATACAACGATTATTTGCTTAGTGCAGGGATTTTATAAAGCGAAAAAGACTTGACTGTAAAAAACCCTCGTTTAGCAAATATGCAAAAATATAAATACAAAAAACAAATATATAAAATTTTTGATAGTTTTAAACCGATAATGAAAATACTGGCTACGAAACTTTAACTAACCATCAATCTCGCACACATGTGGGGTTAGCACGCGGTGTATGCGAGCGAAGCCTTACACCCTCCCTGCCGAGGATACTACCACTTGCTACAGATAAAATGTTAGTGAGGGATGTCTATCATTCTTATCATTGTTAACAGCCCTTTTTATAACAACCATCGCGAACAAACTTTCTTAAAATATATGTGTTCTTATTATCTTTTTATTTTATTTATTTATAGAAATCCAACTACATATATATATATATATATATCTCGAAATATATATTGTTCTAATTTAGTTGTAACTTTTGTGCAGTACAGGACGAGTAAGGGATGTTAACAGATATATTATATCCTGCAAGCGAAGAAAAACAAAATTATAAAGTACTAGCAATCCACCCTCGCTTCGCTTCGGATTCAGTCGCCTTACGCGCGTAGTTCCCGTTCCCGTGGGAATACCGAGATAAAATATAGCCTATGTTACTCCCTGATATTATAGCTTTCCAATGGTGAAAGAATTTTTAAAATCGGTCCAGTACTTTTTGAGTTTATTCGTTACATACAAAAATACAAATCATTCCTCTTTATAATATTAGTGTAGATGTTAATCATCCCTTCGATCATTGATGATGATGAAATGTGATATCCCAACACCATTCATCATCATTTCAGTTCATATAAGTCCCTCTATTAGGCTCGAGCCTTCTCCACAATCAAATCAAATCATTTATTTTGCATAGGCTCCTTAAGGGTACTTACATATTGTCAAATTTATACATCGTTTGAATATAATACAATAATCTACCACCGGATTGGAACGCGGCCACAAACTGAGAAGATCCGGCAAGAAACTCAGCGGGCTATAATATTTTTTTTTCATCCTTTGAATAAAATTACACGTATACAATACATAGTATTAGTTTCAGTGTGATGCCCTTCGAGATAAGATCTATACTTTTTTCTATTTAATTCAATTAAAAAAAGAAAGAAAAATATTGTAGGACCAGATTCCACAGGCAGCACCCGATCATGAGTTAACTACTAGAGTAGCCATCACTCCCTTCAACTACTACTATTGGAGGGATGGGAGTGACCCGCCCCACGTAGCTACTACAAGCAGACCCTTATTCAATGAGCATGACCAAACCATAAATTACGAACTAAAATGGGTATGATAAAAAGACCAAAGCCTAAATTCGTCACGCTAAACACGCTACGCAGTACAAACATAAGCCTAACAAAAAAAAAAAAAGAAAACAGCGAATTCTTACAAGAAACAGCGCCATAAAGCTATGACCATTACAATAACAAAATTGCTGAAAGAGGAGCTGCTCGTAACCATTCTGTATTATCCTCCTAATAATCCAAAATCTTAAATAGGAGGGCAATTGACCTTACTATATCATCCTGGTCAGACAGATTGGTATAGGTTTTATTTCAAGGATTCCTTCTCTTCTTAGTCGTATTTTATGACATCCACGTGCAAGATTGGGCAGGAAGAAACACAACATTGGGCAATAATAGGTCAATTGTCAGTGTACAGCTGTGGGCCGGTCCATCCGGGATAATACCACCGATTGCATATATTCGATGAGCAAGAGAGCCGGAAGGACAACTTTGTGAAGATGTTTGTATGTCGTGAGTTTTGGTGATGCCTTTAGTATCACCGAACCTCATTGCACCAATTCACACTCCCTTCACTTTCTTCGCGGTAGGCAGCGACCTTGCAAAGGTCAATAAGCGCCAGCAATACTTACCATTAGGTGTACCGATTGCTCGTTTGCCACCCTTTACAATAAATAAAAAAAATAAAAAAGATCCATGAATGGCATGATCATCAGATTTGCCGTTTGCTCGTTTGTCACAAACAGCAATTAATAAACTTTATATTTATAAGGAGTAAGGCCTACGTCATCGTTAATATTGAATCCATCATAACAAATGTTAAAATGCATTTATCGGGATTGTCATGTGTAAAAGTGGACAAACCAAAACCCTTTTTTTTGGTTGGTTGTAGTGTGAACGCATGCCATCTGTTCCGTCCAGGATCACGACTCGCCGTGCTCCCTCCCCTTAGCTATTGAGCCGACAACTGGTACCGAATCCATGACGTTCGTGGCCAACCCGTCAAAGTACCGCCTACCGGGAAGAAAGTAAAGGGAAAGTGAAGGCATGCCATTCTCTCATTAGGTTCGGTGATACTAAAAGGTATCACCAATATCCACCACACGTAAACACCCACGGATAGTTAAGCCTGCAGCTCTTTCGCTCACCTAATGAAGTGCAGCATTAAATTGCCACTATTCAGACTTCAGATTTTCTGCGTGGTACTACCCTGGACGGACTGACCAGCTGCTGTAGGCAGAAGACTGTAGACAGTGTGCTCCTTTTGTTTGTCTTAGGCGTGGTCCATGATGTGGTGCACTCGCCGCCCGGCGGCGGCACGCGCATCCCCATGCCTACCCGTGACACGTCGCCTTCGTTGTTGGGTCGAATACCGGTGCAGAGTTCCTTGACTTCAGTGGTCCAGGTTCCCCCTCGTTTCCCGTTGCCCGGTCACACAGTGTACTCCTAACACATAAAGTTAGTATCCAAATAATATTGTGGTCAAAATTCTAATATTTGCATTACATCGCCCTGACAGACTCAAGCCTCCCTTGAGTCTGTCAGGGATCACAATTTGATGGATATTGACTCATGACACAATGGTCAACGGATTGATATCGGTTCTATGTCGAGCTTTTCTTTTCTTGCCACAACGTCAATTTTCTGCTCACTGTGGTAATATCCCGGCGGACCGGCCCGCGGCTGTAGACAGACGAATGTCGACCATGTACTTCTATAAATTAATTCCGTTCAAATCCCACCATCATTAAAGTGATGGTAACATAAATAGAAACGGATGTTAAAAAACACTTGAAGAGGGAACATAAATATGTTGCATCATTTGTATGTTATTGAATTTGAATTATACATAACAATGTATATTGTTGAAAGTCACGGTCGAATGTAATTAAATAATGTTTAGCGAGTACCGATGCGCTCACCGATCACTTTGACGTGTTCTCAAGTTCGAATCGTAACGATGCCTTTGTGTGTTGTATTTGTTATATTAGCTATAAATACGGAGAGAAGGTTAAGAGACATGTACTGCTTATGTACTTGTGATGTTTCTCGTTGTATGTGAGAAGGTTAACACTATACAATCACCTCGAATGTTTTTTATTATGAAAATATATTTGGGAACTATTTTTTTTTTTATTGCAAACGGTGGCAAACGAGCAAACAGTACACCTGATGGTAAGTGTTGCTGCCGCTCATGGACCTTTACAAGGCCGTTGCCTACCATGAAGAAAGCGAAGGAAGTGTGAATGCGTGCATTGAGGCTCGGTGATACCAAGGGCACCACCAAAACCCTCCACACGCAATCACCCTCAGAAAGTTGGGCTTCCGGCTCTCTCGCTCACCTAACGAAGCGCAGTAACAAATTGCTATTACTCAGACGTCGATTTTCTGCGAGAGCATGGTACTGCCCCGGACGGACCGGCCCGCGGCTGTAGACAGATAACTGTCGACAGTGTGGTCCTACCACTCCTATTGTTATAATTTCTACATCCGTGTGGCGACTTCTCTCTTTTTCATCTCAGTTCGTAAAGATCTCACTCTTGGATTCAAGCCTCCTCTACAATGGGATGGCAATTGATCTACTATACCACACTGGTCAGACAGGTTGATTTAGAGATTTATACCGAGTTTTAATACTTTTCTATATACGTTATCTGCATGTTTGTAAACTTTAGTCGTCTTTCAAGACAGCAAAAATCAAGAAAGGGTAGTGAATTATATTCTTAAATCGTCACTACACGAACAAATCATCCTTCGGTAATCAGCCACAATAGATGCCAAAACCCTCTACTTATAAATAAAACTATTTGCCCTACATTTCGAACATTTGCGTTAATATTGACGTGCGGACTAAGATGTGTCACGTCCAACAAGTCATCGTTATTACAGATATTTATATCTACCCGTTACTTACTGTATAACGTAAAAATAGTTTCATTTATAATACTCGCGTAAACAACTGATATCATTATATACGCCTGCCCCTTCTAGTTTTCTCTTAGTAATTCGTAAATATATATATTTTTTGCAAATGTATCACACAACGATGCTTGTCGCGTGTGCGTACATACTTACAATTGAATCCAGTTTTAAATTAGCTAACGTATGACTGACTCTGCAATATTTAAATATAACTACTGCATAACAAAAACTAAGTTATTATGAGCAAACGTGGTAGTTCTGCATAATTGTTGAAATTGAAATAACGTGAACAAACGTCCCATTTTCAACGGAACAGTCCCCTTTTCAAACTGTTTGTTCCGTTGTGCCTAGAGTCGTAAGAAACAGGCCCCACTTTTATTAAGCTGCTGTGTTATGACATATTCATCTTTACACGAGGTTAAGAAGAGTATTTTCTTCACGGTAGGCAACGGCCTGGCTGTGCCCCTGGTATTACAAAGGTCCATGTGCGGCAAAATCACTTACTATCAGGTGTGCTTGCTCGTTTGTCACCGTTGGCAATAAAAAAAAAGGAAAATAATGGCCGCGGTTTTCCTTTCCAAAATTTGTAACATCGCCTGCCAACTATAGCATTATAACAGTTGGATACGCTATGTCCAGCTATAGACTTACACAGCCATATTTGGTACATTAGCTACTATACAGAGAACTAGTTATCTGCCAGTACAATAACTACATTAGCTGTATAATGATCACTGTCTACTGAACACATATCGCATATATCGCATACGCTACGTGTTTGATGTATTTTAAATAATATAGTTACACATAGAACCGTGAGGCACGTTAAGAAATTTTAGGGGCGGCAGTGTTCATAATCCCAAATGTTTACGAGCATCATTAAAAAGTTAACATATCTTACGGTGTCTAGAGCGACAAACGTAAATCCGCAACTGACAGTGATGGATTCACTTCAAGGCTCGTGAGATCTGAACGTAGAGCGGCATAATGTTTGGAATCCAAAAAAAAAATGAGGAGCATCAAATGGATTCCACTTTTTTTACACACACACACACACACACACAGTCATGGTCAAGCACGCACTGCTTCTACTTTGGGCACATATTACACATACTACGCAGTTTGTAACTTGTGTTTTCTCTTCAATAACATAATCGCTATCCTCCTAATGACTAGTAAGATCAACCAATCATTGTGTTTAAATCTCTTTTTTTGTAAGCTAGTGAGAGCCTGCTGATCCGTCACACAGGTTTACCCTAGTAGCCCCTCACAAAGGCTCCAAAGTTGTATATTTTGGAATGTATATTACCTAATGCTATAAATGCTATAAAATGTGATTTTTGCGTGCGGGCGGCATCTAACATAAAACTCGCTACTAGTCATTATATTTCATCCTTATTAAAGATTAGATTAGATTGTGATCTTGTTAATTTAGTTAATGTTTCCTTTCTTATATAACTAAGTATAAGAATATTTATGTTCAGCTATCGTAACGTAACACATTGTTATATATAGCGAATAACATGGATTGCCAGGGTATGTCTAAGATTGAATATTCTTACTGTAAACAGTTTAAGTTGCTGTTATTCTGTCATACGGTTAGTTCTAGTGTTATGTATGTACCTAAAAGCATATTGCTGTAAGTGTATGCAACATATACTGTCTGCTCAATATTGTCATACATTAGCTCATTCCTGCCATTAATAGTATTAAGTATATCTACAATGTTTTATTATCGTTTTCAAAAGTATTACTCAGTGAAATGACAGCCATTCTGAAAGTAATTCCGTGTTCTTTAGAGCTTGCTTTATAGTCGACGTAACTTATTTATGTGTTGTAAAACGTACCCAGTAAAGTACCAGCCTTTTTGTTTTATGATTATATACGAGAAATAGGTCAATGAACACACAAACATACAAACACACATATGCTAATGTAGAGAATTTTTACATTCAATTCATGCATTTATTTAGTAAATATATTCCATGTAATCCCGAAACGGCTTTAACAAATTAAATTAATTTTTATATTTCGATATACCTATGTACGCATTCGGTTCGTAACGAAAATATCATATCGATATTGTATACATGCAAATATCTTATGTAAAGAGAATTATGATTGCCGGATGTGTACGACAGAATAAAAGTATAATATTTTATGATAACTTTTCAAAGCAAAATTGAATTGTAAAGTTTCTATGGGAATAGAAACCTAAGTTACCACTCCGCCTGGCCTCTATAATACATTTCCTTGCCATTGTAAAGGAAGTTTAAACCTCACGAAGCTAATACACGAAAACTACATATACCGGTGTATCATGCTATGGGGCAACTAGTCAAACGGGAGTTAGGCAATGGTGGTAGGAAACCATAGAAAATTTTGAAATAAAAATATCGATTCGTTAATGAATTAGAGACATGTAAAGTTTTCAATTTTGTCATCGCATCGTGTAAATCTGATTGAAATGTATAATGTTAGTGATACTTAATCTGCAACATATTCGTACTTTATTAAATATCCATTAGAAATTGAATAAATCAATGATTACGTTCGCACAAGTAAGACAAACTTCGCTTTAAATCAGCTGATTGGCCGATGCCGGTTGACAAGGCGCTTTGTAACATTGAAGCGTTTGTGCAATTCATACCTATTTATACTGTCGAAGCTTTACATGCCTACATGTACCCTGCCTGTACATGCCTACATAATAAATAACATATAAGGCATCTCAAGACTCTTAGATACACATTTTCAAAATCACTATAACTTTTATGTTTTATTGTTTTTTGTGTAATGTACATTCTAATTACGATCTATGACCGTTAAACTACAACATACTCGGACAGTTGCCCCATAACCTGATACACCCTGTGTGTGTTTCGTGTATGTACTATAGTATACTATTAAGTATTACTTTGCTTCAACATATGTACGTATTTAAAGGGTTTTATGTGTTTTTACTCTCAAAAATGATTCAAGGCAATATGGTTGTTGTGTAGCGGTATCGCAGTGACAGAATTCTGAACGAAAACTTCACTGAGCTTCAAACAATTTAATTTGGCTTCACAATAGCTGTCGCGTAACATATTGTGCAACAATGAGGTGGGGTGGGACTGGGACAGTCACACCACACGTACTGCTACCCTACTGCAAGAAACGGACTCCTCGAAAAATATATGCTGTGTGTTAGCGGCTACAAATGATAGCCTATACATTGCTCGGGGGTGTCGTAAAAGCGGATTGAGTGATTTTCATACACCTTGGACAAGTTCATCTGATGCCATCAAATGAACAATCACATATTAATTTACATTACTATTTACCTTCTTTGAAACGAAATAAAAAAAAAATACTAAACATGCTTAGAATAATATTCTAAGTAAACATACTAATTTGTTTATAAATTTTGTTGTTATTTAGTAATGTTCTGTTTTTTAATTTTAATATTTTTTGATATCTTTTTCATCATTTTGATAATAATTTTTTAAAAGCTTTTATTTAACTTGCCCTGTTAGTATGTTAGTTTGAGACAAATCTTGCGATTTAAATTAGAACCACTTCCTGTCCTTAGATTAGATTGAAACTTGGTTTACTTACGTAACTTCGATGACAATGCAATAATATTGTACCATGAAGCTGATCTCAAGATGACGTTGGAAGGTGGCCATAGAAACTCCTAAACTAAACAAGATAAAACTGTCGAGTTTGGACTCGTTTGAATAGTCTTGACAAGCACTCTTGTGCTCCGTGACAGCCAAGGTCTTAAGATGGCGTCGGAAGGTGGCCATAGAAACTCCTAAACTAAACAAGATAAAACCGTCGAGTTTGGACTCGTTTGAATAGTCTGGAGTTCTGGACAAGCACTCACTTTTTTTAATTTCTATTTTTTTTAATTAATATTAGCAATGCAGAGATTTAAACATTACTAAAAATTTAAAAAATAAAATATTAATTTAAAAAATATTTAAAAAACAAGCTTTTATTTAAATGCTCTAAAACGAAGAAAATACATTTTGAATGCAATCAGACCCACCATTTTATTAAATTATAAAATTTATACGGTCAAATGGATATTATTTACTTAAATATTGACATTAACACAATCCAATGTTTAATTTTGACATATATTATATGACACAATTATAAATACGTATATCTAAACACAATATGTAGCTGTTATCTTGAGACAAAGTCCGTATAAGAACAAGCCGTCGTCCTATCAAGATTCCCTTAGACATCCTTTGTCCACCCTTGTCAGAGCACAATAGCATTGTTTCGACTATGACGGAGATGGTCAGACTCTCCGCATTTACCGCTATTTTATTACCATTTATGTTGTACTTTAACGAAATATGATATACTAATTTAATAACGTTACTTTACTTACAGTAATTAACTTATAATATGATATATTCGAGAGGAATATGGAGGGTCTGTTGTTTGGTATTATTTGAAATAATTACATTTATATCATGTCGACACAGACAAATATTCTCTCTCTATTCCCTCAATGTCACAGCCCAAATAATAGTAGATTTACGGAACAGATGACAGGCGTAATACTGACCGTTTTATTGATTGAACTTACTACTCTTCTAATGATAAATGTAGTTCTTTCGCAATTGTTAAACTATAAGCTTTCTTGTTTTCCGTGTAGTGACGGAGTAAGAATACAATTCGCTACCCCCTTTCTTGCCCGTGGACTAAGGGATATAATATGCATATAACATTTATGCAAGAGAAGGAAAATTCGAAATAAATCCCTAAATCAACACGATATTAGACGTGATCAATTTCGCTCTTATTGTGTAGGAGGCTCGACCCCAAGTGGGACGAATATAAGCTGTAATGATATGAATGTTGAAGCTTTTTTGTACTCCACCAAAAGTCATTAAGTGCTTCTTTGTGCTCGTTTAGATTCATTATTATCATCGTAATCTTAGCTCATACACCCACCGCTGTTGGCTCGACCTCCTGCACTGTGGGAGGGAAATTGTACCTACTATATCACGCTGGTTAGACGGATTGGTGTAGGGTTTTATATCGAGGTTTTCTTCTCTTGCATAGATGTTATATGCATATTATATTATATTGTTACGGTATGGTATATATGTATATTATATCCTTTAGTTGTCTTTTACGAGTTACATGTGAATTGTAATGTAGAGTAGTGAATTGCATTCTTGCTCTGTCATTTAGATTCATTTTATCATTTCGGCTTATATACGTCCCACTGCTGGGCTCGAGCCTCCTCCATAATAGGAGGGAAATTGACCTTACTATATACCAAGCTGGTCAGACAGGTTGGTATAGTTTTGTTACGAGGTTTCCACCTCTTGCATAGATGTCATATGCGTAATATATCTCTTAGTCGTCTTTAACAACATCCACTGGCAGTTTGCCACGGTTATGAGAGGGGGTGGTGAATTGTATTCCTACTCCTTCACCACACGGAAAATTATTCAGATTAATAAAATAATTTAGAATAATAAAATATATTTAATAAAAACGTTGTGATAGTCCCTAATTTATTGCGTGGAGTCGTAAAAACTGATTGAGGGATTCTCAGGTGATTGTCAACAGCACTCTCTTTAGTAATCTATGTGTAACACTCGTCGTTCCAAATAATAAATATGGCCAACATTGACGTCATTTTGTGACGCCTACGTACAACTGTTAACGTTGACACACTGATGGATCGATGCCTTTAACATTTAAGAAGGCATTTAATAATCAAGTAAAATTGAAAATTTTGAATATCCCCCGACACAAACTAAGGTAATAAAAAAGTGTTACGTTTTCTTCAATCCCATCCTGCCTGTCTGCCTTCAATCCAATCCATTCTACTTGTTGATAGTGTGCTATTTGCAGCCATAAATGTGCCGATTCGTTCGGAGCAGTAACACGTTCACGCAGAATATTGAAGTATAGGTACTAGTAATTATAACTATTGAGAAATCCGCAAGCTCCAACCGTGCCTTAAGATAGATAGCCACCTAACTGGCGATAGTTGTCCGTCTACAGCCGCAGGCCGGTTCGTCCCTGATAGTCAATACCACACTGAGCAGAAAGTGGACGTCCGAGTTGTAGCAAGTTGTTACTAAATTCCGTTCGGTGAGCGAGAGAGCCGGCAGCCTAATTCTTTGAGGGATTTTGCGTGTGTTGAGTTTTGATGATGCGTTTAATATCAGTGAACGCCATCGCACGCATTCACACTTTCACCTAATACATTCACGTAACTAGCAAATATTCACGAGCGGCAGTATCATTTACCGGCAGGTACTGTTTGCTTGTTTCCATCTACAGCGATAAAAAAGAAGTTATTTTACAGCGTCTGTCAACAAAAACAATAAAAAGTATAGTAAACATTATAATTCCGTGTGGTGACAGAGTAAGAATACAATTCATCACCCCTCTCTTGCCCGTGGGTGTCTTAAAAGACAACTAAGGGATATAATATGCATATAACATCTATGCAAGAGAAGGAAAACTCGAAACAAAATCCTATGCCAACACGTCTGACCCGAGGAGGCCCGAACCCAACAGGACATACATGGGCTGAGATGATGATGATGAACCATTACATTATCATTTGTAGTTAATAGTCTTCCAATTAGTTTCTATATAACACATATACAGTACAGTTAATTACAAGTGGTTTAAAATAAAATATAATTGTAGTACTCTCCTCTCGTTCGACACATCCAGATTATTTTGGAAAAGTGCCGAATTAATCGGTGCCAGCAAGTCATTAGTGTTCAACGGGCCGGGCGGTACTACGACCGGCGGGCGCTACCACCCTCGGGGATGCGGTGGTTAAGAGCAGATATACATAGGGTTGGCACTACTATTTGCCATCGAGTACAACATTTCTTTGATTGTGTGCGTGTTAAAAACGAAAAAAATAATAAATCAATAATTATTACAGCGGTTTTTGATTTGAAACATCTATAGGCGAGGGTGACCGCAATCGTCGCGTGGCGAGTAACGCCACGCCTCGCGGTCCCCTCTTAATTAACTATAAAATGTTTTTTTTTTGTGTGACTTAGTTGTTAGCCTCAGATGGCTGTGACAACTTTACCCGGACTGGTGGGTGAGCGCTAAGGGCTCTCAACCCGATCTCAATTCTATTTTGATGTGAAACATCTATAGGCCAGGGTGATCCCGATCATCGCGTGGCGTTAACGCCACGCTTCGCGGCACCCTTTTAATTGAACTATAAAATGAGTATCTGGATACACATATCAACATTTTTATAACGAAACCATGGTGCGATTTAAAATTTTGTACAGCGCCATCTAGTGATCTCGAAGTAAATTGTTACCTATAATGTATACTAATGAAAATAAATGTTTATTGAATAAAAATCATCATTTTCTAGAAAAAAATCGTGATATTTTGTTAATACTTTATAACATATTAGTTCCTGTCGTAATCTGTTCTTTTATGCATATATACTTGTTTTATAAATTAATGTATAATTCTCTAACTTCATAATATAAATATCCAGTATGTATGGTATTTAGTTTACTTTCAGCTACGAAAAATGCAGAACCGTTTTTATAGGCTTTTATTAGTTTCAGCTGTATATATATTTATTTCTTTTTATGTCACCAACTCTTTAGGAATTGGATTTTGACTCGCTTTAAACAGTCAGATTTCATTTAAAATTTGTAAACTTTGCAACTTCTAAAATTGCAAGGACCAATGACGCTAATAATTTAGATAGCTTGTCTTATTATCATTACAGGATTAAAGATTTCTTTATTAAAAATATTGAAGCTGAAAGTTAGTCGTAAGCTCGATAGGTGGCGCTATTTTTGTTTCCTAAATCGCACACTTGCAGAAATAACGTCTGTGAACGGATGAATGTATATAATTTTTTTTTATAGGCTTTTATTAGTTTGAGCTGTATATTTGTTTGTATGTCACCGCCTCCTTAAGAATTGGAGTTTGGCTCACTTGGAACAGTCAGATTTCATTTAAGATTTCTAAACTTAGCAAGAATCAATGACGCTAAAATAATTTAAATAGCTTGTCTTATTATCATTACAGGATTAGAGATTTCTTTATAAAATATATTATAGCTTAGAGTTGGTCGTTAGCTCGATAGATGCCGCTATTTCTGACTTATAAACCGCACTTATCGTGCTAAAGAACGCCTGTGAACGGATGAAAGTATTTCAAGCTACATTTTGGAAGGTTAATTACGTTTGTACTAACTAAATAACGTTACCATAAAATATGAGTCGTAAGATCAATTTTAAAATGAATAATTTATTCGAGATGATACCTGCCAAAAACTACTTATTGACTAAAAGTATCGAATGCTTTGCATCGAATACAAAAGTATCGGTATCGAAAAAAGTACTCAATACCTAAAGATAAAGTAAGTAAAAGTATTCGATACTTTAATCAGTACGTTACTTATCTTTCGGTACTACTCATGAGTTCAGTATCGATAACTTATATTCGATACCGTGTCTCTACTCGTACAAAATAGTTTCAATGTTTCACATCTGCCAGGCGTCCTTAGCGACGGCTCACTTTTTTTTTTTGGGGTGGGCTGCGGTCTACGCACTCCTCGCACTACTCCGTCCGGGGCGACAGAGGGGCGTAAGCACGCACAGCCGCAACCCACCCGAACACCACGTCGCCTTCGTTGTTGGGCCGACCACTGGAGCAGGGTGACTTGACGACAGTGGTCGGCCCGACGGAATACCCTTTGTTTGGGGTACCCTCCCACGTCCTTCCGAGGGGGGGACGTCGGTCTTTCCTCATGCGGTCGGCCTCTCAGCGGGTGACGGACTAATTCCCCAGTCACGTCACCCGCGGCCTCGGCTAGGGCGGCATGAGGCGCAGATACTCGCGCCTATGCCGCCCCAGTCGCCGGCGGCAGATCACCACATCAAGGTTGCGCTCCTCGCGCAGGCGATCCGCCGCCTCCTTCCACGAGATCACTGCCTCGCAGATGGCTGCGACCGCGTCCCAATTCCTGACGCTGCCGACCATCGCCCTGGCGCTGCCGACTATCGCCAGGGCGATGGTCGGCCTCGCGGCCAGCGTCAGATCGGCACCGATGATTGCGACGAGTTCACGGCGCTGCTCCGCCCAAGCGTCACAGACCTCGAGCGTATGCTGCGCCGTGTCCTCGTCGCAATCACAGTCACTGTTCCAACCACTGCATCAGCACCGGCCGGAAGGCCTCCACGATTCGCACCCCGAACCAAGGCCTCTCCAACCGGACTGCCCAACGGGCAATGACGTCTCGGCGGGCGTACGCACAAATGCGCGTGTAACATTGTACACGGGATAGAAATGAAACTTCTTGAGAAATATAAAATAAGAAATTTAGTGTGAAAAAAAGAGCTTTTAAGCCTATTTCGTTTCGTTCGTCTCTTTCGTGTAACGAAATAGGCTTAAAAGTGACTCGTCCTTGAAATTTCACTCGCCATTCAGGTCTATATTTCGATTATCGAATCGCCGCCTAAGAAGTTTCACTTCAAAAATGGTACCCAGACTCTGTACTGCAAAGAGAACACAAGACACTCGGCATGGGAGGCGACTATTTGGCTGACTAAGTCACCAGTGCAATAGAATGAATATAAAGCAGTAAGCCCTACAGTAATGTTACATTTAGTATGCGATGTGGTCGGCACCGCGCGCCCCGGTATGCACAGACAGGGGCCCGCCTCTCATGTACAGTTTTTGGCCGCAATTACGTTTTGGCAGACGCGTACACAACGTGACTGTTTGATACTATTCGCATTTATCATATTAGTCCAGTCATTATAGCGGGTTGACCACGGAAAACCGACAAAAGTAAATAAAAAAGATAATTATATATTTAGCAATAAATTAGAACCTTAATATTACTAGTTTTTGATCAAGATTACCAGTTGATCTCAGATAATTCTCTGACCGCGTCCTCTACGCCCTCTATCTCGAAAACAGTTTAAGGTACAAAAAAATGTTAAATCCAAAAGTTGTAGAGAATTTAATTCTTTACAATATTGATTATAAATTTATTGATTATTTATTAAATACAAATAGCGTAAATCCCATAGAAAAGAAAATAGTTGCAAAAAATGTAAAAACAAAACGATTTTTGTGATCTTTGACCCCCACTTAAAAACTTGTGACCCTCCAATTATATGCGAATTTTGAGAACAGTTTTAGGATGCCAAAATACAAGTTTTTACGTGGAAATATACTGGGTACTACTGGGTATATGTCGATTTTCTGAGATATTCACCTAATTTGGCCTAAGATGACTGGACTATATATTATACTAACTGAACCGGCGAACTTCGTAACGCCATAATTTTTTCGTAAATACATTTTCTAAATTTTCGAAAATATAGTCTCTAATGGAAGACCCATTATAGCTTTGTCGAGAAAGATTCGATAGTTTTGGTCGCGGCATTGTTAATGATGATTCAAAGAGAATACAAATTACTCATTATTGATTTCTGACAAAACTATAATTTTCAAATTTTCAACCATACTTAACTATAGACAAAATTTCGTTTAGCTGTCATTGGCATTTTGTTATAACATATAGAATTCGTTTTATTTATACTACGTTTCATAGTGACTTGTTTTCTGTTTGACATTTTATGTCACGTCACACGGGAACGCGATCGAACGGGATAAAAGAGTTATTGGCGAAATCTTATAAACACCATTAAAAAAAGAAACGAGATAAAAAGTATCCTATGTCCGTCTCCTGGTTCTAAGCTACGCCACCAATTTTCAGGCCAATCGGTAGAGCTGTTCTTGAGCTATAAATAGTATAACTAACACGACTTTCTTTTATATATATAGATATAACATAACCTTTTATAGATCGTAATAAAACTGAACGAAATGCGCTAATCATCATCATCACAGCTCATATACATCCCACTGCTGGGCTCGTCCCTCCTACATAATGGGAGGGTAATTGACCTACTATACCACGCTGATCAGACGGGTTGATATAGGGTTTTATTTCGAGTTTCCTTCTCTTGATAGATGTCATCTGCAAAAATCCCTTAATCGTATTTTAGGATGGGCAAAAAAGGGGGTGATGAATTGTATTTTTACTCCGTTACCACACGGAAAATTGCACTTATACTAAATAAATAATCTTTTATTATTTTGTATAACATCCATGTAATGACGAAGTAAGAATACAATTCAACCTCTGTCTTGCCCATGGGTATTTTAAAGAGTACTAAGGCATATAATATGTTTATAATATCTATGCAAGAAAAGGAAAACTCGAAAGAAAATCTTATGCCAACGCGTCTGACTGGCGTGGTATAGTAGCTGTATTTCCTTCCCATAATGCAGAAGGTGCGAGAGAGATAATGTTAATTTTATATAGTATCTTCATTTCAGCTCATATACATCACTCTGTTGGGCGCGAGCCTCCTCCACGGTGGGAGGGAGATTGACCTTACTATACCATGTTGGTCAGACAGATCGGCATAAGATTTTATTTCGAGTTTTTCTTCTCTTGCATAAATGTTATATGCGTATTACACTATTACAGTAATAACACGGACTTACGCGATAGGACCGAGCGATGATCGCGTAAGTCGAATTCGCATAAGTCGGGGTTTAATTTTACTTAAATTAAATATGTAAAAAAATGTTTATTTGGAACTTGTTCAAAGAAGTTTTAAATAATGTTATTAATTAAATATTAAATGAAAATAATTGACATTTTCTGAATAAAAAAAGTAAATCTAAGGTCGGAGCGCTTAAATAAAAAACCGCGTATCTCCGAATTCGCGTAAAACGGGCTAGCGTAAGTCGGGATATTACTGTATATCCCTTATAGTTCATCTAATCTAAGAAGTGCATTTTGACGTTTCGCATTTTTCAATACACAATGACTTTGGTCAAACGTATACACATGATTGCAAACAATAAATCTTAAATTTTAAAGAACTATTAAGTTATTTATATAATTAACGTTGCGGGTTACTTTCTTGTATAATAATCTAATGTTGAAACTCGTAAAACCAATTTAAAATAAAAACAACATGTAAAACCGTAATTGTTATTAACGATGTATCAATGTCACGTCATTACGTTCTGTGCAGTAGTGCAGTGGTCACTTCCATTTCACGAATATCCAAATAATCGGTAAAAATATTAGAATTATATAATTAATCGAATAGACTAAATTATCAAAATATTCGTATTAAAATAAAACCGTGATTCCACATTGTCCTTTATTGGCTGAATTGTAAATTGTAATGTTGGCGACGATGATGATGACAAGTAATAGTAGTGATTCTGAATAAATAACTATGTATTTTCGAATCCAGTTTTTGTTTTTACTTAACCCAATCCTACTAAATATGATGAATAGATTTTATGCTAAAATAATTAAATTTGTTTAGTATTAATTTAGCATTTAATTTATCCATCTCATTTTTGTGAGAAAAAAAATAAACTGATTATTAATTAAAGAGAATCAATATCAATTTCTCATTAAAATCGGATGTTTGCGATTGCGATTATTTGGTTCACATACCTAGACAACTTACTCTGACACCCGTCAAAATGCACTTCTTAGATTAGACAGACTATAGTCATCTTTTACGACATCCACGGGCAAGATAGGGGAGATGAATTGTATTCTTAGTCCGTAACCACACGGATATTGTGGATATATACTTAGTCTGGCCATAAATACTGTTACAATTAAAAATGAACAAATTTGAATTTGGCATCTGTCATTTTTATATGATTGTGCCTTAGAATAATAACGTAGGTATAGAAGGATAGTGTCCATACGTAAGTCATCAAAAATTTGAAGCAAACAATACTACATGCGTGCAAGCGATTACACACGCACACACGCACACCACTATACTAATTATGAAATCAAATTTTGTTTTTATTAATATAAATCGTCGGAATACTTTTAAAAGTTATGTTAAAAACCTTTTTATGTTTTTCAAATATGTTGTGACACCATTTTAATGCACAAACCGTCATAATTACTTATTTATTTTTTAAGAGTTGCGTATATACGACTATACGTGCAGTACAGTGACCTTGTACCTACATTACGGAACTGTTCCGGCATAAGATCTATTAGGCTCCTATTGAAATGCTTCACTTTTTGTGCGTGAACTTACCTTCTATACGTTATTATTCTAAGGATTGTTCATTGTGTTATCTCATTTTGGCGCCAATACATTGTACAATATTTTGCGATATTAAAATTAAGTGGAATGAAAAAGAGAACCGAACTATAGTATCTTAGAAACGATATATAAAAGTTTGCGATAGTGTATGTACACCTCTGATCCGAAGATTCGAGAACATTGTAATCCCGTTTGTGAAAAGTTTTAATACCTCGATTTCGTGAGCTATTCGTATGCTGAGAATTACCTCTTACGTCTGTATGTTAAAACTACTGAACTGAACTCCAAGAAATTAATAATGACGTATGAAACTGTGAGCTTTATTACAATAGATTGAATAGAAAAGGGAAATACAGTTTGACACACCATTATGTGGAGTCACTTACACTGTAGAGAACGTTATTAATCGCAATTGGACGCCTCGGGGGGCACGCGCGCTCGCTGCACCGACTAAAGTTGTATGTGAACAAAAAAAAGGGTGATATATAATTTAACTGCACAGATGGCGTAGTGGTTAAGTCGTGCCAGTGTCGTGGGTTCAAATCACACGTAGGACAGCACTTTGTACGATCTACGAATTGTTGTTCTGAGTTTGGATGTAATTTGTGTCTGTTATGTTTATAAAGTCCTACGCAATACATGGATTATTTTCTTAGTGCAGGGTGATTTATAAATTAAAAAAGAGCGTTTTTTAGTCTTTATCTTTTATTCTTCATCTTTCATCCAATGTTATGTATAATGTACACATGCACACACAGAAAGTATGTAGGCATATAAAGTTTCGACAGTATTAATAGGTATGATTTGCAGGAACACTTCAATTATACAATGGCGACTCGTCAATGGTCATCGGCCGATCAGCTAATCGCGAAGTTTATCTTGCTTATGCGAACGTAATCATTGATTTATTCAATATCTAATGAACATTTAACAAAGTACGAATATGTTGCAGATTAAGTGTCACTGACTTTATACATTTCATCATTATTTACATAAAGGTATGAAAGTGATAAAAATGAGAAATGAGCTATACCCCTATGTCACATTTTGTTTTTCCACAGCGTGGGCAAAACAGTTTACACAGTACTAGTATTCGTCACAGACGTTAAGTGTGTATACATATGCGCAAGTCTGCACGATACTTACCTAGCACAAAACCATAGCAATTTAAAACAAGTCCCATAAAAAAGAATTATTTAAAAAAAAAACAGGATGAGAAACCGCAAGCACAGCTAAGAGCATCACCTCCGTAACGATATCAAAATGTATAATCTGTGTAGCATACTCACTTAGCGACGATTAAGTGTATCGGGCACGTACACGGGAACAATCACCTTATCTAACTGAGGGCAATGCCTCCCACTTATATGTGACGTCACCAACACTAACCGCTATACAATAAACTAACTGTGATTACAGATAGATAAGTACACACAATTAACAGTAACAATTAGCAACAATAGCAGGCCAATAGGCATACTACTTAAACTAGACGAATAGCTTATTTCATAAGTATTCCATTTCTTTTCGTGTGATAACGGAGTGAGAATACAGTTCGCCACTCTATTTTATACCCGTGGGTATCGTATAAGGGGTTAAAGGAACAATAAGAGATATAATATGCAGATAATACTGTGCAAAAGAAGGAAAACTTAAATTAAAACCCTATATGCCCTCATTTGACCACTGTGGTATAGTAGGTCAACTTCCCTTCCATTGTGGAGCAGGTTCGACCCCAGCAATAATAATCTTTTATAATAACAATCTTTTTCAATCCTTACTAATATTATAAATGCGAAAGTAACTCTGTCTGTCTGTCTGTCTGCTACGCTTTCACGTCTAAACCACTGGACCGATTTTGATGAAATTTGGTATAGAGATGGACTAAGGCTTGAGAAAGGACATAGGCTATTTTTATCGCGAAAAAATGGGTATAAGGGGTTGAAATAGGGGATGACATTTTGTATGGAAATTCGTCATTTTCGATGATAGAACCATGAATCTTTATATTAAGGCACCTAATAATAAATAAATAAATATTTGTTCAAGCGTTTTGGAAATTTCATTTACATGGGGATGAAATTCAACCCCTAAAATAACAAAAAGCATACAGCCGAAACCACTGGGCCTAGAAACGTATTTTTTTTTACACCATCGTATTTCTTGGGGTGCACGAGCACTAGCAAAGGATTTTTGGAAATTCACCTCCTTAAGGGGGTGAAAAACATATAGTCTTTCGCGTCTAAACCGATTTTGATGAAATTTGGTACAGAGATGGACTAAAGCTTGAAAAAGGATATAGGCTACTTTTTATTGCGAAAAAATGGGTATAAGGGGTTGAAATAGGGGATGATATTTTGTATGAAAATTCGTCATTTTAGATGATAAAACCGTGAATCTTTGTATTAAGGCACCTAATAATAAATAAATAAATATTCGTTCTAGCGTTTTGGTAGTTTCACTTATATAGGGATGAAATTCAACCCCTAAAATACCAAAAAGCATACAGGCGAAACCACTGGGCCTAGAAACGTATTTTTTTTTACATCATCGTATTTCTTGGGGTGTACGAGCACTAGCAAAGGAGTTTTGGGCATTCACCCCCTTAAGGGGGTGAAAAACATATAGTCTTTCACGTCCAAACCGATTTTGATGAAATTTGGTACAGAGATGGACTAAAGCTTGAGAAAGGATATACACTACTTTTAATCGCAAAAAATGGGTATAAGGGGTTGAAATAGGGGATGACATTTTGTATGGAAATTCGTCATTTTCGATGATCGAACCACGAATCTTTGTATTGAGGCACCTAATAATAAATAAATAAATATTCGCTCAAGCGTTTTGGAAATTCCATTTACATGAGGAGGAAATTCAACCCTTAAAATACCAAAAAGCATACAGACGAAACCACTGGGCCTAGAAACGTATTTTTTTTACACCATCGTATTTCTTGGGGTGCCCGGACGGAGTGGTGCGAGGAGCGCGCCAACCGCAGCCCAACCCAAAAAAAAGGGGGTTGAAAAGCATATAGCCTTTCACGTCGAAACCACTTAACCGATTTTGATGAAATTTGGTACAGAGATGAACTAAAGCTTGAGAAAGGATATAAGGCTACTTTTTATCGCGAAAAAATAGGTATAAGGGGTTGAAATAGGGGAAAGTATTTTCTTTTTACGTCGTCTTATTTCTTGGGGTACACGAGCACTAGCAAAGGATTTTTGGAAAATCACCCCCTTAAGTGGGTGAAAAGCGTATGGACGAAACTCTTGGAGCTAGGAACGTAAAACTTTCTATGCAATTCTCTTTCTTTTGTTGTAAGTGAGCTCTAAGAAATATATATATTTTATTAAAATCAACTCCTAAAGGGGTGCAAAATATATAGCCGAAATCATTAGGCCTAGAAACATGGAATTTTGTATAAAGTTTCCTTTCTTGGGGAAAGAGAGATTTTTGCAATTTTAGCCCTAAGGGGGTGAAGAGTGTTTAACCGAAATCACTGAGCCTAGGAAGGATCGGAAGGATTTAGTACACGGTCGGCTTTCTTGGATTACCCCCAGATTTTCTTAGTGCTCACTTACCAAGCACTATGAAAAAATTTTTGGCAAGGATAAGCGAGCTCTAACAAAGAATTTTTGGAAATTCAACCCCTAAGAGGGTGAAAGTGTATAGCCAAAGATACCGGGCCTAAGAATGTGAAATTTTGTATACCGATCGGTTATTTGGGGTAAGCACTCACTAAGAAACAATTTTGGGCTGCCCCAAAAGGATAAAACACATATAGTCGAAGACTCCCAGCCAATGATATATCATCATTATCTTGCTCTTATCCTAATTACTTTGGATCGACGCGATATGTAGGTACTCTTCTGCCATCGTAGATATATTACAAAGGTTCTAGCAACATTTTATGACCTGGCGCACGATATTGTAGGCCAGACGGCATCACCGGTCCAGGTCGATGTAAATCTTTGTCTTAGTAGTATTTTGCGACACCCACGAACAATGAAAGCGTGGTAATATATCTAGCAGCTACCAGACAGTAAGTTACAATCAAGATATTATTCCAATTTTCTATCTCTACAAATAAATAAATTTGAAGCGTCTGTTTGTCTATCAAAATAATAGGTTTTATTTATGCTCACACAATACGGTCCAAATTTTTTTGTCTGTCTGTCTATTCGTTACAGGTTACAGGTAATCTTCAAAATGGCTGGACCGATATTGATTATATTTTACCATCAGGTCTACCAGTCGTACATAAGGAATAACTTAGACTATATTTTATTCCCGGTTATATTTTATCCCGGTAAGGCGTGAATTAAGTCGATTTTAAAATTATTTCACTAATGGAAAGCTATTTTTAAGCGAGTAACATATTTAAGCTATTTTTATCCCGATATTCCTACGGGATCGGGTATAATGTCGGTGAAATCACGGGAATTTAATGGTTTTAAAAATTAATTCACTAATGAAAAGCTATATTATCAGTGAAAGGCTATTTTCATCCCGGTATTTGCCCAGGAACGAGAACTATACCGGGGGATGTCGAGCAATTTTTAAAATTCTTTCACCAATGGAAAGCTACCTATGTTGTCAGCGAGTAACATAGGCAATTTATATCTCTGATATTTCTGGGATTTATATTATTTTTTTTTTTTTGGTATGTGTGTAAATTTATAATATCAGCGAGTAACATAGGCATTTTTTATCTCGGTATTGGCATGGGAATTTCTACGTGAATGAAACTGCGGATGTTTGATTGATATAATTTTTTTTCACCAATGGAAAAGTACGTTATCAGAGACTAAAGAAAGGCATATTTATCATCGTATTTGCACGGCAATCTGAACTACAAGGCTGGAAGTAATATTCAAATGTGAAAGTTTGTGAAGATATTTGGATGTTTGTTACTCAATCACGCTTAAACTGTTGAGCAGATTTGGATGAAAATTGACACGTAGATAGAGTATTTCTTAAACTAAGAAATGTAATACTCTTTATGCCGATAATATTCTTTGCGATAATAGTTCAATATGCAAGTAAATTTTTACGCGGGCGAAGCCGCGGGCAAAAGCTAGTCACCTTATAAATCTTTAATATCTGCTAATATATCACGATACGCAAATTCAGTCTCCGACGCCTCGGGTTAGATTCCCGAGTCGGGTAAATTTTCATAGCAGTTTCTTGAAAGGAAAAATCGCCAATTTATTCATTACATAGACAGGTACTAGGTAGTAAAATATTATCAAAATTGGAGCAGCCTTTTGGAAGATTACCCGAAACAAACAACAGACAGATAGACAAAAATGTTTTGAAGTGGTTTTTAGGCATTTTTTTTTTTGGGGTGGGCTGCGGTCGGTGCGCTCCTCGCACCACTCCGTCCGGGGCGACAGAGGGGCGTAAGCACGCACACCCGCAACCCACCCACGATACACGTCGACTTCGTCGTTGGGCCGACCACCGAAGCAGGGTGACTTGACGTCAGTGGTCGGCCTGACGGAATACCCCCTATTTGGGGTACCCTCCCATCGACCGATGTTCCCCCCTCGGGGGGGACATCGGTCTTTCCTCGCGCGGTCGGCCTCTCGGCGGGTGACGGACTAATTCCCCGGTCACGTCACCCGCGGCCTCAGCTAGAGCGGCATGAGGCGCAGGTATTCGCGCCTACGCCGACTGGGGCCGGCGGCGGATCGCCTCATCGAGGCTGCGCTCGTCGCGCAGGTGATCCGCCGCCTCCTTCCGCGAGACTACTGCCTCGCAAAAGGCTGCGACCGCGTTCCAGTTCCTGATGCTGTCGAGCATCGCCCTGGCGATGGTCGGCAGCGTCAGGTCAGCACCGATGATTGCGACGAGTTCACGACGTTGCTCTGCCCAAGCGTCACAGACCTCGAGCGTATGCTGCGCCGTGTCCTCGTCGCAATTCCAGTGGTGACAGGACGGTGTACTCTCCCTCCTAACGACCTTGTGCAGGTATTTGGCGAAACATCCATGCACCGTCAACACCTGCACCAGTCGGAAGGAGAGCAACCCGTGCCGCCGTTTCAACCACTGCATCAGCACCGGCCAGAAGGCCTCCACGATCCGCACCCCGAACTGAGGCCTCTCCAGCCGGACTGCCCAACGGCCAACGTACACGTAGCGCTCGGTCCGCCCACGTTCGGCATAAGCCACGATAGGGCGGACGCCGCGCCGACGAGCCGTGGAGCGAGCCTGCGGAAATGCTCCCAAATGGGTTTTAGGCATAGACATTACAAACAGACACTTCAATTAAATTTATTTATATAGAGTAGTATATAAGTCGGAGTACATTAACATACTATCATTAATAGTAATACAATAAAATAGCACCAGATCGCATCGCAAATAACACTGAAAACATCCGGCAAGAAACTCGGCGGGTTGGTTTTTATTTTTGTTATTTTTATTCCTTCTTTTTTTTATTGTATAAGAAATAGTAATTTTTTATGTTATTATTTTTATAACTTCTTTTAATAAAATTGTATAAAAAATAGCTAGCGCCAGTGTGTGATGCCCTTCAAACCAGGATATAATATTCAAATATCATGCTCGCTGTTTTCCGAATAGATTATGGCTAGACCATACGCCAGCAAGAGGCGTATTAACTACTAGAACAGCCATCGCTTCTCTTATGTTGTTACACTGTTCATTACACTTTCACATCTAAACTAACCAATCGATTGTCTTGAAATTTCGCGTAAAAAGATTTTGAAATAGAAAAAAGTATTATTCACGGGGAATACAAAAATTGATTATCATAGATTAACATAATCGAAGCCGCGGACATAGTTAGTATATATACAATTGTATCGTCCATCATATCAAGTCAGTGATGACTTGCACTAAATATAACCTCGACCTTTACTCGCGAGTTTGTTGTTGTTCATTTCCTAAGAGTAGATTGAATGTTACTACTATATAATTAAATAATATTAGTTCCTCAATAAAATATAATCGTACTTGTAAACATTTTGCCCAATTATATTTCGTGTTCGTTCGGGGAATCTTAAGCATCTTCTCGTCCAACATACCTCATTGTCTGAAAACACTGTCTACGATAAATGTATGTTACCAGTGATGACTGTGGGTGGGGAGTGTGGGACTCGCCGGCTGCCTATGCTTCCGGAATACCCACTAAAACCACAGCGGTCCCTTCCGCGCTTTTACAGGGTGTCGGAAAGGTCGTCTTTTGACATCCGATCCCCGACACCCCTACGGCAACATGCTCCCTAAATGTAGAGTGAAGCGAGGGCAGTTTGCTAGTTACTTGCATAAACAACTGCCCAGTAGTAAAATGTTATCGAAAGCCATCCACCCGTTTTGAAGATTACCCGCAACATACAGGCAGACACCGAGAAAAGAAATAAACTTGTTGTCGGGCATAGATATCGTGCAAATAACCGTGTGAGCATGAAAAACACTTATTATTTTAATATTACAAACAGACACTTAAATTTTATTTCTTTCAATTGTGTATTCAAATTCTTTTGATTGAAATGATTCTAAATATTGCAGGAGTAAATTAACAGATAAATAGATAATAAATCTAACACTTATCGGAATGTTTTATGTTAATAATTTCAAATCTTTCCGTGTGGTGACGGAGTAACAAAACAATTCACTACCTTCTCTCTTGCTCGTGGGTGTCGTAAAAGACTACTAAGGGATTAAATATGCGTATAACATCAATGTAAGAGAAGGAAAACTTTAAAAAAAAACCCTATAACAACACGTCTGACCAGCGTGGTATACTAGGTCAATTTCTCTGCTATTATGGAGGAGGCTCGAGCCCAACAGTGGGACTTGTATGAGCTGAAATGATTATGATGAATCGAGGTTTACTGTGTCTCTGTAAAACAAAAGTGTGATGATCTTTATATTGGCTCACCACACGGAGTATTTATCATTCTAATAGTTTGATAGTAATAACTGTTTATCTGTTTATAATTATCATAACGTGTATTAAGTACATTCATGGTGTTTGACCGCATTGAGCGGTGCAAAGTGGCGGTGGCGATCGTTGAAGCGGCACGGTAACCCACATGATGTGAGGTACCGGCTCACGCGACAACAGAACTGGCCACGCTATGGTAACTACATAATAAACATTCGATAACATAAATATAAGTCAATTAGATTCATTTATTCATCTTCTAAAACGTTCCAGTGTCGGCAACGAACTTCTAGAAGATCTATTAATTTATAAAAACCCCAGTGTATTCCAGCGATAACATACGGCACTAAAACGCGCTCTATAAATATCAGTCTCATTAAAAGACTCAAAGTCGCTCAATGTGCTATAAAGATGGCTATGCTCGATATTTCTCTATGTGAAAAGATCCGAAAATCTGTAGAAGAACGTGTCTAATCGACATAGCCCGAAGAATTAATAATGGGCAGGCCACACCGTTCCACAAACCGACAAACCTTGGGGAAGAAAGGTTCTCGAATACCGCCCACGTATCTGACGACACAGTGTAGGACGACCCCCTACTAAGTGACTATATGTTGAAAATCGCAGAACTGTTGGATGCAAGTGGCATACGAGGCGGACGTCGGTCACCGTCGTGCGGTCGGCCTCTCGGCGGGTGACGGACTAAATCCCCGGTGCAGTCATCCGATTGTAAAGGACATGAGCTGTGATGATGATGATGATGATTCGATCTCCGCCTAAAGCTCCGTTATACATTGTTAGACAGGCGACAATAGGACGATGCATCGACATCCTTTATCAGGTGCGACACAATATAACCGTTATGTCCGCCACTGTGATGGTCCATCTTGATGACGAGGCGTTATGATTTTAGACAATAATACCGTTCCCAAGCGCCTCGCTCGCCTGTGAGTTTGTGTTATAAACAAGAGTACAGCGCGGCCGACACACAGTATCAAGGTGACAACACGCGGTGATACTAATCATATATAATCAATAAAATTATATAAACTTAATAAAAAAGCATAAAAATTAATTACGTCATGAAAAACCCAAAAAGTGCAAAGTATATTAAAGTATCTTCCAGGAGTTCGTGAGGTTCCTATAAGTTTATGAAGGAGTTAGGGTTGTCAACTCTGTCAATTAAATATTAGTGTAGTGTAAGACATGAATAAAAGTTATGAAGTGCAGTGATGAGAACAGCTGGACAATGCTTTTAAATACTGAAACCAGTGCTATCAGCGAACGGCATTGTGCCTGAACACGAGCCAAGAGGGTAATATAGTTATAATATACTTTTACTTTATTATTTCTATATTTTTGTTATTTTTCTTAAAGTATTAATTTGAAATCGACTGACATATATAAGTAGTGCTACGATCGTGGTGTATTCGTAGCGAGAGTCGGACAACATGTTTACAGCATTTCTTAAATTCTTCATATACATATATATAAATTTTTATATAATTTTTTTTACTCAAGTTTGTGTGACAAAATGTGAATAAATTTATCTCAGCCTGATACCTTCAGTATAAAAGCGCGAGAGTATTAAAATATACAATACTCTCTGTAATATAGATATATTAGGCTGATAATGTACAGGTTTTTTTTTTCAAATAGTGCTTTACTTCTACTACTTATTACAACCCGCACGAATTTTACTTGGATAAAATGTTCTTTAATAGTTTTAAATTTTCGCTTCTGTCGACATTTTTCATGACGGCTTGTTTTTTTTTATTAATTGTTCTGTCAAAATTTCTCATAACTGCCTATGTTTTTTTTTTAATAGAACCTGGCCTATTCACCTTAGTGCAGCCTCAATCATCGGTGTAATCCCAATGTGTAATCGGTGCATGTTCCTCGTGCTGGTGACGGCGCTGATGCTATGCGGGCAGGGTGTTGCACTCGACTTGCTCAACACGTTACTACCACCGACCGTGGGCGGCAACTTCGACGAGCTGGTCAGAGTCGCAACCGCTACATGTACGTACAACTCACAACCAACTACATATAACTTACATTGCGCAGACCGCGTAATTATCTGTTAGGGCCTTCGCGTCCATGGTTTGGGGTTCGATTCCTACACAGAACCAATTGTTGTGTGATTCATAAATGATTGTTCTCAGTTCGATTGGAATTTGTGGCGTCTTATTGCAAGTTTGTGAAATGCCGAGATATAATAATACGTTACGGCAAATGTTGTCATTCAAAAAATATACCTAATATGTTTATTTTTGTTCAGCTCATATCTTATATCTTTAAACGAGCAATTCTTGTATATATATATATATATATATATATTCAGGATCTCAGCAACGGCTCCAACGATTTTGTTGAAACTTGGCATACTAGAGGTTTCGGGTTCAAAAATCGATCTAGCTTTTTTCCCGGCCATCGCACACTTTTCCTGGCGCTGCCGACCATCGCCAGGGTGATGCTCGTCAGCGTCAGGAACTGGGACGCGGTCGCCGCCTTCTGTGAGGCCGTTATCTCACGGAAGGAGGCGGCGGATCGTGTGCGAGTAGAGCTCCTATTCGGCGACACGTTCCGCCGCCGGCGACTCGGGCGGCGCAGGCGCGAGTATCTGCGCCTAATGCCGTCCTAGCCGAGGCCGCGGGTGATCGGACCGGGGAATTGTCCGTCACCCGCAGTGTGGCTAACCGCGCGATGGCGACCGACGTCCCAGGATGTCGAGAGGTGAGGGTACCTGAAAGGGTATTCCGTCGGGCCGACCACTGACGACAAGTCACATCTGCTCCGGTGGTCGGCCCAACAACGAGGTGACGTGGGTACGGGTGGGTTATGGGCCCGCGCGCCGTCCTTTCATCGCCCCGGACGGACTGGACCGCGCGTGCGCTTACCATAGCCCACCCATAAAAAAAAAAAAAAAATAAAAAAAAAAAAAAAAGCTAGGTTTTATTTATAGAAAATGTTGTTTTGTCCGTGTTTTTAACAAAACAAACAATGACATTAAATTTTAAAAGAATATGAATTCAAATTTCGTTGTCAACGTCATGAGTTAAAACGATAGCTCAGTTGGGGAGACGGCTGGTTTTAATTTTGGGTTTTGTAGCATTCAAACAGCGTCAGTTCGAATCTCGGTGTTATTATTATTCTCTTTTTGTAATTTTTTATATAATTTTCATTATTTATTTTTTATTAATATATATCTAAATAAATTCGACAAAAATATTCCATGCGAAGCTCGGTCAACCGGATATTAATACTTATGTATGTGGCACACTCTCATACAGTGGGAGGGAGCTTTATCTGTTACAGCACGCCACTTGTACTAATATAGGGTAGGTAGGGTTTAATTTTGAACATCTCCTTACATTTTCGTTTAACAATACACTTTTTTTTTTGGTTGGGCTATGGTCAGCGCACTCGCCATCCATTTTGTCCTGGGTGACGAAAGGACGGCGCGTGGCCCCATAACCCACCGTAGCACGTCGCCTTCGTCGTGGGGCCGACCTCCGGTACCGAGTTCCTTGTCCACTGTGGTCGGCCCGACGGAATACCTTGCCAGGTACCCTCTCCTCTCGACGTTTAGGACGTCGGTCGCCGTCACGCGGTCAGTCTCTCTGCGGGTCACGGACTAAAATCTCCGGCCCGGTCACCCGCGGCCGCGGCTAGGGCGGCATCAGGCGCAGGTACTCGCGCCTGCGACCGTATTGTCGTGGCGGCATTCCTCATGCGCACGATCCGCCGCCTCCTTCCGCGAGATGACTGCTCCGCAGAAGGCGGCGACCGCGTCCCAGTAACAATACCCGTGAGAAATGATTGCGACCTCTTTGATTCCGAATAACTTAATTATTTCATTCTGTACAATTCACTGTTATAATAAAAAATAAAATAATACGCTACATCACATGTTGATGGTATATTTTAAAATTGTAGAGAAAAGATTGTGAATTTTAAATACGTAAAAGCTAAACTTTAAAGCAGTGATGGGCAAAGTACGGCCCGCGGGCCAACTGCGACCCGCGAAAGTATTTAATCCGGCCCGCCGAGAGTCCATCCATCCTAAATATTCTAGTCAACATTTTGGCGCGAATAATAAAATGTGACGTTTAAAATTGAAAAGCTTTCATTATCTCACAATTAACTTGCCATAATTATAATTATCTCGGCAGTCTGTCACAGGTATTATTTTATTTATTGGAAAAATTTCATTCTATTCACCTGTCGGTGAAGCTAAACTATTATGAAAAATCAAAAGCAATTCCAAATGTCCCACACGCCTAACAAGGCGTAAAAGTAAAAGGTATTTTGTTTATAAAAAGATTTAATACAAAATACATTTTTTCTATAGTTCCTCTAGAATTTCTTAGACTTCTCTAGAATTTCTTAGACTTTGTGGCCCGCCAATAAAAAAGTTTGCCCACCACTGCTTTACAGTAATGAAGCTAACCAAGTTTTAAACATTTTATTCATAAAAGATAGAATACCATTCCTGTTTCTTCATATTCGTAGTTTGTCAAAGTCATTGTTCATCTGTAACTTAAGTTGTTGTCTTTAATTAAACGTTCGCTACCTAATTATAAACTCCTATCGATATTTGACAATGATGAGAACAAACGTAAACCAATGTTATTAATCTATATTTCGGCACATAAGAAAAAATATTAACTAAATTAATATGACACCATAAAACACTACAATACTTAATCAAGATAATTAACATTTTTTCAATTTGAGACTTTTCCTGCGCTTCCGCCAAAACTTATGACAATATATACTTTTATAATCACTTCACCACATGTACTAGTAGCATGCTACTAGTACATGTGGTGAAGTCCTTACTGCCACTTTTATCTATACCAATAAATAAAATTGGAGTGTCTGTTTGTAATGTCAAAATAATAGGCTTTTTTCATGCTCACACGGTTATTTGCACGACACCTATGCCTAAAATAGCAATTAAAAAAATTTTGTCTGTCTGTCTGTTTGTTCCGGGTAATCTTCAAAATGGCTGAACCGATTTCAAAAATTCTTTCACCAATGGAAAGCTATAATATCAGGGCGTAAACTAGGCTATATTTTATCCCGGTATTCCCACGGGAACGGGAACTACGCGGGTAAAACGACTATAACCTATAACCGAAGCGAAGCGAGGGCGGGTTGCTAGTTTCGTAATAAAATAGTTTTTAAATTAGTTTTATTTAAGGTTTTCGTCTATTTAGTCGGACCGTTTTTTTTTACCGACTTCAAAAAAGCGGAGGTTCTCAATTCGACTGTTTTGTTTGTTACCTGAGATCTTTCGACTGGGTGAGCCGATTTATTTGGAAACTGGTGCTTCCCCTATGGTCCCATTTCAATTTGGCCCAGTTCTGACAATGGCATCCCTGAAATAACATTTGAGGTTATTTTTTTATTAAAATATTGACTTTCTGACGAGTGAACTATTCAACTAACATAAAACTGTCTAGATATCTGCTTAGGTAGGTATACAATAAAGTGTGAAGTGTAAAAAACTGCTTCTAAAATACATAATATGCAATAATTATAGAGATTTATTCATAGACAAATTAATTTTAATAACTTTAAAATGTTTTGATTTATACTAATAATTAAACGCCCGTGGAATATATTATATATTTAAATGAATTAATGAATTACTGTTAATAGTTCACACTTTATTATACGGTATTCATGGAATGTTATCAGATACTAAATAGCGTTGTCTGCCCGTTCTTTCGTCTGCTGTGCCGGTCTGGCTATAACTTATGAACCGTAACAGTTCCAACCATTGGTAGATGTTTATCAATCTTTGCAGATAGGCTTTTTTCCTTGATTTACTTTAAACGAATTTCTCATAGTGAGTGTTTTTTCTTTTGAGCCACGGGCAATAGGGGGTGATGAATTGTATTCTTACTTAGTCACCACACGAAAAATATTGTCTATAATATTATATTCAAATACTTTAATACTTATCTATGGTAAAATATGTAAATAATTCATAACATTAGATAATTATATATGTACGTGATCAGAGCGAGAATGTTACGTGTTAAAGTGTCGGTGCAATTTATGTGATCACAGAACAAATTTTTTATATATCTAATATCACATATATCACGCAAATATATCATTATATACGATTAAAATTATATAGATATCATAATAATTGAGATGAATAACTTAGATCATTAAATATTTGCAATTGCCCGCGACTTTGTTCGCGTCGTGTAAAAAAATCTGTCGGTTGAATTTGCAAAAAAAGTTAAATATATCTATAATAATATATATAAGTTATATATATATAAATTACGTGTCACGTTGTTTGTCCGCGATGGACTCCCAAACTACTTAACCGATTTTAATCAAATTTGCACACCGTGTGCAGTTTGATCCAACTTGAAAGATAGGATAGCTTACATCTTAATTTATAGTCGCAATATTATTTTATTGCAAATTATTTGTCTATTATTTGACATTCACAATTATCTGTTAACTTCAAACGATTTTAACAGATGGCGATATCTGTTGTCTGGATTGAGTAATTAATTAATAGATGGCGCTGCTATGTCAAACCTACAAACGTGTGATGTACGATTTTAACTCGCTTTTTTACATAGATGCCATTTGTAAAAAAATATGACGACCTGCATGACAGATGTTCTCCTACAGTTCTACTTAAATAGTTTAATAAAATGTAATATAACAAAAACATTGGCCACAGCAACGCGTGGCCGGGTCTACTAGTGTTATATACAGGTTGACTGGTAAAAGATTGTACATATTGAAGGAGGGTATTCAGTACTCGATTCTGATACCGAATATATAAAAAAAAATTGGTACTTAAATTTTGAACTAATTATCTTATAAAAACATTTAGTTATGGACACATGGGATAGGTCAAAGTACGTCAGCACTTGTAGGTACTAAACAGTTCGCGTGACATTGAACTAGTTACATTTTAGGTAAATATTCTACCTATGCGACTCGACCCAGTAGGTATTTTTTTGCGTCGCGGGCCGCAGACAGAGGTCAACGTACGCTGGCAAACCTATGGTTTTGATTAGAAACAAATCACTTTATCTCAGGATTGGTAAGAGCTATGAATCTGCAACTAACTTTAGTGTTTTTATGACATTATTCCAACACCTAGCTTTAGTAATTAATAAATATCCAAAATCTTGACAACAGTGCTAACAAAACTGTTACTCGATATCGGTATCGGTGTATCGCCAGTAGGGTGACAATATTTTTGGAAGTCTTGTAACACTAATATTGTTGATGTTTACTATGTAGTTAATTAATATTATCCTCTTTTTACACTTTTATTAGTTACATGTGGCCATTATCTATCGTTTCCTTCAATATGTACAATCTTTTACCAGTCATACTGTATAGATAGTCTCTTCGTGTGGCGATGGATGTATGAATACAATTCACTATCTCATCTCTTGCCGGTTGGGTATCGTAAAAGACGACTAGAGGATGTGATATGTAGATGGCAATAGATGGAATGTAAGAGATAGAAAACTTGACATAAAACTAGGGTTCTTTTATATAGGTAGGTTGATATGGATTTTAGTATCTATAGGTATCAACGCAACTGAGCACTTCGATATAATAGGCCAATTTACCTTACATTGTCGAGGAGGTCCGAGCCCAACAGTGGGACTATGTGGTGAGCCCACTTGTGTCGTGAATGAATGAACATACACGTATCAAAAATAACGTAAAATTTAAGTGCTAATAAAAACTACGTAATTGCAGAGTTATCCTTATGGAAAATCAATATTAGGTCCGTGTTTTATGAGTTTCAATTTTTTATCGATGAATCTTTATTCTTCTTCCGGAATAAAACATTGTTTAAGTTAATTATTATAACATCAGCTACTAGACAATGAAATGCCGATCAAAAACTATAAAATAAATGAAGCCTATCATATTATTTTTTGTTAATAGATGTGCCCTCGTCGAGGTCTTGCCTTGCCTTGGGACCTCAGGGCTCTACCGAGCACGCTTGAAACACAACTGCCGCAAGGCATTAACTACGCTTCCTAATATTATATTATATATTTATATATTCACATCATAACATAATAAACTAGTGCATAATCAATGTAATCCGCAAGTAATAACACTAGCAAACAACAAAACTACTTCTAATAATAATCATCATCTCAACGCATACACGCCCCACTGTTGGACTTGGGCCTCCTCCACTATGGGAGGGATTTTGACCTACCATAATTGATATACCAGGCTGGTATATCGTGTTAATATTTTTTTTTATGGGTGGGCTATGGTAAGTGCGCACGCGGTCTATTCCGTCCGGGGCGACGAAAGGACGGCGCGTGGGCCCATAACCCACCCGTACCCACGTCACCTTCGTCGTTGGGCCGACCACCGGAGCAGGGTGACTTGTCGTCAGTGGTCGGCCCGACGGAATACCCTTTCGGGTACCCTCACCTCTCGACGTCCCCGTCCCGGGACGTCGGTTGCCGTCGCGCGGTCAGCCTCTCTGCGGGTGACGGACTAAATTCTGCGGCCTCGGCTAGGGCGGCATCAGGCGCAGGTACTCGCGCTTGCCCCGCCCGAGTCGCCGGCGGCGGAACGTGTCGCCGAAGAGGAGCTCCTCTCGCACACGATCCGCCGCCTCCTTCCGTGAGATTACGTCTTCACAGAAGGCGGCGACCGCGTCCCAGTTCCTAACGCTGTCGAGCATCTCCCTGGCGATGGTCGGCGGCGTCAGGTCGGCACCGATGATCGTGAAGAGTTCACGGCGCTCCCCCGCCCACGCGGCATACACCTCGAGCGTGTGTTGGGCCGTGTCCTCGTTGCAATCACAGTGGTGGCAGGACGGTGTGCTCTCCCTCCTGACAATCTTGTGCAGGTACTGGGCGAAGCAACCATGCCCCGTCAGCAGCTGCACCAGTCGGAAGGAGAACACCTAGTGCGTCCGCTCCAACCACTCCATCAGCACCGGCCAGAAGGCCTCGACGGTCCTGACACCGAGGCCTCTTCAGCCGGACTGCCCAACGGGCAATGACGTCTCGATATCGTGTTAATATGGGGTTTTGTTTCAAGTCTTCTTTCTCTTGCATAGATATTATATGCATATTATATCCCTTAGTCGCCTTTTACGACACCCACGGGCAAGAGAGGGGGTGGTGAATGGTATTCTTACTGTGTCACCGAAATGCTATACCATCCTGGTCAGACGGGATGCATATTTTAAACCTTTAGCCGTCTTTTACGACAGCCACTGCCACTGGTAATGATCTCTCAAGTTTACGCGAGTATTACAATTTACACAATGTAAATAAACTATTTTATCGCATTTGTATTTGATTTTTGATTGCCCGACGTTTCGAACACTTTGCGGACGGACTAATATGTCTCACGTCCATTAAGCCATCGTTGTTACAGAGATTTGTTTGAGTATTATTTACAATCCACGGAGGTAAGATAAAGCATAGTGAATTGTGTTCTTACTCCATAGGTACTAATGCATACTAGGGCAATTTCACTCACATCTTGTTGGTGATTCGCGTCAGACAGTGAGACATAAATGCTAAAATATGTAGTTATGTAAAATAGTTTTATTTCATATTTGCATAAAATTTATATATTACTTTTGTATTCCAGGTGAAGCGATCCCGTTGGAGATACTCCTTACATATTGCCAGTTATTGGAAAAGCCGTACACCAATATGGTAGAGTTCAGAAAGGGCTCCAGGCAAGCGTATCGTGTGATGTCAGCGCACGAACATATCGATACATCGCTGTCTACCCTCGTGGTGTACGTGCCGGGCTGGTGGAACACACCCACGGATACATCCTCAACTACCATCGTCAAATCACTATTGAAGAAACATCCTTTAGTATTAGTACTCGACACTCGAGTTGCCTTCTGTCGAGGGTATGTTACAGCAGTCTCCAAAGTCAATTCCCTGGCACAGCTCTTATACAATTTCATCAGGAAACTCGACAAAAAAGGCTTTGATATCTCCTCAGTACACATAATAGGGTTCAGTCTTGGCGCTCACGTCGCCGGCATGACAGGGAAACTTGTACAAAAGAACCTAAATAATAAAATAGGAAAGATCACAGGCCTGGATCCTGCAAAACCTTGCTTTACTAAAATGGAAAATAGACTCCATAAACGTGATGCGGATTTCGTTCAGGTCATCCACACGAGCGCGGGGATACTTGGACTGGAAGAGCCCATAGGGCACGTCGATGTGTACGTGAATGGTATTGATGGTAAACAACCAGAGTGCAAGGGCAGAAGTATTACGTTAGAGTGTGACCACTCCCAAGCTTGGAAAGTTTTCTCCGCTTCTGTGAGTAAGCCTCTTGTAGGTAGACGATGCGCCAGCTGGGAGGAGCTGGTCGACAAACGGTGCAATGGACACGAAGCCGTTCTGGGTTACTCGTGTAGTCCTAAAACTCGAGGTATATATTTGTACAAGTCTGATGAGAGAGCAAAGCCTCGAGAATCGCGTGTCACAGTTTATAATCCATTTAATGTTTTAAATGTATTAAAGTTTAGTTGACAGATAGTCTAATCTTTAGTGACATTTAGATATGCTGTAACATAGAACATAGTTATGTTTGGTGCAATTCGTTTTTCCTTTAAGGACTCATGTATAATTAAGTCAGTATACCTACTGACTATTCTACAACTTACCAGCTATATATGACATAAGCATGACTGTTAAGAAAGGAAATTGCGGAATAAATAAAACCGTATCCCAACCTGTCCAGCCTGGTTAATTAGGTCAATTTTCCTTCAACATAAAAAACGATCGCGCCCAAAATTGCTATGTTATGGGCTGATAAAAAAATGTAAGCGTCGAATATAAAAATAATATTTAGTGACCAAATAAGATACTAACACAATATTATGAGGTCACGTTTGCTCTGAGACTCTCAGGCGATCAAAAACACACACGTTGAGTTAGTGGATGTTACGAGTGTGGTTTATTATCCACATCTCCGGTATCAATAACTCTAATTATTATATGATATTGCGTTCCGCATGATGCTAGCTAAGTCCTCACCACTTCCGCCGCTTACACCAAACAACGTCACTGGTTATTTTGCACAAAAAGAAGAAAAATATTGTGATTTCGGAACTGTGATATTTATTTAAGCTTGTGTTTCTACATTATTAAAAAAAATAACGGTCAATTTACCTGAAATCGTTTTATTAATACCTTATAGCGCCATCTATTGATATAGTATAACATTACACGAGTAGCTATAGATTGCTTTCAATTTATCTTGCCTATTTCCTCTAGTTTCCAATAGATGGCGATACTGTCATAATTCTATTCAAGTTGAATGATGGTCATGGTTTATAGCGGCCATTAAATTGGACAGTGATGTATTTAGAATGCCACTAGGAGGTATCCATTTATATTATATGAAGTTTACTGGGGCGTTGTTTGACGGTCAGTTAATCTAGAAATATGCTGAATACACAATGTCAGACAGTATCAACCGGCAGTGTATTTAGAGAATAGTGAAAAAAATTAAGTACAAGGTTAATGCAGTGAGCCGCTTCAGTATCTAAGGGCGTGAAATTTCGTTATCATCGCATTAGCCAGCGGCGCGCGGCGGAGCGGCGGACCGGCTCGACAGTAGACGAAAGTAATTTGGTAAAATATCACGTTTCCGAAGTCATTTATATTCCATCAAAGCTCGTCAATACACCCGAACATAGTGATGTTACACAGTAGACAATTAAACCTGGTACAAATATCGCAAAAAGTTACTGACAGTTTTAAAAATAATGTTAGTTTAGTTAGTCCGTGTGGTGACGGATTAGGAACACAATGTATCCCACCCCTAACGCTCCCGTAGGTGTTGGTACTGTCTGAGGGATTACCTGGAGAATAGGCAACAGTATTCTCCAGCAAACATAACTGCATCGCCAATTCACCTATCAAGCATATTGCGATTACTACCATTATCCACCATTTTAACAGAGTTAAAAAATTAGGTTCTCATTTGAGCTGTATTTTTTTATGTGTTCCTCAGAACTTATCTCTAGATGAACCGATTTTGAACAGTCTTTTTTTATATGAAAGTAATGTGGTCCTGTTTAAATGTTATTAAAATCTGGACAGTAGTATTTCAGATATCCTTAATGTGGAATAAGAATACAATTCACCATCCCCTCTCTTAACCGTGGGTGTCGTAAAAGTCGACTAAGGGATATAATGTGCATGTAACATCGATGCAAGAGAAGGAAAACTCGAAGTGAAACATCTGACCAGCATGATCAGTAGGTCAAATTCCCTTCTACAATGGAGGAGGCCCGAGCCCAGCAGTGGGACGTATATGGGCTGAGATAAGATGATAATAGGGTGTATTTAAATGACTTCATCTACATTGTTTTAAAGTTTTTTTCTTTTTTGTTAAAATAAGATTTGATATATTCAACAGTGAAGGTAGTCATAAGTAATATTAATTGTAACATTTATATGTATTACGCGGATGTTTACGTGATACCAATATCAGTGTTCTGTATTTAATAAAAATGGTATTTATCGATACCAGAAAATTGGTACGTTTAAGAGCCCAGCCGATGGGACTCGGTGCAGCTCGCGTGGCTATGACGCTTGATTAATGTTGCGCTGAGGGGCGGGCGGCGGTCCCAGGGAGGACGGGCACCGCCCCCTCGCCCGCTCAACCCCCTGCACAGATAAAACTGACGCAGTCCAAGTCCAGATTGTATGCTAACCCACTATTATCTATTTTTTATCGATTCGTTCGCCAGTTCCGAGTATATCCCCCAAGCGTTAGGAATGTTTGCCTGGAAACGAAGCAAATTTAATATATTTGAATCTTGAAATATTTTACAATGATGGTAGATATTAGATTAACTTTATTATAAGTTACTTATTAATTTTTTCTGGTGACAAAGTAAGAATACAATTCACGACTCCGTTTATTTCGCCGAGTGTTATATGTATATCTACACTAATATTGTAAAGAGGAAAAATTTGTATTTTTGAGTGTGTGTATATTTGTAATGAATAAACTCAAAAACTACTGTACCGATTTCAAACATTCTTTCACCATTGGAAAGCTGCATTATCCCTGAGTAACATAGGCTATATTTTATCACCGTATTCTCACGGGAACAGGAACTACGCGGCTAAGGCGACTGAAACCGAAGCGAAGCAAGGGCGAGTTGCCAGTATATACATATAAAGGTTAAGAAACTATTAGTGGTTGGAGCTCATATAAATTTATATAAATAAATAAAATTGAAGTGTCTGTTTTTATTGTCAATATAATATGGATTTTCTTGCTTACATAGTTATTTACACGATGGCTACCCCTAAAAACCAATTAAAATTTTTAGTCTGCCTGTTCCGAGTTATTTTCAAAACGGCTGGAACGATTTTGATAATATTTTACTATCAAGTAGCTGTCTATATAAGGAGTAGCTAAGGACTATATTTCATCTCGACATTTCCACGGGAACTGAACAGAATTTGTTAGTATATACTAAATTGTAAATCTGAAATATTAATTTACTGAACTGATGTCATTTCAATAGGTATATACAAAATAATGTTTGCCTTAAATAAAAAGTATGACGTCATACGGTCTTGAATAGGAATGAAACCCACGAAATAGCTCGTTGAAGGCCACCACTTAGATCAGTAGAACATCTGTGAAGTCAATTAGTAAAATGTGCTCGTTCCGCGGTTTATCGCGGCTACAAATCAGCGCACACCATTAGGACGAGCCCACAGCCGCATTCAGACAACGCGTTACTAACTAAAGGTATATACGAGTATCATTGGATCAATGGTCAAGTCGTTTATACGAATTGCCTTAATGGTTATTCGACCTACAGTTTGTTAGAATAGCTAATTTAACTGATAACATTGTATAGATAGCCTAGCTTGGACCGTTTCACAAAGGTCGGCCATGTTGACACTGCGTCTCACTGGCTGCCACACTTTATATTTATTTATATTTCTAACAAAAATACATTTACATAGTATTAATACATCTGTGATAACACAGTGGTTCATGTGGCGTTTTGTCAAGTTTATTAACGCGGTGTCGATACCCATGCAGGTCGATTCTTTGTCAAATACATATCAATATAAATAAATAAAATAATGATATTTTACAAAAAAAAAAATCGCAGAGTAAACGAAAAGATCGTTAATGTAGACAATGTAGATATATTTTTAGATTTTTGTTTATTTTTCAAAAACCGCTTGTCCGATTTCGATAAATTTACATGGGACCATTTGGTAAGTATATTCTTTCCAACAAAAAAATAACTTTTCAAATCAATTCGCAACAACGGAGTTATACGCGAACAAACATAATTAAAAATACAAACATCCGAATTGAAAACCTCCTCCTTTTTTAGAAGTTAAAAAAGGTTTTAATTAATGAAACTATATATATTAACTATCAATTTGTTTTGTTTGTTCGTGTGGTGACGCAGTAAGAATACAATTCAACACCCACACTACACTATCTCCCCAGAGGTGTGGTGACGAATAGACGATATAATACGCATTAAACTTCTATGCGAGAAAAGGAAAACTCTACTTCGCTATACTAACTAGTCTGATTAGCGTGGTATAGTAGGCCAATGTCCCTCCTTTAATAGAGGAGGTTCATGCCCAGCAGTGGGACTTACATCAGCTAAAATGATGAATAATAATGTGATTGTATTATATTATCATCATGATCAACCTACTCTTATCCCAAACCGTGAATGTATATTATCCAACTTAATATATGTACTAACAACCCGCCTTCGCTTCGCTTCGGTTTCAGTCGCCTTACCCACGTAGTTCCTGTTACCGTGGGAATACCGGGATAAAATATAGCTTATGTTACTCCCTGATGTTATAGCTTTCCATTGGTGAAAGAATTTTTGAAATCGGATCTGTGGTTTAGGCGTGAAAGCGTAACAAAGAAATAAACAAACTTACTTTCGCATTTATAATATTAGTAAGGATGTATTTAAAGACAATATCAAAATATTCGTAACCTCTTTAGAGGTCACGGCCTTCTTTAGTATCTACTCTAATAAGGCCATGAGTATACCGAGCAGTCATAGCGCTTACATTTTCGCGTTGAAACTATCTATATAGCCGTTATCCATGTTGGTTGAAGGTCACGATACTTATTGGGTCCGCGTATTTCACATTGAACCTTTATAAATCAAATATGAGCTCGAAAATAACGTAGAATTTGTTATCTTCCAATGCTGACATATCTAAAGAGACTCCTATACTATTAAGGGAACCCCTATATTATTGACATAAATTGTAGATATCAAAAAATCTCTAAGGATATATAGGAATGAAAGATTCTATATTATTTTTATTTATTGTTACACAAATATTTCATGCCTGAGCCTCTTACAGAATTGGAGGGAAGTTGACCTACTTTATCCACGCTGGTAAGACCGGTTGCTATGGGGTTTTATTTCGAGTTTTCCTTCTCTTTTATAGATGTTATATCTGTATACATATACGTATACAATCCCTTAGTCGTTTTTTACGACACCCATGCGCAAAAACGGCTCGGGACAACGGAACAGACAATCTGCAAGTATAGTCACGTAGGCTATGACCCACAGATCTAAAATCAATATAGGAAGACTATTAGGGCGTCATGCATCTAATAGTTTACTAAAGTATCATGTCACTAAAAGTAATAAACCAAATAATCTACTTCGTAAGATGAAGCCATTATACGTTTGAGAAGTGACTAACAAGTAAATGGAATATATTAGCATTGGTAATAATGGTAAATAATAGCGACAAAGAGTATCTTTACATTATATATTCATAATTACAATGGGTAGGTACAATAAAGTCTAGAATAATGTTAAATCATAGCAGCAAAGATAGTAACATTATTATTATTATAACATTATATATTAATAATTACAATAGGCGTCTACATAAGGTCTAATACAGATTTACAGTATAATATGAAGTGGGTAAATATTCTATTTAGTATAATAGAATATTGCTAGAACACTTTAATATATACTACACATAGACACAATAAAATATGAAAGCAAATAAGAATGGCTCACGTAACTTAGGTAGTTGCTAGTTTCTTCCAGGTCCCCAGCTCGCAGAATAATAATCGATAATCTTTTTTTTTTTTTTTTTTTTTGTGTGACTTAGTTGTTAGCCTCAGATGGCTGTGACAACTTTACCCGGACTGGTGGGTGAGCGCTGAGGGCTCTCAACCCGTGTAATCGATAATCTACCCAGAGCCTGTATTTATAGCCATTTCCGCAGTTATTCAAACGATCTCTCACGTCAACCCACATTTACAAATTGTGTCAAAACTAATACTTTTAAAATGTACAATGTTAGGTTTCATTTAAAAATTATAAAAATGTTCATAAAATAACAATATAATTTACTATGAATTTTAAAATATAAAGATGTCAATAATGTAACATTAATCTCTCACATGCATCTTTCCCTGTAGTGATAAAGTTACAATTGTAATTTTTACCACCCGCTTTCTTGTCTGTGGATGTCGTAAAATACGCTTAAGGGATATGATATGAAAACATCTATGCAAAAGACGGAAAATTTAAAATAAAACCTGTACCAATACGTTCGACCAACCAGGTAAAGTAACTTAATTGCCCTTCAATGATGGTGTACGCTCGGGTCCAGCACTGATAAATGACGAATCCATAGTCATTAGTTTCATATTGTTCGTGTTGAGAGACTTCGGGCGCACACCCAACAGTTCGGTTAATGTAGCCATCTGCAGTTAACAACTATAGTCATACATAAAAAATAACTATCGCATTTAGGTGGAGAGCTAATAGTTCAAAAGGCCACCCGCCTGTGTCGCACGCTGCAGTGTGTCTGTGTGTGTGAGTATGTGTGACGGGAAGGCGACCTTTGATCCTCTCTATACTTATAGTAGGAGAGCTAGCGCACATTATGGGGTAGATATTTGAGGCATGTTGAAAACTTGCCCCATGCCTTTCCTATTATACCTCAACCTAGAACTGCAGACCTGTCTGGTGAGTAGCGGGGCTAAAACAACCCCTAAATTTCGAAAATCATTTTTTTGATTTCCAAATACATGTTTTTTTTTTAAAGCAATATGCAGTATTTATTATAGAAGTATAATGTTTAAAAGAGAAAAAAACAGTCTATTTTGTCGGGGGTTTTAACATTGCCAGACGCGTGGAAATATATTTAGCCCTACTACTCACCAGCCAGGTCTGCAGCTTCATAATGGGATATGGAGGTATGTTGGGGTTCATGGAGAGGTACCGAACAAGTTTTCAGCTTGCCTCAATTACCTACCCAAATATTGCTACCAGCTCTCGGACTATTAAGTTGCGTCGCATCGACATTTACCTATACGTAGGTGTATACATGTTATGTGAAGCTATTGAAACACGTATAGGAGAGGTCAGAATTATCAATTTCCTTGGAGAGTTATAAACTGTCTCCAGAACGAATCAATATCAATTGAAGACACGAGACAATTTATAACAATTGTTACACAATATAACATCTACAATTATTCGATTATTTAAGAATCGATAAGTTCAACTGGCAACGTGTTCAGCGATTGAATTGGTCTGAGCATATATAACTCCCACTGCTTAACTAGCACTACCCTTACCTCTAGGAGTAGGCAGGGCGTACGTGCGTGACCGGACCGGGGATTTTAGTCCGTCACCCGCAGAGAGGCTGACCGCGCGAGGGCTTTCGACGTCCTGGGATAGGAATGTCGAGAGGTGAGGAGTACTCGAAATGGTATTCCGTCAGGCCGACCACTGAGGACAAGGAACTCCGCACTGGTTGTCGGCTCAACGATGAAGGCGACGTGGGTAGGGGTGGGTTATGGTCCCGCGCTCCGTCCTTTCGTCGCCCCGGACGGAATGGATAGCGTGTGCGCTTTACCAAAAAAAGGGGTGTAGGCAGCGCATTTGACGAACATTCACCGGTAGATGGGTTGGTATAAGCATTTGTTTGTAGGTCTCGTGTAGAATCTTAAATCATAATAATTAATTAATAAATAACTAAGAATGTTTTGTGTCATTGTTTTCTAGTTAAAAAGTTAAACATACTAATAATCATGATCCTATTCTTATCCCGATTTCGTCCAGTAAATGAGACTGTCGGATTCCAAGTTCTCTCATCTTTCACGATAGACATCTAAATGTCTGCGTCGGTTATGCATGTAGAGGCAAAACCATTATGCAAAATCTAACAACTATGGCGTCCATGATAAAATCCATGAGCGGTAGTTTCCATTTACCATTAAGGTCAGCTGTTCGCTTGACCGCAACCAAATATAGTATAAAAACAGTTTAATATATTTTAAATAATACGAGTAGTGTTAAACAGAAACTTGTGATAGATTTCTAAATCCAAGATCGAAACGGAAACGTGGTTTTTATAAGTATACCTAAGTAAAACAGTATCCGTTAAGGTACGCTCAGTTCAGTTCAGTGTAACAGTAACAAAAAGTGGAATTAGTCAGCCACAACACGATACGCTTTTACAAATTAAAATATAAATGCTTTTGTATCGTCACGATCGCATCACGAGACATACACTTTTTAGTTAAATACTCGTTATAAATTTTAGTGTTGTGTATCAACCGAGTGAATGATTTCAATGAATGGTTATTCATCTCTAAATAATGTTTCACTCGTTCACCTTAATTATAAATTGTTCAACAACTATTTAGTTCAGTATACAGTTTATTCATTAGAATGTCATAATTATGTGAACGTGATATCTATTATATATATATATAAAAGAAAGTCGTGTTAGTTACACTATTTATAACTCAAGAACGGCTGTACCGATTTACCTGAGAATTGGCGGGGAGGTAGCTTAGAACCAGGAGACTGACATAGGATACTTTTTATCCCGTTCGACGGGTTCCCGTGGGACTTGACATAAAACGTCAAAGAGAATACAAGTCACTATAAAACATGGTATAACAAAAACGCATCTATCATGTAATAACAAAACGCAAATGACAGATATAGACAGACTATATTTTCGGCAATTTATAAAACATATTTACGAAATAAATTATGGCAGTACGAAGTTCGCCGGGTCGGCTAGTATGATATATGTGAATGAGATGTGATATCTTTTAATTTAATATATTATAATTGATTGAATTGGGCGATACATAGCGGAAATACATTTTTATTTTAAAACTAGCAACCCGCCCTCGCTTCGCTTTGGTTATAGGTTATAGTCGTTTTACCCGCGTAGTTCCCGTTTCCGTGGGAATACCGGGATAAAATATAGCCTAGTTTATGCCCTGATATTATAGCTCTCCATTGGTGAAAGAATTTTTGAAATCGGTCCAGCCGTTTTGAAGATTACCCGGAACAAACAGACAGACAGACAGGCAGATAGATAGACAGACAGACAGACAAAAATTTTTTAACTGCTATTTTAGGCATAGGTGTCGTGCAAATAACCGTGTGAGCATGAAAAAATCCTATTATTTTGACATTACAAACAGACACTCCAATTTTATTTATTGGTATAGATGGAAGGAAGGAAGGGAGAACCACTACTTTCCCACAGTAATCAATATACCGCACACTACAATAAAAGGAATACGGGATAGGATTAAGATGGACTAGGAAATAAGGAAATCTAATCGTTTATTATGCATAAACCCTGAGAGGGCACTTACATATTGTCAAATTTACAAAATTAAAATAAATTATCCAAAAAAAATAAACTACACTCGCATTCAGAATAACAATTTGTGAATCAAAGTATTAGTCCTGCATGGGAATCGAATCCGTAGCAGTTAACATATTAAACACGTATTTGAACCACTACGCCAACATTGTAAGCAATGTATTTGAAACATAAATATTGTTTATTTAATGAGATATACAAGTTATTATGTTGTTAAGTTTGTGAATGTATAATATACAAGATCATTAGTTACGCACTCGAGCGGCCATTTCATTTATAAATGACTACTATTATATATAATCAATTAATATAATTACAGTAATAAATATATCAATGATTGTGTTATACGTCATTTATCGTACTCATATAATATATTCTTGTGGTGACAGAGTAAGAATACAATTCACCGCCCTTATCTTATACGCGGGTGTCGTAAAAGACGATTAAGGAATTTAATACACTTATAACATCTATGCAAGAGAAGGAAAACTTGAAATGAAACCCTACACCAACACATACTACTACTAACTCTTACTCTGGTCGTGGTTATCGTAAGAGACGACTAAGAACTTAGTTAAAATTTATTTGATACCATCTGCTCAACAATTATAAACCTTTTTTTTTTGTGGGTGGGTCGCGGTAAGCGCCTCCGCACCACTCCGTCCGGGGCGACAGAGGGGCTTAAGCACGCAACTCCCGCGACCCACCCAAAAACCACGTCGCCTTCGTCGTTGGGCCGACCACTGGAGCAGCGTTAACTTGTCGTCAGTGGTCGGCCCGACGGAATACCCCCTATTGGGGTACCCTCCCATCGACCGACGTTCCCCCCTCGGGGAGGACGTCGGTCTTTCCTCACGCGGTCGGCCTCTCAGCGGGTGACGGACTAATCCCCGGTCACGTCACCCGCAACAATTATATACCTAAAGAAGGTTCACGTCAGGCAGACCGATCATAAAATTATTACTAATACATTTTATTTTCAATATGTATCGTTTGATTAGCGTTGTAGAAATACGAGTGTTCAGCAGTGAAACGTGTCGTACAAGAACAAATTGCATTAATTCGGATACATTTTGTAAGTTTAATTATATATTTAAAACGTTAGTATACATTGGTCGTTGATAAAATCAATAATTCTGTGAAAATGTGTGGTATGCATAAGATTGTCGCTGTTCTGAGTATTGAGATGAGGTCATTATATTTATCAAAGTGTAGCTAATATTCTTGATATATTAGTGAACTATTATTATAAATGCGGATATAAGTTACTATGTTTATTTGCTAAACTTTCAAACCTAAACAACTAAGCCCATTTTGAAAATGCCTTAATAATGAAAACCCCGTATTTTCACGGAAAAGGGAATTCTGTGGGGTGAAAACGCAGGAATTTGTTCTTATTCCAATTACTTCGGGTCGATTCAATATGACTTATTTCATAGTCATCATTATTACATTTTAGCTCATAATACGTTCCACTGTTGAACTCGAGCCTCCTCCACCATGGGATGGAAATTAACCTACTATACCACGCTGGTCAGACGGCTTGGTATAGGGTTTTATTTAGAGTTTTCCTTCTCTTAGATGTTATATGCATAATTAATCCCTTAGTCGTCTTTTACGACACGCACGTATAAAAATAGGGGGGGTGGTAAATTGTATTCTTACTGCGTCACCACACGGCAAATATTTGATTGAACATATTGCAAAAGTTATTTTATGACCGGCCGCCTTTCTGACGTCAAGTCTCTTTGGGAACGCAAATTTTGAATAGAGGTGGAGACCTTGTCGGACCACCGGTATATCCGGATGGAGGTCTCCCCTACAATCCCGACGCCCAGCAGGGGTCACGGGGCGGATGAGCGTCCTGCGTTCCCGCGATGGGCTGTGGGCCGCTTAGACCGGGACCAGCTGGCGGAGACAGCCATCGTATACTCGTGGCTGTCCTCTGCCCACCAGTCGGACGGGGTGGACGCCGAGGCTGGCCGCATCCGCAGTGCGTTGACGCAGATCTGCGATGCGGCCATGCCCCGGGTACGGCGTCTGCCCCCGAGGAGGGGTGTCCACTGGTGGTCCCGGGAGCTGGCGGATCTCCGGGCCGCGTGTATCCGCGCCCGGAGGGCCTACACCCGCAGCCGGCGGCGCCATCGCGACGCGGAGCGGGAGGCCGTGCTATACGAGGGCTACCGCAATGCGCGGTCGGCCTTCAGGCTGGCCGTCCGCTCCGCCAAGGACGTCAGTCGGCAGGAGATGCTGGACGGTCTCGACCGTGACCCCTGGGGACGCCTCTATCGCGCGGTGCTGAATAGGCTACGCGCGCGGGGCCCTCCCCTCACCGAGACTCTCCAGCCCGGCCTTCTCACCCGGGTCATCGAGGACCTGTTCCCGCGGCGGGCGGAACACACGCCCCCGGTCATGGCTCCGCCAGACACTGACCGGGAGGCCGACGAAGACAGTGTTCCGCCCATCACGGAACCCGAGATGGGGGTGGCGGTGACGCGCATGCGCTCAAAGTCTACCGCCCCCGGGCCCGACGGTGTTCCTAACCGTGTGCTGGCCCTGGTCCTCGAACACCTGGGACCCCGCCTCAGGGGGCTGTTCGACGCGTGTTTAGCGTCCGGACGGTTCGCTGGGTGCTGGAAGGAGGGAAGGCTGGTGCTCCTGCCGAAGCCGGGACGGTCTCCGGAGTCGCCTTCGGCCTACAGGCCTATCGTGCTGCTCGATGACACGGGCAAGCTACTGGAGAGGGTGGTAGCTGCCCGCATCGAGCGGCACCTCGTCGGCACGGGGCCCGATCTGTCGGACGCCCAGTTTGGGTTTAGGAGGGGTCGTTCGACGATCGCGGCTCTGTTGCGCCTGAGGGCCGTGGCGACTGAGGCCGTCACCGGCGGGGGAGTGCTGTTGGTGGTGTCCCTAGACATCGCCAACGCATTCAATAGTCTGCCATTCAGCTGCATCAGGGAGGCGCTCCGGTATCACGGGGTGCCAGTTTACCTGAGGCGGCTAGTGGCAGACTATTTGGAGGGGCGCAGCGTCCTCTGCACCGACCGAGCAGGGGACGTCGTGCGAACGCCCATGACGTGCGGTGACCCACAGGGGTCGGTCCTCGGACCCACCCTGTGGAACATCGGCTACGACTGGGCGTTGCGGGGGAGCCTCCCGCCCGGGCTGGGCGTGATTTGTTACGCCGACGACACGCTCGTCTCAGCCCGCGGTGGGACGCTAGAAGAGGCGGTAAGCCTGGCGACCTCGGGTACCGAGGAGGTCGTCAGACGGATCGAGGCGCTGGGGTTGAGGGTCGCCCTGGACAAGACGGAGGCCCTCTTGTTCCATGGGCGCACTATGAGCCCTCCTATCGGCGTCTCGATCACCGTCCACTCGGTCGACATCAGCATCTGGGCCCATATGAGGTACTTGGGCCTGGTGCTCGACGGGCGATGGTGGTTCCGGGAGCATTTCCGTAGGCTCGCTCCGCGGCTCGTCGGCGCGGCGTCCCCCCTATCGTGGCTTATGCCGAACGTGGGCGGACCGAGCGCTGCGTGCCGACGGCTGTACGCGGGGGTCATCCGGTCGATGGCCCTGTACGGCGCACCGGTGTGGGCGGGGTCCATGACCGCCCGACTTAGGGCCCTTCTGTGGCGACCACAGCGGGTCACGGCGGTCAGGGCCATCCGCGGATACCGCACGGTGGCGACGGAGACAGCGTGCCTATTGGCCGGGACTCCCCCGTGGGACCTGGAGGCGGAGATGCTCGCCGGACTATATCGGCGGGTGACGGGGGTGCGAGCGGAGGGCGGTGTGGTCTAGTTAAGGGATCTCACCGCCTGGCGCGTCGACGCCCGCCGAGACGTCATCGCCCGTTGGGCAGTCCGGCTGGAGAGGCCTCGGTTCGGAGTGCGAACCGTGGAGGCCTTCCGGCCGGTGCTGATGCAGTGGTTGGAGAGGCGGCACGGGGTGCTCTCCTTCCGACTGGTGCAGGTTTTGACGGGGCATGGGTGCTTCGCCAAATACCTGCACAAGGTCGTTAGGAGGGAGAGTACACCGTCCTGCCACCACTGCGATTGCGACGAGGACACGGCGCGCCATACGCTCGAGGCCTGCGGGGCTTGGGCAGTGCAGCGCTGTGAACTCGTCGCAATCATCGGTACGGACCTGACGCTGCCGGCTATCGCTAGGGCGATGGTCGACAGCGTCGGGAATTGGGACGCGGTCGCAGCCTTCTGCGAGACAGTGATCTCGCGGAAGGAGGCGGCGGATCGCCTGCGTGAGGAGCGCAGCCTCGATGAGGAGATCCGCCGCTGGCGACTGGGGCGGCGCAGGCGCAACTATCTGCGCCTCATGCCGCCCTAGCCTAGGCCGCGGGGGACGTGACCGGGGATTAGTCCGTCACCCGCCGAGAGGCCGACCGCGTGAGGAAAGACCGACGTCCTCCCCGAGGGGGGGACGTCGGTCGATGGGAGGGTACCCCAACAGGGGGTATTCCGTTGGGCCGACCACTGACGACAAGTTAACGCTGCTCCAGTGGTCGGCCCAACGACGAAGGCGACGTGGTTTTCGGGTGGGTCGCGGGAGTTGCGTGCTTAAGCCCCTCTGTCGCCCCGGACGGAGTGGTGCGGAGGCGCGCCGACCGCGGCCCACCCACAAAAAAAAAAAAAAAAAACCAATAATTTATACTGCACCGGAAATAATTTTTGATTTCAACCTAGGAGCGGGTTAGTATTTCGAATACCTGCCTCATTCGTTTTATTAGTGAGAATTAATGCTGAGTTTTTGTAAAGCTAACCTTTTTTTACAGGAGCATAACCATAAACAACGGATGCCTTCATAAACCATCTTTCGCTCTCTTCTGAATTGTACATTCAAGCATATTTTTAAAACAATCTAAAGGCATATACTTAGGTCACTGAGAATATATAGGACACGAATTCTATACAAGACTTACAAAAATTGAAGTAAACCTCTACAACAAACCCCTCATTGTGGGGGTGACCCCAAGCCCAAAAGTGGGACTAATGTAGACTGTGAACGACAGGTAAGTTTAAAATGTTATTTTGCACTATAATTCAACAATGGTAGGTACATATGTTTGTCGTGTATAGGAATCAAATCTATACCAATAAATAAAATTGGAGTGTCTATTTGTAATGTCAAAATAATAGGCTTTTTTCATGCTAACACGGTTATTTGCACGACACCTATGCCTAAAATAGCAATAAAAAAATTGTTGTCTGTCTGTCTGTTTGTTCCGGGTAATCTTCAAAACGGCTGGACCGATTTCAAAAATTCTTTCACCAATGGAAAGCTATAATATCAGGGCGTAAACTAGGCTATATTTTATCCCGGTATTCCCACGCGAACGGGAACTACGCGGGTAAAACGACTATAACCTATAACCGAAGCGAAGCGAGGGCGGATTGCTAGTTCATAATATAATGTAGTGAAGTTAATTAATTGAGGCGATGGGTCATTTGAAACTCACTTGGAGTATTTCTTTTTTTATTATGGTCCATAAAACCTGGATAACAATTCACAAAGAAAATTTAGATACAAATAATTGGTAGAGATATTCGTATATATTATTGAACAAAATTTAAATGTTGTAAAATCTTGTGAACATGTTAGATAACGCTAATTTGGTATGCGATTGTAACTGATATAACATAACTTCATGGTTCTGTTTGACACATTGTGTGCGCCAAGTATTCAATACATTGTTGACGCCCCATAACACCAATGCATACATTCAAATACCTATACTTACTCCGTCACCATACGGGAATATTTTTATATTTATTCAACATTCAATCATTACAAAATTAAATCAAATTATTTACTGTTATATCAGCTCCGCAAAGGTATTACATATTGTCAATTTGAAATTGTGAAATTGTTCCTAATCTACTCTCAAATCGGCAAGTTAAAGATAAGATCCGGTCACACGGGAGACTCACCGAACATTATTTACAATAGATTTAGCAAGTATTGGCTGCGTGTGATGCCCTTAGTATTTCTTCTTCAAATATATAATACAATAAATTATGACTAGCCCACGAGATTAATTACTAGAACAGCCACGAGTCTCCTCAAATACATAGGGAGAAAGGCAAACAAACGTTCTACGCAAGTAATACATTTCATAATGATTTTTCTTTGCAGTGTAGGGGGTAGGGATGTGACAAAATAATCGATTTTTATAATAACCGATTATTACAAAAAAATAATCGATTAATAATCGATTTTTACAATCGATTATCAAAATAATAAAATTCGATTATTAATAGATTTTTTATTATTCGAAATTCGATTGAAATTAATCGATTATTCACTGCCAGATTTCCTAAAAAAAAGGTCATCACGATTGTTTCATACTATATTAGAAAATAAAGCTCACATTTCCTAAAAAAAAGGTCATCACAATTCTGTTGGGAGAAATAATCGATTATTTTATAATCGATTATTTATTTTTAATTAATCGATTATTTTATAATCGATTTATTTTTAAGAACAAAAAATCGATTATTTAAAAAAGTCGATTATTTTCCCTCCAAGTCACATCCCTAGTGTAGGGTACTTTACAAGTACGCAATTAACGAAAACAAATATTACACCTAGACTTAGAGAACAACAATTTTCTTATCGAATAGTGTATTGTCCTGTGTTGTAATCAAACCCATGACACTTGGCACGGTAGATATCTTGATCACTAGATCATCTGTACCTACAGTATAGATATAAATAGGTATGAAATAATTCAAGTACACGGTCGGGCGCATGTTGTACACGCACATTAATTATACATCCGACTGTGAGTATCGTAGTACGCATGTAACACAACAGATATAACTCGTGGACACAATAATAACTGACATTGAACGTGTCCGCGGGCCAACCACTATATATCGCTTAAGGTTTATACACACTGCACTGTATTCGTGCCGCCGCCCGCCGCGCCGCGCCATACGAACGTATTACACCCGTTGAGAAATACTACATCGAATAATATAAACAATACAACGTGTTAAAAACGTAATATATTCGTACGTAACAGTTTTAATAACCGTAACATTGGCGTATTATATCCGTGCAGTTCTCTTTCTCTCCGTTACCTATGTAACAGGTCACCTATATTTTTTCGTGAGACAAACACGTGGCGTAGATTGAATGAACGTTCTTATTTAGAAATCTATTTCCTAAACCTATACGTTGACAGTTACAAAACTATTCATATGAGAATATGTTTCTGGATGCTCCTCTTTTAATGTGGTGACGAAATAAGAATACAGTTCACCAGTTCCTATCTTGCCAATGGATGTCGTAAAAGACGACTAAAGAATATAATAAGCAGTGAATACAAATATTACTCATTACAATGAGTAATGTCTGTGCAAGAGAAAGAAAACTCTAAACAAAACCCTATACCAACACGTCTTACCAGCATGGTATAGTAGGTCAATTCCCCTCACATTATGGAGGAGGCTTGAGCCCAACCAAATCAAATCAAATCATTTATTCTGCATAGGCCCCTTAAGGGCACTTACATATTGTCAAATTACACGTTTGAATACGATACAATAATCTACCACCGGATCGGAACGCGGCCACAAACTGAGAAGATCCGGCCAGAAACTCAGCGGGCAGTAATTTTTTTCTTAATCTTTTATATATATATATAATATTATGCTTCGTACAACATATATGGTATTAGCTCCAGTGTGATGCCCTTCGAAATTAACAACAGGAGGACATATATAGCCTGAGATGATGTTCCCTCGCCGCTTGCGCTTACAACGATCTGGTAGCGTCATGTGCCCTGCACGGAGTGTGATGACACCGGCAATATATCTTTACCGACGATAATTAATATTCCTTGTATGGTGGTATTAATAGACGACGGTACGGTCTAGTGAGCATACTACCCTACTTTTTAATATAAAAATATTTTCTACTTGACACGTGCCTGGCACGATCTTATTATGGATCGGTATAGTGCGCAGATACCTTTAGGCGGCATGCTGCGTGCCGCAATTATATCACGCAGACTTACATTACTAATTTACGATAGATAGATTATAAACGTCCCACTATTGGGCTCGAGCCTTCCACACAGTGGCTGAGAAGTGGACCTGCAATACCATGTTGGTCAGAAAGGATAATATAGAGCAGGGTTTCTAAAAGTGAGGTCCATGGGGTCCATTAAGAGTCCGTAGAATGTGTATTAGGGATCCACAGTAAGTTAGTCTGTCAAACATATTTATTACGAAATTGTGTAGATAACTTGACGAGGCGCATTGTCGTTGTTGGATGGCAAATTGTATGAGTAATATCGAATTCTTGCCAAACGAAACGAGCTGCCTGTTTTGATGACATTTGCTATTATTATATATTAGGTATCTTTGCCAGGCAGGGTTGTCGCTTCTAGTATCAATAAAAAGAAAAAGTCGCAATCGATTGATTGTCATCGATGACCTGAGGCTTGCCTTGTCAAAGACAATCCTACAATTTATCGTTCTCATTGAAGCCAAACAGCAGCACCCTTCTTATTAACTTAGTAGTAATTATACTGACCGTATCAATAAAAGTATTTTTACTAATATCAGGTTTTTTTTTTCAAACCAAAAATATTTTTTGACAAGGGTCCGTGGAGTTGTTTAAACTGTGAAAGTGGTCCGTGACTGCAAAAAGTTTAAAAATCCCTGATATAGAGATTTATTACCAGATTTCCATCTTTTGCCTAATATTATATGTATATTTTATTTCTATGTCGTCTTATACGACAACCACAAGCAAGACATGGTGTGGTAGTTAAACATAATTGTGTAGATAGCAGATAATACTCGAGCTCATCGGCCATATATAGTAAATGATTCTATTATCTACCTGCAGTGCGACTTGAATACACTGTATACTACCAAAAAACTCACACTAGTACGACACATACATCACAGAGATGTCTTCATTGCGTTATAAATTAACAGAACAATTGTTAACTGTATAACAAAACACGCAATGAACATTACAATTTTTCAGTGGTGCTAAACAATGTACATAACCGTGAGGGGTCAGAGTACCGGTCGAGTACACGGAGCAGTGAGGCAGGCCGTCACTTAACGTTATTATCTGTTCAGTACAATACAATGACATCCCATTTAATTTTGTGTAAACCCCTCCGAGGAGTTCGACATGTTGGACCCTTGTCACCGCGAGTCTTAGGCCGCAGATTAATTTGGTAAGTGTTTGACATTTACTGAACGTGTGACGTCACCCACGTCACGTTAATCCTACCTGTTACAGTTTTTAATTACATAAATGACATGTTCACAGAAAGATTTGTACGTAAACTAGATTGGAAGTATCTGTATTTTAACATATTTAATTCAAAATGAATACGTATATCAAGTACATATATAAAAAAGGGAGCCATTGCTCATGACGCGTGGCAGATGTGAAACATCGAAATTAGTTTGTAAAAGTATAGTAAAAGTATATATATATATATATATATATATATATATATATATATATATATATATATATATATATATATATATATATATATATATAAAAGTATATATAGCATAAAATAACAGCAACTAATATAGCATAAAGTCTTAGAATAATAACGTATAGAAGGATAGTGTCCATACGTCAGCCATTAAAAATTTGAAGCAAACAATACAACATGCGTGCAAGCGATTACACACGCACACACGCACACCACTATACTAATTATAAAATCAAATTTTGTTTTTATTAATATAAATCGTCGAAATACTTTTAAAAGTAATGTTAATATACTTTTTATTTTTAAACGGTTTTGTTTAGCTTACCCTGTTTGGTGGTTTTGGTGACAATACAATTATGTATGTCAATATTGTAATGTTAATATACTTTTTATGTTTTTCAAATGTGTTGTGGCACCATTTGAATGCACAAGCCGTCATAATTATCTATTTATCTTTAAAGAGTTGCGTACGTATGCGCAGTAGAGTGACCTTGTACATTACGGTTCCGGCGTAAGCTCCATTAGGCTCCAATTGAAATGCTTCACTTTTTGTGCGCGAACTTACCTTTTATACGTTATTATTCTAAGCATAAAGTATTAATAAAATGTTACGATTTTTTATTTTTCCAGAAAATTATGTTTTTATTCAATAAACATTTACTTTCATTAGTATACACTATAGGTATGTGTTTAGGTTAATAATTTATATTGAGCTCACTAGATGGCGTTGTATAAAATTCTAAAACAAGTTATGATTTTGTTATAGAAATGTACATATCCAAGAGTGGCGTTAATGCCACGCCAACGATCAGTTTCACCCTCGCCTATAGATGTTTCACATCAAATATGTTTATTACTACAATTAATTTCATAACGCTACACTTAAAGTTAAGTGTATAAAACGTCACCATGATTCCGCATGGATATGCAATAATTATAAAATTTACCACGTCTTTTAACATGGGTGTCGTAAAGACAACGTAAAAGAAATGGAAACGGTAATCATGGCAAGATAAAGAAAAATCTCGATATAAAACCATATATGTACTTACTAAGTCAGTACAGAAGGTCAATAACCCTTGTATGGGAGATGCAAATGTAAGACGTATGACTGTGTTATACACAATAATGGGACAATGAGGCTGTACGACTTCATAGTTTAAGTAATTCTATGAGATATAATTACATATTTATTGTTAGGGATGAATCGATACCATTTAGGTATCGATACTTTTAATCGATACCGTATCGTTCGCTAAGTATCGATACTTATTAGTATCGGCATCGAATATTTTTTTTAAGAAATCGGAGCCCTGACATTCAATACTGCGCACTAGTATCTAATGGTCTGAATTCAAAAGTATCGATACTAACCCTGGTATGGAATCGTTTTTATAGTACGAGTACTTTTCTTCTGGCAGGATTGTTATGAGATTTTTTTAGGAATTCTAAGCCCTAACATTCGATATTAAGCACTAGTATCGATTGGTATACACTCAAAAGTATCGATACTTACCATCGTATAGAATTGTTTTTGAAGTATCGAGTACTCTCTTCATTCGATACCGAGTACTAGTATCGAATGAAAGGTATCGATACCAAATGTGTACTCATTAGTATCGATTCATCCCTGTGTATTGTAGATATTGCACATAATGACAGGTCATGGTGACTATTCAAATTGTAAGTGTTGCGTATATTTAGTAAAATTACAATTGTAACAATAACCTAACATATAAATTCTCAACATGGACGATAATGACCCCTTGTTGGACATAGATACATAAGACTGAGCAGTAAAAGATCCATTAAACATTAAATGCCACTGAGATTGTAGTGGTTAGAGTCTGATAGCTTTCTGTCTGCAGTTGTAAATGGTATCGTCCAAGATAGTGCAACAAGCTCGCAAAGTGGCTATCTAATCAATGTCTCTAGATTGAGTTAAGTTCCCACGTAGGAATAATGTTTGTGCGATACCCAAATGAGTAGTGAAATGTTTAAAGCTTAAAATAATAACGTATAGAAGGATAGTGTCGGTACTTAAGCGATCAAAAACATGAAACCAAAAATACTATATGCGTGCAAGCGATTTTACACGTAGCTACACACTCACACCACTATACAATAGAGTTGCCTTACGTACGACGTGGCCTTGTACTACGTAACAGTCCGGCGTAGGCGCCAATAGGCTCTAATTTAAATGCTTTATTTTTTTGTGCGCGGAGTTACCTTCTTTGAGTTATTATTCTAAGGTTTAAAGTTCTTTCGCCGTCCAAAGATTTATTATTTATAGCGAGGTATCGAATTTAAAAAAAATGTCCATGACTTTTAATGTATATATTGTCCTGCGTATTTCTACACTATTCATTTGTTTGCGGATAATATTTCATTTTAATGTTACACCCGGCGAAGGTTTTGTATCAAAGAACGAAGTATCACTTTGTGCAATATCTTAGATACATTTTTTCTTTGAAAATATCTTTATTTATAAAGTATATAATATAGGTAGTATACAATTGATCTTATTCTAACTGATACAATTTTTCTGTTACTTAGGCTACGCGCCTTTATGAACTTATAGCACTGATACAATAATAATTATAATACATATAATGAAGAAAAATACGAGAGTAACAAACTTAACGTATATGTTTAAAAAGCAAATAATATCGTAAGAATATAATTTGCGGGTAAGATCTAAAGTAAAATAATAGAATGGGTCAAATCAAGTATATACGACCGGTCCGCGGCTTAGATACATCGCAATATAGTTTCATGTTCATATTTGAACATTAAATGTGCAAATATCAATTTAGAAAAACAAATACTTAGAAGTCCACAACATTCAGTTTTATTAAGAAGTAATTATTTAGCTCTTCGTAAGAATCGGCACATAAATATATGTGTATTTAGAAAGCTTAAATAAAAATATATATAATACATATTATTTATTTTATATTGAACTGTTTATACAAGCAGAAGAAATCACAGATTAAGTCTAAAAACGTTGTTTATTGTGTAGTGCATATAATAGAAACATATTTTACTCTGTGGTTCTGATATATAGATCATTGTTCAACGAATGTTCTGTTCGTTACTTTAACACATAAACAACAAACGAATATTGAACAATAGAAATGGTTACAAAGATTTTTCTATAGAAACCTAAATGCTGATAATAGTTTAATATTTTAAAAACCAGTGTGCTGTAGTTTACCGAAATAATAGGTATTTTAAGACTAGAAATCCGCCCTCGTTTCGTTTCGGTTTCAGACGTATTTCAAATCTCCAATGTCTTTCTTAAATATTACAATACGGAACTGCAGGTCATGTTCGAGTTCGATTTCCGGTCTGGATAAAATTTTATAAGAGTTTCTTGAGAGGAAAAATAGCCTAAGATACTACTAACATAGACAGGTTTAGCCATTTGGAAGATTATACGGAACAAACAGACAGATATATAGACAAAAAAATTAATGTGGTTTTTACTCATAGGTACCTATCGTGTAAATAACCGTGTGAGCATGAAAAAAACGCATTTTGAGATTATGAACAGACACTTCAATTTTATTTATATGTATAGATGACTTGGTATTAAGTCTAACTTCGGGCCGGCCACGAGTGGCTAGGAATCGGTACCAGTGATCGGCCCAAAGGGAATACGATAGGTTATGGGACCGCGCGCCGCTCATCTATCACGCCGGACAGGGTGTGACCAGACCATACCTAACAATAAGATGATTTTTTTGCAAAAAAAAAAACCGACTTCAAAATACAATGTAGAGTAAACGAAAAAATTGATAATATAGACAATATAGAGACAAATTTTTAGATTTTTGTTGATTTTCAAACACTGCTTGTTTGATATCGATAAAGATAAAGATAAAAAAAATCATTTGGGAAGTATACCTTTTCCAACAAAGAAAAAAAATTCAAATCGGTTGGCAAGCGACGGAGTTATGCGCGAACAAACATAAAAACAATACAAACATCCGAATTCAGAACCTCCTCCTTTTTTAGAAGTCGGTTAAAAAAGTGTAACTTGACGGAGGACGCGACACGACGCAAATGTTCTACACATGTCTCAATATGTGACAATTGATATTGATTATTGTTGAACTTACACTCATTTAGATTTGATAAATAAGTAGTCTCTATTATATTATATAACTAGCTTGCATTGATTACCTAAATACATAAATATATATAATGTTATTATTAGACATCGGATTATATGCACTATCAAATTGCCAAAATATGCATGCAAATATGCACGAAAAAAGGGCGAAATATGCATAAAATATGCACAATCAAAAAACATTTACAATTAGAATTTGCGTTTATTATTAACACATAGGTAATTAAAAATTGTTCATATTTATTAGTTATTGTTATTAGTACACTGTATATATTAATATCAGGTTGACCGAGCTTCGCTCGGAGTATTTTTGTAGGATTTATTTAGATATATATTAATAAAAGATAAAAAAATAAATAATGAAAATTATATAAAAAATTACAAAAAGAGAATAATAATAACACCGAGATTCGATCCGACGCCGTTTGTCGCCGATGTCAAAAATAAAATGAAATACTTCGCTACTGAGCTATCGTAACTCATGACATTGATAGCAAAATTTGAATTCATATTCTTTTAAAATTTAATGTCATTATATTGTCTGCCAAAAGCACTGACAAAACAACATTTTCTATACATAAAACCTAGCTAGATCGATTTTTTGGGCCCGAATCCTCTAGTATGCCAAGTTTCAACAAAATCGTTGGTGCCGTTTCCGAGAGCCTGAAAATATATATATTTACAAGAATTGCTCGTTTAAAGATATAAGATAAAATTGCTCGTTTAAAGATATAAAATAAGATTGCTCGTTTAAAGATATAAGATAAACTACAAATAATTATAACGTAAATAATAAACTTTTGAGAGTAAACAATAATATATTTTCCAGGTCTTCTGCAACAAACTTGTGACGTTTGTCACTTAATATTAATTCATAGGCTTTTTTTTTGTGTGGGGGCCGCGGTCGGCGCGCCTCCGCACCACTCCGTCCGGGGCGACAGAGGGGCTTAAGCACGCAACTCCCGCAACCCACCCGAAAACCACGTCGCCTTCGTCGTTGGGCCGACCACCGGAGCAGGGTTACTTGACATCAGTGGTCGGCCCGACGGAATACCCCCTATGGGGTACCTTCCCATGGACCGACGTCCCCCCCTCGGGGAGGACGTCGGTCTTTCCTCACGCGGTCGGCCTCTCGGCGGGTGACGGACTAATCCCCGGTCACGTCACCCGCGGGCTCGGCTAGGGCGGCATGAGGCGCAGGTAGTTGCGCCTACGCCACCCCAGTCGCCGGATTAATTCATAAGCTGAAAATAACCTTTCAACATCAACTGACATTACCGGACTGAACCTAAAATTTGGCGCCATTTCTGCAGTGACCTCTTCAGGCAGATTCTATCTGGTGCCATTGATAAACGCGTCAATTTTTTTTATACCTTCAAAACCGGGGTTTTTACACAAAACTGCACTAATTTACCACGAACTTTTGCCATAGTGAACTCGGAAAGGCGTTTCTATTATTTTCAAGGACTGGCACAGGGGAAAATTTTAGTTTCTAATTTCTCAATTGCATATGGGTATATTGCTGAAATGTGTTGCAATAATAGCAATATTTTTTTTTTATTAAAGGCTCCTCAAATGCCAGGCGGAGATGCCGACGGACGTGTCGACTACATAATACAATGTGCCAAACATGTACATATATCTAACTATTGAAATAAGCACTATCAGTGAAAATGTACTAAAATATGCAATAACGCTATAAAAGTAGAGTTATATGCATTTGCATATGCAAACATGCAAATGCATATAATCCGATGTCTAGTTATTATATTATTTGTTTATGTGTGTGCGTGTGACGGAGTAACAGTACAATTTACCATCCCCTTTAGTGCACGTCGCGTGGGTATCGTTAAAACGACTAAGGGAATTTAATAGGCATATATCATTTGTGTAAGAGAAAGAAAACTTGAAATAAAACTTTGGTATTACTATACCACGGGGGTCAGACATAACAGACGGTGGAATAAAACGTGGAATAAAAATAAATCATTATCTCAACATATGTATGTCCCCCTACTGGGCTCAAGCTTCAATGGGAGTGAAATTGACCAGATAATGATTTCTTTGGAGTATTATAAACACTTGAGTGCACAGGTGATCTAAGTAGGGACCTCTAGCGTAGTTGAGCTTCAAACACTTTACATTCAGGGTTTGCATCTCAACTACCAACAATCTCTTCGAGTGATCTATGATATATTATTCTGAATCTGAGGGTAGTTTGCTTCATTATATGTGGGTGAACGTTCTTGTGACGTATTTGTTGACAGTTGTCTGTCTACAGCAGCGAGCCGGTCCATCTGGGGTAGTACCGCACTGAGCAGAAAATCAACGTCTGAGTAGTAGCAATTTGTTACTGCGCCTTGTTCTGTGAGCGAGAGAGTCCTAACCCCAACTTTCTGAGGGTGTTTGCGTGTGGTGGGTTTTGGTGATACCTTTAGTCTCACCGAACCTCATTGCACGCATTCACACTCCCTTCACTTTCTTCGCGGTAGGCAGCGGCCTTGCAAAGGTTCATAAGCGGCAGCAACACTTACCATCAGGTGTACCTAGTGTTTGCTCGTTTGCCAGAGTATGTAATAAAAAAAACATGAGGATCGATTAGTTTGTGTGAGGCGTTCTAAGATACAGCTGTACCTATAGGTGTCGACAGTAGTGCAAGTGTGTCACGAATTCATTTATAGAAAACCTCGTTTCAATGTTTTCAGACAGTCAAATAAATATAGTTAGAATATGAAGGTAACTATTGCCGAGACTAAAAATAGCTCAGTTTGAACATCGAGCAGACATTTTATCTAGACAAGTTCAGTGTAATCTTTGCTTTATCCTTTTTTAATAATCTTTTTTTGAGAAAAAATACTGTGTAAATCACCACCATCAACACAGCTCAAATATGTCCCACTGTTGGGCTCGCGCCTCCTCTATAATTGAATGAAGAGTAATTAACCTAGTCAACCAACACATCTGACTAGCGTGGTATACGCTAGTCAGACGTGTTGGTTGAGGGTTCTATTTCAAAGTTTCCTACTTTTGCACAGATGGTATAAGCCTATCGTATCCCTTGATTGTTTTTTACAACACCCATAGGTGTGATACGGGGTAATTAATTGTATTCTTACTCCGTCATCACACGGAAATACATTTTTAATCGACCAATAAATATATTTTAACCGACTTCTAAAAAGGAGGTGGTTCTCAATTCGAATGTTTGTATATTTTTTTATGTTTGATCGCGCATAACTCCCTCGCTTGAAAACCGATTTGAAAAATTATTTTTTTGTTGGAAAGGATATTCTTTCGAAATGGTCCCATGAAAATTTTATCGAAATCGGACAAGCGGTTTTTGAATAATCAACATAAATCTAAAAATGTATCTACATTGTCTATGTTAACGATCTTTTTTCTTTAAAATTGGTACTTTTTTTTTCAAAATTTTGTTATTCAAATAACAATTTGTATCTGTTATCTTTGTCTATACCAATAAATAAAATTGGAGTGTCTGTTTGTAATGTCAAAATAATAGGCTTTTTTCATGCTCACACGGTTATTTGCACGACACCTATGCCTAAAATAGCAATTAAAAAATTTTTGTCTGTCTGTCTGTTTGTTCCGGGTAATCTTCAAAACGGCTGGACCGATTTCAAAAATTCTTTCACCAATGGAAAGCTATAATATCAGGGCGTAAACTAGGCTATATTTTATCCCGGTATTCCCACGGGAACGGGAACTACGCGGGTAAAACGACTATAACCTATAACCGAAGCGAAGCGAGGGCGGGTTGCTAGTATTATTATATAAAGACTGGCAACCTGCCCTCGTTTCGCTTCGGTTTTAGACGTTTGTTGTCGGTTTTGTCGTGAGCCCACTGTCACCATGTGACATGTTATATCTGTAGTACAAGTGGTATACATACACTTTCGCAGTTGTGTTGACTCTACATACATACACACACACATGTAGTCACGCACTCGACACACTGAGTGTCAGTGTAGTGACACACAGACACACCCGCACACACTTGACGCGGGGCACACTTAGTGTCGTACCACACACTTTCACCATACTTAATTAGCGTTACATATATAACTAGCTTCTATTCGCGACTTCATTCACATGGAAGTTACTTTGGGCTAACACTAACTTTAACCTAAGATTTTGTTTACGTAGAAGGTGAAAATATTTTTTAATAATATGATTCTGTCACACATGATTCTTGCAAAATTTTAACCATTTACGCAGCGGAAGCTCTCAAAAGCAAAAGAAAATCCCGATATTGGAACATTCTTCATTGGTGCTCCGCTCCTTTTCATCTTAGCGTGATGATATATAGCCTACAGCCTTCCTGGATAAATGGGGTATCTAACACTAAAAAAATTTTCAAATCGGACCAGTAGTTCCTGAGATTAGCGTGTTCAAACAAACAAACTCTTCAGCTTTATATATTAATATAGAGTTAGATGAACAGTATACAGGGTGTATCAGGTTATGGAGCAACAACTCAAAAGGGAGCTAGGCAATGGTGGTAGGAACCCATGAAAAAAATTTGAACGAAAAATATCGATTCGTTAAGGAATTAGAGACATGTAAAGTTTTCAATTTTGTCATCGTTTTTTCGTGTAAATCTGATTGAAATGTATAAAGTCAATGATACTTAATACGCAACATATTCATACTTTGTTAAATGTTCATTAGAAACTGAATAAATCAATGATTACATTCACATAAACAAAACAAACTTCGCTTTAAAACAGCTGATCGGCCTATGACCGTTGACCGCTCGCCGCTCGTAGGTACAAACCTACACTATAGTGTGTTCCAAATAGCATGGCAAAAGAGGTGATTTGGTGACCTTCACCACGATATCATCAAATCCAAATAATTTATCGCTAATTCTATCGCTTTCCATACAAACCGTCTTATCGTTGTAATATCGTAGTGAAGGTGTCTAGACTGTACAGAGGTTACAAACATTTGTCTGCGTGTAATTTGTTTGGAATTTTAATTAAGAAATTATTAAACACCTACACGTGCAATAATAAAGAATACGTACACGTTACCTACCTTACCACTGCCCTAGCATGAAACTGATAGCTAACCTATCTTAAGGCTAACTTTTTGTTAAATACGTAAGGTGAGGTAAAATAATATACTAAAATAATTTATTTATGACTTTACAAAAATCTATAGTTCTGGACTGTCACTTCCACTACTGTTACTATCACTGCTGTTTGATACATGAATTATGAATGCATCAATCTTTCGGTATGTACTGTCATCGAGGCCCATCATTTTTTTTCAATATCTTTTACGTGCTCCACACGGAATGTCAAACAAAATGGCGACTGGGCCACACGACACCACTGATCTCGTACACCTGACGGTAAAATGAGTTGAAAGAAATGTGTCATAACTTAAAACTTGGCATTTTTTGGGCGTTACATAACTCATCGAAGCTAATTACGTATTTAATTATAGGATCTATATTATATTGAATTTATATAAATATTCTCGGTACTTTAATTGTAATGTTACTTAAAAACTTTTGATATTCAGACATTTGAAAGTAATTTGGTATTGTTATCAATGATATTACTTATAAAATAATGAAATGTCACCAGTTACAGGTTAATCTGGTATTTTAAAACAATGAAATACATGATTATAGGATATTAAAAATATATATTTTCTATGGTAATTTTACTAGATTTCGTAAAATTTTGGGTTGTGCTGTTTGTAATGTTGCTTCCTGGTAGGCATCTACCAAGAGAATTTTGCGATACAACTTTTCGATAGATTTGTATGGTAAGCGATAGATTTTTTTGCATTTTAAGATATCGTGGTGAAGGTAGGTGAAGGTATAAGAGTGGTAGGACCACACTGTCGACAGTTATCTGTCTACAGCTGCGGGCCGGTCCGTCCGGGGCAGTACCACACTCTCGCAGAAAATCGACGTCTGAGTAGTAGCGATTTGTTACTGCGCTTCGTTCGGTGAGCGAGAGAGCCGGAAGCCCAATTTTCTGAGGGTGTTTGCGTGTGGAGGGTTTTGGTGGTGCCCTTGGTATCACCGAGCCTCAATGCACGCATTCACACTCCCTTCACTTTCTTCGCGGTAGGCAACGGCCTTGTAAAGGTCCATGAGCGGCAGCAACACTTACCATCAGGTGTACTGTTTGCGCGTTTACCACCGTTTGCAATAAAAAAAAAAGGTCGTCTTTTGCCAAGGTATATGGCACTGAGTATATCAGTAAAACGTTTGCACAATTCTAGGTATTACTGAATGAATTTATACTGTCGAAGCTTTACATGCCTAAATGTATTCTGTCTGTACATGTCTACATAATACGTAACATTTAAGACATAGACTCTCTTTTTTTTTTTATGGGTGGGCTATGGTAAGCGCACGCACGGTCCAGTTCGTCCGGGGCGATGAAAGGACGGCGCGCGGGCCCATAACCCACCCGTACCCACGTCACCTCGTTGTTGGGCCGACCACCGGAGCAGATGTGACTTGTCGTCAGTGGTCGGCCTGACGGAATACCCTTTCGGGTAACTTCACCTCTCGACGTCCTGGAACGTCGGTCGCCGTCGCGCGGTCAGCCTCTCTGCGGGTGACGGAAAATTCCCCGGTCCGATCACCCGCGGCCTCGGCTAGGGCGGCATTAGGCGCAGATACTCGTGCCTGCGCCGCCCGAGTCGTCGGCGGCGGAACGTGTCGCCGAATAGGAGCTCTACTCGCACACGATCTGCCGCCTCCTTCCGTGAGATTACGGCCTCACAGAAGGCGGCGACCGCGTCCCAGTTCCTGACGCTGACGAGCATCTCCCTGGCGATGGTCGGCAGCGCCAGGTCGGCACCGATAATTGCGACGAGTTTACGGCGATCCCCCTCCCATGCTGCACACTCCTCGAGCGTGTGCTGCGCCGTGTCCTCATCGCAACTGCAGTGGTGGCAGGACGGTGTGCTCTCCCTCCTGACAATCTTGTGCAGGTACTTCCCGAAGCAACCGTGCCCCGTCAGCACCTGCACCAGTCGGAAGGAAAGCACCCCGTGCGTCCGCTCCAACCACTCCATCAGCACCGGCCGGAGGGCCTCGACGGTCCTGACACCGTACCGAGGACTCTCCAACCGGACTGCCCAACGAGCAATGACTTCTCGGTGGGCGTCGACCCGCCAGGCGGTGATCTCTTTGATGGAGACCATGCCGCCGCGGGCGCGCGTCTCCGACACCCGCCGATAAATGTCGGCGAGCATCTCCGCCTCCAGGTCCCACGGGGGAGTTCCGGCCAGGAAGCACGCTGCCTCCGTCGCCACCGTGCGGTAATCCCGTATGGCCCTGATCGCCATGACCCTCTGTGGTCGCCACAGGAGGGCCCTAAGACGGACGGTCAGGGACCCCGCCCACACCAGTGCGCCATACAGGGCCATCGACCGGATCACCCCCATGTACAGCTGTCGGCACGTAGCACTGGGTCCGCCCACATTCGGCATCAGCCGCGAAAGGGCGGACGCCGCGCCGACAAGCCGGGGAACAAGTCGATGGAGATGCTCCTGGAACCAAAAATGCCCGTCGAGCACCAGGCCCAAGTACTTCATGTGGGCCTGGATGCTGATGGTGACCGACTTCACGGTGATCGAAGCGCCGGCGGGAGGCCCGGCGGTACGGAGGCCATGGAACAAAAGGGCCTCCGTCTTTTCCAGGGCTACCCTCAACCCCAGCGCTTTGATCCGCCTGACAATCTCTTCGGTGCCGAGAGTTGCCAGGCGTGCCGCCTCCTCTAGCGTCCCACCCCGGGCTGTGACGAGTGTATCGTCGGCGTAGCAAATTACGCCCAGCCCGGGTGGGAGGCTTCCTCTCTCGATGTTCCACAGGGTCGGACCCAGAACCGACCCCTGCGGGACACCGCACGTCATGGGCGTTCGCACAACGTCCCCTACTCGGTCAACGTAGAGGACGCTGCGCCCCTCCAAGTAGTCTGCTACCAGCCGCCTGAGGTACACGGGCACCCCGTGATACCTCAGCCCCTCCCTGATGCAGCTGAATGGCAGACTGTTGAAGGCGTTAGCGATGTCCAGGGACACCGCCAACAGGACTCCTCCGCCGGTGACGGCCTCCGCTACCACGGCCTTCAAGGCATAGACTCTTAGACACATTTTTTTTAAATCACTATAACTTTTATGTTATATTGTTTTGTTGTGTAATGTACATTCTAATTATGATCTATGACCGTTAAACTACAACATACTCGAACAGTTGCCCCATAACCTGATACACTCTGTATAGGGTTATAAAATAATTTCACTGCCTTATATTTTCTTGTTGATATTAGTAAGTTGACATATATTTTCCTAAAAGGAAGTCCTCCCAATCATATCGTCATTGCAGTTCATTATACGTTCCACTGTTGGCCTCGAGCGTTATCTAAAATAGGAGTGGATAGACGTGTTAGTATAGAGTTCTATTTTGAGTTTTTCTTCTCTTTCATAAATGTAATATGCATAATTTATCCCTTAGTCGTCTTTTACGATATCCACAGGAAAGATAGGGTGTGGTGAATTGTATTCTTACTCCGTCACCACACATTAACCCCAAATCATATTAGCTTCAATATTGCGTAGATAGAACTTTAGTAAATAACGGAAATAATGCTTCATCGTACTCTTCCAATGTCTTTGAAGGCAGAAAGTAGTAGTATTTTTATTATTTACTAGCAACCCACCCTCGCTTCGCTTCGGTTTTAGTCGTTAAATATAGCCTAGTTCACGCGCTGATATTATAGCTTTCCATTGGTGAAAGAATTTTTGAAATCGGTCCAGCCGTTTCGAAGATTTCCCGGAACAAACAGACAGACCGACAAAAATTTTTTAATCTGTATTTTAGGCATAGGTGTCGTGCAAATAACCGTGTGAGCATGAAAAAAGCCTATTGTTTTGACATTACAAAGAGACACTCCAATTTTATTTATTGATATAGATTTTTGAAATGAATCTTCTTAGGCGACGATTAATCGAAATATAGACGAGAATGGCGAGTGAAATTTCAAGAACGTTTAAGCTTATTTCGTTACGCGAAAGAGACGAAAGTTATTACGTAGTGAGAAAAAGAGACAGAACTATACATTTAGTTTTCACGGCATTAGAACAAAAGAGAGCGACGTATACACAACGGTGTAAACAGAGTAAGATATATGTATAGTATTGCGCACGAGTGATTATTTTATGATTTTTTTCAACAACATCTTGCACTAAGGAAATAAACCTGGTATTGCGGGGAACATTACAAACCTAATGTACTCAGTACATTACTCAGAGTACTCAGTACAACAATTAGTGAATCGCACAAAGTATTGTCCCGCATGGATTCGAATTTCGAACCCACTACACTGGTACGGTAGGTTGGTATCTGAATCACTACGCCACCTGTGCAGTCTTTTATTACCAGTGAATTAACACCAAAGACTAACATACCGCTGAGTTCTATTGCTCCTAATAATATCATACTTTCGCCGTGAAGCCGATGTAAACTGGCTAAGGTATTACTAGTACAATAAGCGGCTATGCTCTCCTTGAAAACATCTGACGCTGCGATCACCTTCGCACTTCTAAAGTGTGGCGATTATAGGATTATATTCATTGTGGTGAGGTTATCTACAATGACTACAATACTCAGACTAGTGAACAAATGGAATTGGGTATTGAAATTTTCTGCTTTATAATTGCCCGCTTTAATACTTCCCTTACTATAGTCTGCTATTATCTATTCTATATATAAATACGTGAAGCAAAAACTTTATAAATACCCTTTTTACGAAAATTACGTGGATGGACAAGTATAAAATTTGGCACAGTTGAAGTATATAATGCGGAGAAGTGTATAAAATTGCAATTTCATATAATCATTCATCATTTCAGCCTATTGCCGTCCACTGCTGGACGTAGGCCTCCCTCATATTGCGCCACAATGTGCGGTCCTGTGCCGCCTGCATCCAACGACGCCCAGCAACTTTCACTAGGTCGTCGGTCCACCTAGTGGGGGGGCGTCCTACACTGCGTCGTCCGATGCGTGGTCGCCACTCGAGAACCTTTCTTCCCCAGCGGTTGTCGGTTCGTCGAGCGATGTGGCCTGCCCATTGCCACTTCAGCGTGCTAATTCTTCGTGCTATGTCGGTTACACCCGTTCTTCTGCGGATTTCTGTATTCCGGATTCTATCTCGCAGAGAAATCCCGAGCATAGCCCGTTCCATAGCACGCTGAGCGACTTTGAGCCTTGATATGAGGCCTACATTTAGGGACCACGTTTCCGTGCCGTAAGTCATCACTGGTAACACACACTGGTCGTAGACCTGTGTTTTCAGACACTGAGGTATGTTGGACGAGAAGATCCTCTTAAGTTTCTTTCATATAATAATGGATTAGAAATACAGAAATACATTAAATTTATTAAAAAAGGCATTACGTACACTACAACGCTATCGCTACACACACACACACACACACACACACACACACACACACACACACACACACACACACACACGTTTGTGCGAGCGTGTTGCGTAGCAACGCTTAGGTATAGACTTTTGTTTACGGTTAAAATCTCTGGTCGAACTGAATGTGAAACAATCATAATTATGATGATAATGTCTAATAGAGATTTGTGCTTATATATTAGTTATTAGTGAAATACAGCTCGCTCAATTTACAATTATACATAAATAAAATTAAAGAAATTGTGTAGCAGAAAAATTAATTAGAATGAATTATGGCCGAATTTCGACCACACGCCGACCACTACTTGTTATAATTGTTTTGGTATAATTAAATTGATAAGAGAAAGAAGAAATAAGAAAAAAATGCTGCAGTAACGATGATTTGTTGGACGTGAGATATCTTAGTCCACCCATGACCATGAACGCTGTAAAGTGTTCGAAACGTCGGGTAATCAAAAATCAAATACAAACGCGATAAAATCCTTAGTTTTATTTAAAATATATAATACTCGCGTAAACATCAGAAATCATTATTGATAAGAGAAGGAAAACTGGAAATAAAACCCTATACCAACATGTCTGACCAGCATGGTCCACCAGTAAGGTCAATTTCCCTCCTGTTGTGGAGGAGGCTCGAGCCCGACAGTGAGACGTATATGAGCTGAAATGATGATGATGAATTAAATTGATATAACTGTTGTTACTTATCTACGATTTAGAAAGTATACAATATTTGTAATTTCTGTTTCATAATTAAGAGTGATCCGTGTGATGACGGAATAAGAATACATTCACCACCCCCCCTATCTTACCCGTGTGTGTTGTAAAAGGTGACTAAGGAATACAATATGCATATAATATCTATGTAAGAAAAAGAAAACTCAAAATAAAACCCAATACCAACACGTCTGACCTGTATAGTAGGTCAAAATCTCACGTATAGTGGAGGAGACCGTGAAACGTGTATAAGTTAAGACAATGACGATGAATTAAGTGTAACTAACTATTATGTCTACTAAATTCAATCAATACTAATATATTAAAATTAATGAGTTTGTTTGTTTGAACGCGCTAATCTCAAGAATTACTGGTCTGATGTGAAAAATGATTTTAGTGTTAGATAGCCCATTTATCGAGGAAGGCTATATACTATATCATCACGCTAAGACCAATAGGAGCGGAGCATCGATGAACAATGTTTCAAAAATTATTTTTTTTTGCGCTGAATAAACAGTTAAAGATTTGCGAAAATCGTGTGTGACAGAATCGTATTATTTAAAAATATTTCCACCTGCTACGTAAACAAAATCGCAGGTTAAAGTTAGCATTAATCCAAAGTAACTATTCCACACGGACGAAGTCGCGGGAAGAAGCTAGTGATAGATAAATAGATTATATAGGAAATACTATTCGACAGTAGACCATCGAAGCGGAAGTGGGAGTGAAAGGTGAGATATGATTCGTCTATTTTTAGAACTGAAAATACAAGCGAGAACACTAGACTCGTTAACGATATTCCTTTAGCGGATAATGCTTATGTTATATTTAGGGCAGCCATTCAGAACATTGCACTCCTTTGCCAAATAGCAGAGACGGTCTGTTGTAAATTGCTTCTCAAGACATTATGCGCTGCACATTTAAAGCAATATGGCAGCCACGATTGGCATTTGTATATGTGTGGAGTGAAGCTATTGACGCGACGCGACGTCAGCCTCCTGCTAATGACGTCTGACACAAAACATACATAGATCGAACGAATCGATACTAAAAGTGTCTCGTGTCCCTAAGTCTCTTTCACAAGTATTTTATTCTAATACATATATGTAGTTTATTATTACCATTTGAGTTAAGAAGTCTGTTTCATCATCATTAGTCACACTGAACAGTTAAATTTACTTCTAATACTAAATTAATGTGGTATTCTTGTTTTTAGCAGTGCATCCACTAACCTCCTAGAACTCATAACTTCCAATTCTATTAAAATAGATTTTAAACTAGATTTACGAGAATAATGTTTTTTCCAGGATTTAATATAAGCAAAACAAACTGTTAACGATATTATCTTCATAATTTATTCAAGTACACAACGCCTAATATTTTTTTTTTCGTTATTTATAATAGCAAGGGTGATTCTGCAGAGATGTGATGGTTCCTATAGCAGTATCTAGGATATTCGAGTGATTGTTATACAAACGCTATACCCTCAACTACACACAATAACATGTTTTTAATATTCATCATCTCAGATAATATACGTCCCACTTCTGGGCTCGAACCCCCTCCACTATAGGAGGAAATTGACCTGCTATACCATACTATACCATAGATGTTATACGCATATTTAATCCATTGATCGTCTTTTACGATACCCACGGGTAAGACGGGAGACAGGGGTAAATTGTATTCTTACTCTGTCACCACACGAAAACAACAATTCATTACTAACATTCATTATCATCATCATTTCAGCCTATCGCCATCCACTGCTGGACGTAGGCCTCCCTCATGTTACGCCACAAATTCCGGTCCTGTGCCGCTTGCATCCAACGACGCCCAGCAACTTTCACCAGGTCGTCGGTCCACCTAGTTGGGGCGTCCTACACTGCGTCGTCCGATACGTGGTCGCCACTCGAGAACCTTTCTTCCCCAGCGGTTGTCGCTTCGTCGAGCGATGTGGCCTGTCCATTGCCACTTCAGCGTGCTAATTCTTCGTGCTAAGTCTAAGTCGTACACCCGTTTTTCTGCGGATTTCCGTATTTCGGATTCTGTATCGCAGAGAAATCCTGAGCATAGCATTTTTAACATTAGTGAGGTTAAATAACAAATAGAAATCCGTATTATGAAATACATGTCAGTTATGATGAGGTGATTGTGGCTAGTTGTAACAATGTAAGTGGACCGGTGCGCTCTGATCGGTATCGTGTTGTGCCGGTCGGGTGCTAACCTGATACGTCGGTAGTGTGAGGGCGCAGCGCATTGTCCGCACGGAGCCATTGTTCGTACTCACCTTGACACCGACAACACAATACAATACTCCGCTGATACCAAACAATAATTTAATGTTTCAACTGATTAGTTTCGTTGTGCGGAATCGAATTTGAATCTTTGTATTTTTTACACCCTGCACTAAGGAAGTAATCCTTGTATTGTGCAGAATTTTACAGAAATACAATTTACGGACGCAAGTTACAGACTGAGAACAATAAGTGAGTCAGGTACGCGCAGAGGCACGCATTGACGAATTTGCCGATATTATGAGAAAGAGGAGAGACCCCTCTGCTGTCATGTTTACGCTGCAATACTGACAGTATCCTGAACATGTTTGTAATGCGATGTGAGACCTGACGAGGCAAAATTGGATGTGAGATTCGATAGAGATTTTGTGAGATCAGATGCGATGCAAATTAAAAGGGAAATTAACCTATTATAGCGCGCTATTCAGACGTGTTGAGATAGGGTTTTATGTCGAGTTTACCTTCACTTGCTATGCAGTGTTATCAGCATATCATATGCCTTTTTTATTAACTGACTTCAAAAAGGAGGAGGTTCTCAATTCATCTGTTACCTTAGAACTTTTCGGTTCCTCAGAAGTCGGTTTTTTTCTGTTAATTTTTTTTTATTTCCATCGGTGGCAAATGAGCAAACAGTACATCTGATGGTAAATGTTGCTGTCGCTCATGGGCCTTTGCAAGGTTATTGTCTACCGTGAAGAAAGGGTGAAAGCGAGCAATCAGGTTCGATGATGCTAAAGGCATCGCTAAAACCCACCACACGCAAACACACACAGAAAATTGGGCTTCCATCTCTCTCGCTCACCGAACGAAGCGCAGTAACAAATTGCTACTACTCAGACGTCGATTTACTGCTCAGTGTGGTACTACCCCGGACGGACCGGCCCGCGGCTGTAGACAGACAGTCAACAGCGTGCTCCTACCACTAAAGACCCGTCCTTTAAGACACTCACGGGTAAGAGGGTGTGATGAATACTGTTCTTACTCCGTGACCACACGGAGAATACAATATATACTTTTTAAATTCTTTTAACAGTACTCTACACTACGAAACTAATTCATGTAAAATACTTTACAAATATACAAATGATACACAAGTCACAACAATAATTTGTGTATCGCTGTGTGGTAATCGAACCCGTAACACTTGACACGTTTAACCACTACGCCATACGTGTACATACTATGCCAGTAGTTATATTAACATAATAAAGCGAACAGACGGAAGATACACCATAAAATACACATCGTCTAATATTTATTTGCAAATGTATCCTGAATCCATTTGTTGGCACATGACACTGTTTGGTATGCAGGCTAGCGTGGTAGTGTATGGCGGGTGTGGGCCATATCCTCCCCCCCCCACACTCCCCTCCCCCCCTTACCGACGCACGTACCCACTAACATACTATTTATATTCATAGTTTATACGTGAACTTTGAAGATCAAATATAACTACACATATAAAGATTTAAAAGCGTCATAATACTCACAGCACATACACGTCCCACTGTTGGGCTCGAGCCCCCTCCACTATGGGGAGAAATTGACCTTACCTACTATACTACCCCGAACAGACGGTTTGGTAAAGGGTTTGGTTTCAAGGTTTGTTTATATTGCATATATATTACAAGCCTATAGTATCCCTCAGTGTCTTTTAAGACACCCGCGGGTAAGTTAAACGAGTAAGATGTGTCAATCGAGAAGCCAATTAGTGTAAAAACGATTCATGAGATCGCTTATACAGTTCCATATATAAACTATTGCTCTTAGAATTAAAATTCTGTTCATTCTGTTCATTCAAGGACTTTGTATACTAAATAAAAATAATTATTTTTATTTAGTATACAAAGTCCTTAGAGTAGAATGGTTTTATTAAAGAAAATAACTTTAAGTTATTGCCCACAACTTACGTTACATATCTTGACATACATACCTGCTCAGTATGTGTATTTAACTGAAATCGCCCTAATAATTCTTACTATTTTGATTTGATAAAAAATGTATAAATAATTTTAGAATTACAATTGCAATCGGTGCTGCAATGGCATATTGCAATTTTATAATATCTTTTATGTACATAGGTTAAAAAAAATCGCCCGTATCTTGACGGAGTAAGAACTAAGAATACAATTTACTTACCCCTCTCTTGTCCGTGGATATCGTAAAAGACTATTAAGGAATTATGTGTGCATTCATATTTATTCGAGGGAAGAAACACTTGAAATGCAGCCACACGTCTGACCAACGTGGTATAGTAAGTCGATATCCTTCCTATTGTGGCGGAGGCTCCAGCTCAGTAGTGTAGACGTATGTGAGCAGAAATGATGTAGATTAAAAAAAATAATGAGATTAATATTTTTACACAGAACTAATTGAACTGGCGTTATGTAAAATATGTATTAACATGTCAGTTTGTTGAAAACTGGGTTGGCCAGTATTATTAGCATCATTTATAATTAAAATACTTAATTGAAATACAAATACGTATTTGATATTTGTAATTTAATTACTTCTTATAAATGTAATTTGTAATTGATATGTCAAATACATGTAAGATAGTATTTTGTAATTTATATTTTAATTAAATCAAAGTATGTATTTTGCCCAGCCCTAGTTGCCATTAGGGTTGCCAACTTTTTTTGATTAAAAATGTATAAAAAGATTTGGAAAGGAAAAAAATTAATTAGGTATTTGAAAGAATTTTTTTTTTTTCATATTTATTGTTTAATATAAAAATAAGTACACTTTGCCTAAAACTAATAATTGTTATGGAGAAAGAGTAGAAAAACATTTGATACCAGTATTTTTGAATGAGCTTCCCGACAACTTACAACAAATGTATAAAACAAATTGTAAACTATTCAAAAACAAACTTAAAAAAATGATGTAACTAGTAGCATTGAGTAGTATGATGAGTAACAAATAACATATGTATGTAAAATGTATATAACTATCAGAATGTATACAGAGTGTATCAGGTTATGGGACAACTGTTCGAGTATGTTGTAGTTTAACGGTCATAGGTCGTAATTAGAATGTACAATACACAAAAAACAATATAACATAAAAGTTATGATGATTTCAAAAAAATGTGTCTAAGAGTCTATGCCTTAAATGTTACGTATTATGTAGGCATGTACAGACAGAACACATGTAGGCATGTAAAGCTTCGACAGTATAATTTCATTCAGTAATACCTAGAATTGAGCAAACGCTTCAATGAGCGTAGGTAACAATGGCGAGCCGACAACGGTCATCGGCCGATCAGCTGTTTTAAAGCGAAGTTTGTCTTGCTTATGCGAACGTAATCATTGATTTATTCAATTTCTAATGAACATTTAACAAAGTATGAATATGTTGCGTATTAAGTATCATTGACTTTATACATTTCAATCGGATTTACACGAAAAAGCGATGACAAAATTGAAAACTTTACATGTCTCTAATTCCTTAACGAATCGATATTTTTCGGTCAAATTTTTTCATGGGTTTCTACTACCATTGCCTAGCTCCCTTTTGACCAGTTGCCCCATAACCTGATACAACCTGTATAACGACTCACCGTAACCCAGACAAATCCCTCACGGTTTATGTGGTACCGTTCATATCATTGTATCATGTATTTAATAAGAATATTGGTAATAAATGAATAATAAAATAATATAGCATTAAAAATGTATATTTGTGTGCTTTTAGCACATATATTGTTTGATTCACAACACATCTGACATATAATATTTCGTTAAGTAATTATAAATCGTTTCCATCGTCCCTTTTCACTTATGTGTACCGTTAAATAGTTAAGAACACATAAGTGCTTTGTTTTAAGCATTCACAATAAAGGTTGAAAAATAAAATAATTTTACATACTTTATTGGTATGCAAAAGTATAAATTATAATGATCAATAATAAAGTAGGTGGAGGTGGTTGGCAACCCTAGTTGCCAGTAAAATTTAAATGTATACTTTCTTATATTACAAACTGTAAGTTTGACGTTACAACTTAGTAGTATACTCGCGAGCGGTACTGATATTCCTAGGTGGGGTGCGCGATGCCCCGAGGCGCTAGGATGGCTGTCCCGGTGTATACACGCACACATTTATATGTGTATATATCAGCGCACCCCCGAGGGGTAACCAACTAATACTTATCTTAACATATCTACCTAACATACATAATTTAATATGTGTTTGAATAACTTGCAGCTCCGTGTGGTCACTCACTTGGAATACAATGTGCACTACTTAGAATAATCTATATATATAAAAGAAAGTCGTGTTAGTTACATTATTTATAACTCAAGAACGGCTGTACAGATTTGACTGAAAATTGGTGGGGAGGTAGCTTAGAACCAGGAGACGGACATAGGATACTTTTTATCCCGTTCTTCTTCTTCTTAATGGCAATGAGCTACTTTTTATTCTGTTCGATCGCGTTCCCGTGTGACGTGACATAAAATAACAAATAGATTTTTTTTTTGGTTTCTGTTTGTCCACTCCGTCAGGCAAAGGGATCAAAGCCCATACAGCCAAGTCTGATACAATTTTCTTCATATTATTTAACATTTCTTTATTTAGAATAGCTTATTTATAGTCATGTCCGTCAGTAAGTCAAATCGTTACCATTATTTAGGCGCTGAAAACCTAATTAAATGATTTCTCTGGAAATTTCGGTAGAATTTCGGTGAAAATACACGTAAACCACTCTTATATCACATTTACCACACTTCTTAATTATTAACTGTATTATGTTACATAAAATGTCAGCAAAATTATTCAATATACCTAATAATAAAAAAATTAATATAACACAAGATCTTAACATGACATTTCCAAATTCGCGCCGAAACTCATGTCAAAGAGAATACAAGTCACTATGAAACGTAGGATAACAAAAACGCATTTGATATGTAATAACAAAATGCAAATGACAACTAAACGTAATTTTGTCTATAGTTAAGTATGGTTGAAAATTTGATAATTATAATTTTGTCAGAAATCAGTAATTTTTTTTCTCTTTGAATAATCATTAACAATGCTGCAACCAAGACGATCGAATCTTTCACGGCAAAGCCGTAATGGTTCTTCCATTAGAGACTATATATTCGGAAATTTACAAAATATATATACGACAAAAATTATGGCGATACGAATTTCGCCGGGTCAGCTAGTAACGTATAGAAGGATAGTGTCCATACGTAAGCCATCAAAAATTTGAAGCAAACAGTACTACACGTGTGCAAGCGATTACACACGCACACACGCACACCACTATACAAATTATGGATTTTATTTTGTTTTTATTACCATAAATCGTCGAAATGCTTTTAAAAGTAATGTTATTATACTTTTTATTTTTAAACGGTTTTGTTTAGCTTACCCTGTTTGTTGGTTTATTTTTTTCTTTGTTGGGTCAAATTTAGTAATTGAAATTTCACCCTCTTCCTGTCAACCGATTGATCTGAAATTTGGTATACGTCTTTGGTTTTGGTGACAATACAATTATGTATAGTCAATATTTTAGTAAATTCAAGATGGCCACCGTTACAAAATGGCGGATAACCTATTTTTTTTTAATCCCATCAATATGGGTATCAAATGAAAAAGTTTGACAAGTAGAATACAATGCACTATACAAATTCAAAATCTAAGACGGCCGCCGCTACAAAATGGCGGACAATCTATTTGTTTTCAATCCCAATGATATGGGTATTAAATGAAAGGACAAGTAGAATACAGTACTCTATACAAAATCAATATAAAAACTAAAAAGTTTAAAATAAAAAAAGTAAACAAATAAATTTTAAATTAAACGGTTTTATTGTAAAGAAACAGTAAAAATAAAATCATGGGGCACGTCAAATATCTACAATCGTCGATTAAAATGTTTGTTTTGTAGTGTCCCACGATTTTATTTTTACTGTTTCTTTATAATAAAACCGTTAATTTAATTTTTTTTTTCCTTTTTTTATATTCAAATACATATGTTGTGACACCATTTGAATACACAAACCGGCATAATTCCCTATTTTTCAAGAGTTGCGTACGTACGTGCAGTACAGTGACCTTGTACATTACAGAAAGGTTCCGGTGGAAGCTCCATTAGGCTCCAATTGAAATGCTTCACTTTTTGTGCGGGAACTTACCTTCTATACGTTATTATTCTAAGGCGCACTAGGTATGTCTTTCTTTCCCGTGATTATAATAAAAAAATCGAGGGTTGTAAACAATTAACATCATTACAAGAGAAGGAAAACTAGAAATAAAATTGTATCTAACCTTTCTAATTATTATGGATTGCCAGCTAACAGTTAACCTCATTCGGTTGAAGAAGATCAGGTAGACCATTGTGTCAAGTGTGAAGGATACAATACTGTACTGGCATGCTCACCATTATATTACATAACTACCTGTCGATAGCAGCGCCACCTACCGGATTAAAAGAAACCATTCTTGAATCCACTGGAGCATATACAAAAATGTATCAATCGGTCCAGCCGTTTAGAAGGAGTTCAATTACAAACACGAACAGAAGATCTATATACCTATGTACCTATATAAATAAAATCTTTATATTTATTTTATATATATCTTTTTGTATAAAATGAACAAGAAGGCACCTACTTGTTTTTCTAAATGACTTAAGTAATTTCTATATTTTTTTTATAAGATAAACAATAAAGAATTCATGTTGCTTTCGTGTGTGCATTCGCTCGTATTTTCGTTGTCATGGCACCGCCCATTTAGCAAAACTATAAGATTTAAAGACGTAAATAAATCGATAACTTGGCATGATAATTAATTAAAAATGAAACTAGCTTACTTAATCTACCACTTGATTTTTACATGAATACAAATATTTAATTGATTAAATGCGACACGGCGGCGGCAGCCAATAAAATAGCAAAGCAGATGTGAATAAGACTGTCAACCCTCCGACTTTGAGGCGCTGTCTCCAGTTGGATGTGTAGTCTCTTAAGTTAAAGATTGCCATTATATTTAAATGTACAGGTTTGTTCGGTTAAATGTGAAATTAAATGTCTTTCATTGCTGTGAGTCGTGTCGGCCGTTGGTTTGTGAACAATGTTGCATAATAATCATAACCCCTAAAATTGACTGTTGTTATGTGATTAAAGTAATTTCAAATTCTTGATAATTTATACTTGGACTGTACTCAAATCGCCAGATCTACCAGTTATGTATATTGAATACTCTTTTTTTTATTTCGATTGACCCACGAAGATCATCTATACAGCTAGAAAGGCGGGTTATTTACCCTTTTATTATATCTAGCCACGCTAGTCTTCAGCCCGATTATTGACTGACTGACCTTTATCCGCAACAAGAACATTAACCTAGATATAGCGCTACTCCATCTAAGTGCCATATTGTGTTAGAGCCCTTATCAAAATAAAAATATTTGCATAATTATGTTTTCTTAACATGCTTTAAAACACTGTGTGTAAGAAAGCTATTTTTATTGCAAGCCCACCTGTCCAGCTGTCGGATGTAATCAAATCTTGCAAGTTTGAACCGCTTTCTGTTTTACGATTGAACTAAAATTTTGCATTTTTTTTTACACGGTTAGGTAGCTAAGTAGACGACATTCCAAGAACAATATGGCGGATTCCGAACGGTTAAGTACTAGTTACTATTAAGCATATGAACATTAAATGAAGGGTGTGTTGGGTAGAATACGAATAATAAAATGTCGTACACTAAATTCAATATAGTAGACATACTAAGATGACGAGCAAAATGTATATGATATGGTCATCAATAGAAGGGGTCTTCTGAGAAAGGGCGGATACAAGAATAAAAAAAATAAACTAAATAAATGTCTGTTATAAGCTCTTACAGCGCTTGTATGAAATGATTGTTTTCCTTTTAGTACACTTAAAATATTGAATAAAAATATGTTGCCAAAAGTTATTTAAAATTAATATTAGATGTCCCATCCCATTTTAATATTAGTTACCGCTAGCAAATGTCTACTGTTTCACCCGCGTAGCATCATCATCATCATCATCATCATCATCGCAGCCCACATACGTCCCACTGTTGGGCTCGGGTCTTCCCCATGATACCAGAGAATTTGACCTACTATACCATGCTGGTCAGACATGTTGGTATAGGGTTTAATTTCGAGTTTTCCTTCTCTTGCACAGATGTTGTGTATATTATATCCCTTATTCGTCTTTTACGATAACCACGAACAAGATAGGGAGTGATGAATTGTATTCTTACTCCGTCACCACACGGAATATTGCTGAAAGACTCCTAGGATCAAATACATATTTGTTTTGAAGCGGCGGTCTGCCTGACTCAGATGAGATCTCTGGTCACCCTGGGGGTGGTTCAGCTCCGGGCGCTCAGCGAGGACGGGGTGATACAGACGAAGGGTTGGCGATCTAAGGGTATTTAATTATGTTTTAGCCATTGTGTCCCAATAGTGGGCCCGCCCATATCCCGGCGTCGTGTGTAGGTATGTTGCATGGCTGGCTGGGTGGCAGGCCAGGGTCGGTTATGACCCGTCCGTACAGCCATGCTGGGAGGTATGACTAGGCATCAACGGGAATGTTCGAGCTGATAGAAATGATGGTTATGGAGGAATTTGTATTATTACTCATAGATCTATTAGAGCGCAGCTATGTCCGACAAGTCATTCTAACCGAGATATACAAATTCTGCACATAAAAATATATAATTGCAAAATGATTGAGGATATATTAGCGGTCTATTGCCCATCGTGGGCGCACACGCGACGACATGACTGGGATATTATGTTTTCTCAATGTAACAAAAAATCTTTAATTTTGGGGGACTTTAATGCACACCACTTTACGTGGTCGTATAAAACCGATGCTAGAGGATCGCAGATATATGATTCTATGACTGATAGTAGCTTAGTTTCTTTAAACGATGGCAGCTATACTCGAATTAAGGTCGTAGCAGGTTCGGTCCAGCAAAGCTCCCCAGATATCTCTTTGGCATCTTCGGATATAGCGTGTAATTTTAATTGGCGAGTAACTAATGAGACCTTAGGTAGTGACCACGTGGTCATTCGTATCAGTAATGTTACTTCATTTAGTACACACTTCCTCGAAAAACCTAACTTCAAATTGGCGGACTGGTATTCTTATACAGACCATCTTGAAAAAAAATTTGCTAATTTCATAATGGTAGGAGATCCACAATATTTATACGACAAATTTATTAACCTAGTTAACGAAGCAGCAAATGAGTTTATTCCGGTCAAAAAGCACAATCTTGATCCTACCAATAACTTAAAACCATATTGGAATCCTACCTTGTCTCAGGCGGTAGCTAAGAGGCGGTGAACTTTAGCTAATTTCAGGAAAAACCCTACGCCTAGCAATCTAAAGGTGCTAAATGAATATGTCAATGAGTCTCAAAAACTTATAAAAAAAGCTTCTAAAAATGGATGGCAGAGATTTTGTGATAGTTTGGATGAAGTTTCTTCAGCAAGTGAAATTTGGAGTAAGATGAGATGGATGAAAGGAAATGTAGCTCACAGGTCATATATTAATGAAAAACAAAGTGAAGACTTATTGTTAAACTTATGCCCTGCATATGCACTTCCTCCTAGGCCTAATTTTAGCTCTCACAATAATACATTAGAAAAAAATATTGCGTTACATGAAATGGAAACATGCATTAAGATGAGAGATACAGCTCCCGGAGCTGATGATATATCATTTTCAATGATAAAAAACTTACCTGAAGTCAGTAAGAGAATTCTACTTTCACTTTACAACATTTCCTTATCATCCGGTTTCACTCCTAAACAGTGGCGAGACATTTATGTAATGCCGATCCATAAACATGGTCGCGATCCTACACTTACTTCATCTTTATGCCCTATTAGTTTGATGTCTTGTGTGTGCAAAATCTTTCACTCAATTTTAAACCGTAGGTTAGAATGGTATTGTGAAAATAAAGGACTTTTTTCCAGGGAGACGGTTGGTTTTAGAAAAACTAAATCTAGTTTGGACAGTATGACGAGTTTAGTAACTAGGATTCAATCTGGTTTCACAAGGGATCAGATAACTTTAGCTTGTTTCCTTGACATTGATAATGCGTACAATAATATTAATATAAATGTATTGTTGATGATATTAGATCAAATTGGTGTTGGTTCAAAAATTTGTAATTATCTATGGAATTTTCTTAGCTTAAAATACTTAAAAATTAGACAAGAACGAACATTTATTGGGCGAACTACTAGTCAAGGTCTATCACAAGGCGACCCATTGTCCCCATTATTATTTAACGTCGCCACGTATAATATCTGTAAGTCAATCCATAATGTCTTCGTTTCCCAGTATGCAGATGACTTTGTGTTGTACACTTCCAAAAAGCATCTAGAAAACACACGTAGCGCCCTCCAAGGTTCATTAAACACTTTAGTGACGTCATTACAAAATTTAGGGTTAAATATTTCCTCTACAAAAAGTAAAATATGCATTTTTAAAAAAGGTATAAATAGATATAATTGCCCTATTAATATAAATGGTGTACCTCTGCAAGAAGTAGTCTGCGTAAAATATTTAGGAATGTGGTTAGACGGTTCTCTGAGGTGGACTAAACACATAAATGAATTATATGAAAAAGCTCATAAATACCTAAATATTTTAAAAGTATTGGCAGGTCCAGGCTGGGGCGTGCATCCTAAGCATTTAAGACGGCTATATATTTCTATTATTAGGAGTCGAATGGATTATGGTAGTTTTTTATACAATAATTCTAGTAAATCAAACTTATTTAAGTTAGATAAAATTCAGAATGCAGCTATGCGTACAATTGGTGGCTTCATAAAAGTACTCCTATCCACGTGATGGAGAGGGAACTATGTGTATCACACCCTTACAAATCAGACGACATTTTCTTGCAAGCAAATTTTATTTAAAAGCAAGGTCATTGACTGATAATAGTACTATTGACGTCCTAGAGGAACTAACACTACTTATTTCACGTAGATATTGGAGACGTAAAAACATTCCAATTCTTGTTACAACACATTTAAAATTCAAAGACATAATTATAGATTCCCGTCCGCGTTTATGTATGTACTCATTGGATCATTGGATAAATTCGTACAACTTGAGCAGTATAGTAAAGCAAAATATTGAATTTATTACTTTAGCCAAACGAAAATATAACACGACATTACTTCGTGAAAATTGTTCCTTACATCTCAAAAATAAATATTCAGACTATCATAAAATATTTACTGATGGATCCAAAGAGAATACATCAAGTTCGGGTGCAGCATTTTTGATCCACAACTTAGTCAAAGCGCAAAATTCCAAATTTCTTGCAATATATCGATAACAAATATTGAACTAATTGCCATCTCGGAAGCCATCGCTTACATAAAGTCCATAGAATTCGATAAATTTGTTATTTTTACGGACTCGAAAAGTGCTCTCCAACAAATAGCTCGGTGTACCTCTTGTTTAAGAAGCACTCCGATAGCTTATGATATTATGAAAACACTTTTGGCGATGTCATCAGCTTCAAAAAAAATTATTCTCCAATGGATTCCATCACACATTGGTCTCGCAGGTAATGAAGAAGTTGACATATTAGCAAAACAAGCATGTAGCGAGGGTATATCTATAAATATAATACCGTTCTTCGCAGATTGTTTACATTTAGCGCGGAATCTCTGCCGTAACTTGTGGAAGGTGCACTTTGATGAGCGATCTGTGGAGAAGGGTATCTGGTATAAAACATTGCAGAGTGAACCTTGGAGAACTATGTGGTTTGACGGATGCAAACTGAATAGAAAGACACTTATTACAGCCTTTAGACTCCGTTCCGGTCACATACCTCTTAATAAATTCGCTTACATGATGAAGAAAGTGCCATCCCCTCTATGTTCTGAGTGTGGTATTTTAGAAGACGCGCTACACGTGATGATTGAGTGTGTCCGTAACGAGGATATAAGGCAGGAAAATACATCTGTTGCTGAGGAGTTGAGGCAACTTGGAGGTTGTAATGTAATTTTAGCTTATCATCTCAGTGAATCTGCTATTAATCTGTACAAAATAGTGGATAAAGGCATACAACGTCGTTAGTCTGTATATTGTGCTGTGCTTTAGTTTATACTGATTTATTTTGTTAAGTGTTGGTCTAATGGAGCGGCGTAGTCCATGAGGACTAAGGCTCCTTAAATAAAGAAAAAAAAAAAAAAAAAAAATCAACGGGAATGTAAAAAGGATTAGAGTGAAATAGGATTAAGTGGGGATAGGGACGCCTATGTTACTGTCACCATAGAGTTTCTAATGTAGGGCAGCACTGTGCAGCGCCGCGGCATACATGACAGTGGCCCATGCTGTTGGCGTGCAGAGGTGGAAAAAAGGCTGGTTGTGTGTTTCAACCGGTCAAGTAGCTCGGCTTTTATAGAAGGCGAAGCGTTAGTAGGCGGCGTTTATGTATTTGTATCGCGGAAACATCTGACCCCCGCCGTAATTTGACAATGTTATGATGCTCTCGACTGTGAGTTATCGAATTAAATTAACACTTACAAGTGTCTATCAACATATACACCTACCGTGGGACATAGCCGACCGCACGAGGGGGGACTGTGTGATAATCGCCACGTTTCTCAGGCGGGTTGTTAACCTTATGTTAAATTACGTGATAAAATTTCCCAAAAATGTCTTGCTGCCCATTGGCTTGGCCTCATTTCCACTTCAATACAATGTCATTCCTTATTGTCTCGTAAGAGACGTAAACGCGAGAGATCACTAGAAGTATTGACATCAGCGTTCTCCTGAGTAATCTAAAAGCAAGTGCTATTGCCTAAACGCTTGACAAGCAAGAATAAGTCCAGCCCTAATCATTTGAATTATATTAAGTATCTTGCAGTTCGAAGGGCATCACACTGGAGCTAGGTCTTACAAAACATGTATACAAATTTATATCTATTAAAAAAAAAAAAAATTAAAATAATAGACAAGCCCGCTGAGTTTCTTGCCGGATTTTCTCAGTAGCGGTTGCGTTCCGATCCGGTGGTAGTTTATTTTTATTGGATAATTTAATTTTATTTTGTAAAATTGACAATATGTAAGTGTCCTCTCGGGGTCTATGCATAATAAATGATTTGAATTTGAATAAGTCCAGCCATAATCATTGACAGGCCGATCAATGTATTATGGGATTATGCGGGATCGAAAAGTTACATTCCTCTTTTTTTAACATGACGAAGCTGTTAAGAATGCGAGACATAGCTAAGTGTTAAAGATAGTATGTTGTAACACCTTAGTTCTATAAGTAACACAATATATTAGTAACTTTTAAATCATCACTGAACGACAAACTATAATGTTTGTTCTCTATGTATATACGTTCCACTGCTAAGTTCGTGACTGAACGTAAATGAACGTTCATTTACTACCTCGTTGTTCAGTTTTTGAGCGAGTTTTTCTTCTCTTGCATAGAATATCATACTTGCATATCAAATATCTTTAGTAGTTTTTTACGACACTTATGCATACAAAAGGTTGAGATGAATAGTATGACGCACGGAGAACATAACAAAATTATATATGTATTTACTAGCTGCGACCACCATTCTCGAATCCCCTTAACACGAACAAAAAATTTCATCAAAATCGGTCCAGCCGTTTAGAAGGAGTTCAGTGACATACACCCGTACACAAGAAATTATATAAAGATAAGTATACACAGTTTCAGATGAAAAAATAGACAAATTATATTTAATTATATGATAACCAAAGGGCAATGTAGATATGATATCAAATAGTTTATTGTAAAAAATGTGAGGCGCATTCACATCGGGTCTGCGGGGAGTTGATGCAGGGAGTGTGAGCGCGCGGGGCCGGGCGGCGGCGTGCTGAGTGCGGGCACATCGCACACACGTGTGAATCCTCACGAGCATTACCTAAAAGGTGTAGCCAGAGTACACAATAGTGCCCCGCAGCCCCGCAGCCCCGCAGCCCCGCAGCCCCGCACGCCGCACTAACAGACCGACACTTCGCAGAACGCGATAACCTTTCGAGTGTAGTGCCGACCGGCGCGGCGCGCACCGTGAGAACGATACGCCATGATCGTTTAACTGTTACGAATTAACCGCGTTTTTTACTTTAATCTCTCTCTTTAACAGTTACTTCAGTACAGATAACTATGAAATAACTGACTCGTCCGTCTAATGGTATAATTAGTCGCTCGCCGTGCCAACAGAGCGCTTTCACTGAGTAGTGAGTACTCTCACGTACCACAGATATCCAAGTGAGCCGCCTGTAAGCGAACGTGACTTACAATGCACGTGTCTCTCTAACAATCGAAGTATATCAGAAATGAATATATGTTGGGGGACGTTTTATAACATAATATATTCATAGGAATCGAACCGACGTCACTCGATATGAAACATCACTAGTAATTCACTACGCTGCACGATCATGTATCTATTACTAGGAACTATAATGTTGAAACAGAAAAATCATTCCAGACCTCATTGTACAAGCCAATGTCCGATTTTGAAGTCCGAAGATCCCCTTGGCCCTAAATTATTTTTCAAATAAAATGGCTAATTTTTTCAGTCGAGTTTTCCTATAAATAATTATTGCGAAACCAAGATTTTTTATTAATTAAAAACATAAATATACGGAATCTCCGTGTGGTAACGGACTAAGAATACAATTCACTACTCCCTATCTTGCACCTGGATATCGTAAAAGACAACTAAAGGATATAATATGTATAAAACATCTATTCAATGGAAGGAGAACTCTAAATAGAACTCTATACCAACCTGTCTGACCAACATGGTACAGTAAGGTCAAATTACCCCCTATTATGGAGGAGGCTCGAGCCCAGCAGTGAGTCGTATATGAGTCAAAATGACGATGATGGTAATCGGCAACAAGAATTAACTGAAATTTAATTTTAGAGTTAACGAACGAAACTACCTTACTTTTTTCTACTTATGATGATTTTGGTATTGAAACAAACGAACTAAACTAGTCTGAATTTGTGGCAATCTCTCTTTTGTGGAGGCCCCGGGGTACAGCCTCGGTTGTTCTTCCTTAAATCTGTCAATGATTTAATGTATGTTTGGTTTAGTTAGAGCCGTCACCCGACCCATCAGGACATTTAATCTATACCAATAAATAAAATTGGAGTGTCTGTTTGTAATGTCAAAATAATAGGCTTTTTTCATGCTCACACGGTTATTTGCACGACACCTATGCCTAAAATAGCAATTAAAAATTTTTTGTCTGTCTGTTTGTGCCGGGTAATCTTCAAAACGGCTGGACCGATTTCAAAAATTCTTTCACCAATGGAAAGCTATAATATCAGGGCGTAAACTAGGCTATATTTATCCCGGTATTCCCACGGGAACGGCAACTACGCGGGTAAAACGACTATAACCTATAACCGAAGCGAAGCGAGGGCGGGTTGCTAGTATAATATATGTACGCCTCGTCACGTCGCCATTAGCGTTACACTTCCCAGAAATGTTTTAAATGAATGATATGTGCGTAACGTGACGTGACGTGACAGTATTAATGAATTACTGACGTCACGCCGCCGCCGCACCGCACAGTTTCACGCGACAACGCGTTATCGATTACGTTTGTTGCTCCAAAATATTATTATATTTTCTCCTTGGATGTACATATTAGTGATAGATTTGCTTAATACATAGGTACATAGATCTAGACATAACATATAATATAAAGTGTATATATATTACTATACAGTATGACTGGTAAAAGATTGTACATATTCAAGGAAACGATAGATAATGGCCACACGTAACTAATAAAAGTGTAGAAAGAAGATAATATTAATTAACTACATAGTAAACATCAACAATATTAGTGTTACAAGACTTCCAAAAATATTGTCACCCTACTGGCGATACACCGATACCGATATCGAGTAACAGTTTTGTTAGCACTGTTGTCAAGATTTTGGATATTTATTACTAGAATTATTTAAACTAGGTGTAAGAATAATGTCATAAAACACTAAAGTTATTTGCGAATTCATAGCTCTTACCAATCCTGAGATAAAGTGATTTGTTTCTAATCACAACAATAGGTTTGCCAGCGTACGTTGACCTCTGTCTGCGGCCCGCGACAAAAAAAAATACCTACTGGGTCGAGTCGCATAGGTAGAATATTTACCTAAAATGTCACGCGAACTGTTTAGTACCTACAAGTGCTGACGTACGTTGACCTATCCCATGTGTCCATAACTAAATATTTTTATAAGATAATTAGTTCAAAATTTAAGTACCAATTTTTTTTATATATTCGGTAGCAGAATCGAGTACTGAATACCCTCCTTCAATATGTACAATCTTTTACCAGTCACCCTGTATAATATACTTACTTCAACAAATCAACAATGTCACAATAACTTATCGTTACACATTTAAAACAATACAACTCAGTTCCGTATCATAAACCGTATATTAGAAGTTGTATGTCTCTTTAACACTATGAAGTTAAAGTATATGCATTGGTACTTTTGCGTTACACACACCAAGGATACAATTCGTCACCCCTCCCCTTCCTAACGAATGTCCTAAATGATGACTAAGTGATGTAAGTAAGTATGTAATTATTGCTCCAGATAAAAAATTAACATATTAAGGCACGTACTCATTTTTTACAATTTTTCAACCCATCCGTGACGACTCGTCATATACGGCATAAGTTTAAATTTATTCATGCCTAATACTTTTAAGAACCACTTGCATAGTATATTTCCTTGAATCAATTTCCTCGAGCAAAAACATGTCACTATTATCATCATAAATCGATCGACGTCCACTTTTTATCGCAGTACTCTTCACAGAGATGAACAATATCATAATCGCCACTGGTTACCGATTGCAGTTTGTATTACAAACCGCCCAAGAAACAACGGCGGATTCAGGGGGGGTCATGGGGGTCATGACCCCCCTTGAGCTGGTTCCAGGACTTAGGTTAACTACTAATTGAACGTAATGATTTTATTTATATATTTTGTCACCTTACAGATTTTATGTAACTACATATCTTCAATATTTAATTAATTCAATCATACAAAGTTATAATATAACTAGCAACCTGCCCTCGCTTCGCTTCGGTTTTAGTAATTTTACCCGCGTGGTTCCCGTTTCCGTGGGAATACCGGGATAAAATATAGCCTAGTTTACGCCCTGATATTATAGCTTCCCATTGGTGAAAGAATTTTTGAAATCGTTCCAGCCGTTTTGAAGATTACCCGAAACAGACAGACAGACAAAAATTTTTTAATCACTATTTTAGGCTTAGGTGTCGTGCAAATAACCGTGTGAGCATGATAAAAGTCTATTATTTTGATATTACAAACAGACACTCCAATTTTATTTATTGGTATAGATGGCTACACTACCTGTCAGTGCAGCGACAGCAGAAAGGTCTTTCTCTACGTTGCGCAGAATTAAATCGTGGCTAAGATCTTCAATGGTTGAAGATCGCCTAGCCGGACTGACACTTCTCCACGTTCATAAAAACGTACCCATTGACGTAAATAACGTAATAACGCGTTTCGGGAGAAGACGTAAAAGAAAAATTGATTTTGTTATTTAAATATATGTATTTTGTCTGTTTCTATTTTGTTTGTTGGAAACCCTTGACGTACCACCCCTTCACTTTTGCGGAGTTTTGTGTCATACCCCTCGACATACTTCTAGCTGTTATGACAAATCATTCACCACGGTTATGGAATATAAATAGGCTGTCTCATTCCGTGCGTGATAGTACCGCCCGATTAGTCTACTAAAAGGTCTAGGTAAGATCTACGAACGAATAGTTCTCAGTAGACTACGTACATTCGCCGAGGCTAACAACCTCGTTCCCGACGCACAGTTTGGTTTCCGAGCTAAACACAGCTGCGTACAACAAGTTCACCGCTTGGTAGAATACACAAGTAGTCAGTTCATCATGAACAGATATACGGGTGTATTATTCCTAGACGTAGCGAAAGCATTCGACAAGGTTTGGCATGAAGGCCTAATCTACAAACTCTATCTCCTCAAGATCCCTCACTACTTAATTCTCATTATACATGACTACTTAAGTCATCGCAGCTTTCATTACAGGGTGGATGGGACGTTGTCGACCTCCCACCCTATCAAGGCCGGCGTCCCTCAGGGGTCGGTCCTCTCCCCATTTCTCTTCACGCTATACACTAGCGATATGCCCAAATTCAACCGGGTACATAAAGCGCTTTACGCTGATGACACCGCACTCTTTTGTGTTGGTAGATCCCAGACAACAGTAGCCAAGACTCTCCAAACAGCGGTTACCGCCCTAGCCAATTGGTTTAGGAAATGAAGATTAGAAATCAACCCCGAGAAGAGTCAGGCGGTCATGTTCACTAGACGAACTGCCCGTTCCTACTCTATCGATAGCATTCCCCCCCTTAAAATTTTCAACAAGCCGGTCACTTGGACCAGGCAGGTCAAATACCCAAGCCGCCCCAACCAACTAGTGGTTGGGGCGGCTTCCTATAGACCCTCCAAAATCTCATCCATCCGACGTCCTCGTCACGTCCTCGACGAAGAGGACGACAATATCACACTCGCTCAACAAAGAGCCTACACGGCCCGCGAGGCCTTAACAAATAAATATCCGTGGTTCCGCCCTCGCCGTCGAGGTGCGAAACCGCGCCGCGCAAAAGTCACGACTAAAAACGTGGGCATGCCCACTTTGCCTCCAGCGACGCCCCAAGCCGAGGTCCGTTCCCCACAGGGGGAGCCCTTGGGCGATGTCGTTTAGCATACTTTTTTCCGGGTTGAGAGCCCTCAGCGCTCACCCATAGTCCGCGTCAAGCTGTCAAGGCCATCTGCGGCCAACAGCTGAACAGACACAAAAAAAAAAAAAAAACGTGCGTGATAGTACTTCTCTGGATGTCTTTAAGAGAAGATGGCAACATATATGTGTATATGTACAAGTTATCATGTGTTAAGTTTTTCAAATGTACAATAAAGAATAAATATTTTTAAGTACAGTATTTACGTACATTAATAAAATGCCTACTTTTTACTTGTATCTATTGTTATCAAAATTAAATTATAAGTTCTTGACTTGACCACGACTATGTGACCCCCTCCTGGCGCCAAAGCTGGATCCGCCCTTGCCAAGAAAGTGCCTATTTATTCTACGTCAGCCTATTTTTACGATATCCATCGAAAAGTAAGGAGTGGCAGTATAAGTATGAGTTTTAATCCGTAACATGGGGAGACGAAGATATATCATCGCAAACCAAATAAGTGCCACTGTTAGGCTCGAACCTCCTCCAACAATAGGATTGCGATTGGCCTACTATCCCACGCTGTTAGTCGGGTTGGTATATGGTTTCATTACGAGTTTTCTTCTTGCACAGATTTTACATGTATATCATGCCCCTTAGTGGTAGTTGTTGTCTTTTACGATATCCATAGCTCTTTCAGCCCATGTCAACACAATTATGATGTCTGTTTGAATCATGTTTGAGGCATTTCAAAACTGTTACAAAGATCGGCCTATCAGCTAACTGTTGCCACGGATATATTGATTCCGTATGTGTAAGGGAAACAGGCGCTTCTCCTATCCAAATTTACCATTTATATTGATTCTACTTTTTAAATTTCTTGCTAAGTTTTGTCTCAGGTCTGAAAGGAGGAGGCAGTGGTGAACTGTATTCTTACTCCGTCATAACATGGAAACAGGATACAAAAGATATGTCAAGGTTTTATTGAGGGAAACAAGCATTTAACTACTTAAACATATGTATGTTCCACTTCCACCCCAGCTGAACCTCTTTAATTTCACTTGCTTCTACTGCGTGTACTCTTAAATGAAAATGTAGTCGCATATAGGTATACAAACATACGTACAAATGTTACACATAACTTTATTACCTTGAAATCGTTTACTACACGGAAGCCTTTGACACGTTACCACCTCCGGGGTTGGAATTGTACATCTCACCGTTAGTAACCGCATACTTATACCACTAGAGGCATATATAAAACACAAGAGTAATAAAATGTGAAAAACTAAACGCACGCGGTCAGCACCAGGATGTGGGACGCTACCAACATGTTTATATATATACTTGTTAATGCACGCGGCGCGGCGTCGCTCAACCACTAACAATATAACATACACTGTGTTAGTACATCCGAGTTATCTCCGAGGTACGTCTCATGGCAAAGGCTTGCTAAGTTGCGTGTTTGATGTTCAGCGACAATAATATTAACTCCATTGTCCATGAAAAAGAAAAAAATAACGACATCTAAACTTTAGATAACCTCTAATTCCATATAAATGGCACGTAATATAAAAGTTAAGTATTATATTTTATGTAATATGAAATAAAATTATAATTAACTAGCAACCCGCCCTCGCTTCGCTTCGGTTTTAGTCGTTTTACCCGCGTAGTTCCCGTTCCCGTGGGAATACCGGGATAAAATATAGCCTAGTTTACTCCCTGATATTATAGCTTTCCATTAGTGAAAGAATTTTTGAAATCGGTCCAGCCGTTTTGAAGATTACTTGGAACAAACAGACAGACAGACAGACAAAAAAATTTTAATCTGTATTTTAGGCATAGGTGTCGTACTAATAACCGTGTGAGCATAAAAAAGCCTATTATTTTGACATTACAAACAGACACTCCAATTTTATTTATTGGTGTAGATATATTTTTTTCATGTGGTAACGGAGTAAGAATACAATACACTTGTCTTCCCTTTCCCATAGGTGTCGTAAAAGATGACTAAAGGACAAGCGTTACCTCGACAGATGACATGCTGCTACCGTACCAAGTGTTATAGGGTCGATTTCTATCATCATTTCAGCTCATAAACGTCCTACTGCTGGGCTCGAGCCTCCTGGATAGGAGTGAAATTGATCTACTATATCACGCTGGTTACACGGATTGCTATAGGGTTTTATTTCGAGTTTTCCTGCTCTTGCATAGATATTATATGCGTATTATATCCGTTACTTGTGAAGTCCCTCGGTGGTAAATAGTTTTCTTACTCCGTCACCATACGGAAAATATACGATTTCTATGCAGGTCAATAATTATTTTTTATGGCAGGGTATCCTTTAAAAAAAAAAAGAATGTGCGTACAAAGTACGCATGGCAGAAGTGAAACTTCTTTGGTGTCACGTATTTTTGTCAATATAAAAAAAATAATTAATAAAAAAAAATAACAAACAATGCTTAATAGACGATAGTGGGAATGCTACGAAGCATCGCACAAAGAGGAGACCGAGAACGTGTAATGTGTTCTATCTCATTCTCTCGCCGGCTGAATTCTATACATTTACGTGTTTGTGTCTCCATGGACACGCTTTTTCGTTTCATCGAGTTTGTAATCACAACGATTCTAAAGAAGTTTCACTTCAAAAGTAAAGAATGTACGCAGAGCATAGAGAGAAACCCACATGGAATCCAACACGTCTGATCAGTTTGGTATAGTAGGCTAATTACCTCTCATTGTGGAATACGGCGTCACCCGTACACACGTACGTGTGTCTGTACTGCACATGGAGCGAAATATTAATAACATACGTGATGTGAATATATTTGTGTGTTATTGCGACACCGTCAACTACTTACTAAACAATAGTTTATTTTGTGGTGAAACTTCTTTAGAATCGTTGTGATTTCAAATTCGATGAAACGAAAATTCGAGTCCATAGAGACACAAATACGTAAATGGATCGGATCCAACCAGCGAGAGAATGAGATAGAACACATTCGTATAGCGTCTCCACTATCGTCTACTAATGTAAAGGATTAAGGGTGAACGAAGAACGATGAAGGATGCAGGATGCAAGATGAAGGATGAAGGATAAAGGAAAATACGTGGCACCTAAGAAGTTTCACTTTTGACATGCGTACTTTGTACGCATGCATTTTTTTTTCAAGACAATATCCTACTGAAGAAATAATCTTTGTATTGCGGGGCTCTTTCATGATCTCATTTTAGCCCATATAAGTCCTCCTGTTAGGGTCCGGTTCTGCTCCACAGTGGAAGAGTTTGACCTACTATATCGCGCTAATCAAACCTTGACATAGGGTTTTATGTCAAGTTTTCCTTCTATTGCATAGACATTATCTGCATAACATACCCCTTTTTTTGTTTTTTTTTGGGTGGGCTATGGTAAGCGCACGCGCGGTCCAGTCCGTCCGGGGCGATGAAAGGACGGCGCGCGGGCTCATAACCCACCCGTACCCACGTCACCTCGTTGTTGGGCCGACCACCGGAGCAGATGTGACTTGTCGTCAGTGGTCGGCCCAACGGAATACCCTTTCAGGTAACCTCACCTCTCGACGTCCTGGGACGTCGGTCGCCGTCGCGTGGTCAGCCTCTCTGCGGGTGACGGACAATTCCCCGGTCCGATCACCCACGGCCTCGGCTAGGGCGGCATTAGGCACAGATACTCGCGCCTGCGCCGCCCGAGTCGCCGGCGGCGAAACGTGTCGCCGAATAGGAGCTCTACTCGCACACGATCCGCCGCCTCCTTCCGTGAGATAACGGCCTCACAGAAGGCGGCGACCGCGTCCCAGTTCCTGACGCTGACGAGCATCTCCCTGGCGATGGTCGGCAGCGCCAGGTCGGCACCAATAATTGCGACGAGTTCACGGCGATCCCCCTCCCATGCAGCACACTCCTCGAGCGTGTGCTGCGCCGTGTCCTCGTCGCAACTGCAGTGGTGGCAGGATGGTGTGCTCTCCCTCCTGACAATCTTGTGCAGGTACTTCCCGAAGCAACCGTGCCCCGTCAGCACCTGCACCAGTCGGAAGGAAAGCACCCCGTGCGTCCGCTCCAACCACTCCATCAGCACCGGCCGGAGGGCCTCGAAGGTCCTGACACCGTACCGAGGACTCTCCAGCCGGACTGCCCAACGGGCAATGACTTCTCGGCGGGCGTCGACCCGCCAGGCGGTGATCTCTTTGATGGAGACCATGCCGCCGCGGGCGCGCGTCTCCGACACCCGCCGGTAAATTTCGGCGAGCATCTCCGCCTCCAGGTCCCACGCGGGAGTTCCGGCCAGGAGGCACGCTGCCTCCGTCGCCACCGTGCGGTAACCCCGTATGGCCCTGATCGCCATGACCCTCTGTGGTCGCCACAGGAGGGCCCTAAGACGGACGGTCAGGGACCCCGCCCACACCGGTGCGCCGTACAGGGCCATAACATACCCCTTAGTCGTATTTTACCGCACCTACGGAAAACATAGGGTGGTGGTAAACCATATTATTTCTTTATCACCACACGGAAAACGCGAGGGACTTTACAAACATATAAAAAATGGACACAAATTACACATACACAAACAACGCACAAATAATGTCCTGCTTGGTAATCGAACCCGCGACACTCGATTGTTATCTTAACCAGTATGCCGGCTGTGCAGACGAAGTTTAGAGAAGAGAGAGTCTCAAGAGGTTTTCGTTAAAACAACATTACTCAGTTTCAATGTCGCAATCTCTAAACAGTAATATTGTATTAACATAGGAGTACTATCATATAGAGTGTAAACTATAGAAGTATTATCGATACAAGCTACTCTAAAGGAGAACGAGACAAAACTATAACTTCATATTGCATCTACAGCTCTATCTAAATTATTCAAAAATGAATCATTTCTAAACACTATTATCAAAACTCGTCGGCCATTACGATAGTAATATATGCACTAAACATGGATGTTATTAGCTATTTCTGTCAACGACTACTAACCGATACAAATACCTATGTCGATAACCGTTGTCGAATATCGATATTAAAGCGGATTTTAAACTGATAAATACGCGTAAAGTAATCCCGACCTTATATTTACTAGCGCATGGTTTATTCATTATAACCTTTCATAAATCTAACTAAAATGAACAGTTGTAGCATATGATATCAACGAGAAACAAAACCACATTCGATTAAAGTTTGATTTAACAAAATTCACAATAGCTAAGTCTTAGGTCTGTAGAAACAAGAGCGTTTTTCGTTTATATATTCGTAAAATCTTGCTTGTTTTGCACGCAAGGAATCAAGTAGAAAAAGTGAGATAGCATAATTATTTTGGTTATTAGACCTATTAACCGAACTATCCCTTCATTCGGTTACTAACATAGCGAAACGAGAGTCACGGAATGAAACCAACTGTTGTGATATTGTTCGTTGAGCGTCGCTTTAACGCTAATTGTTGGTAGTTAGATAATTAGTAGCCGTTACTAGTTATATTAATACCGATACCATATGTTAGAGGCATGTAAACCGTTATTCGTTTCGTTTTGCTATAATGGATACATGCAATATGGGTAGTATAGTCACATCACAGTACGAAATTTTATTGTAGAATTGAAAAATAAATTATCATACTAAACAATAATATTTTGCAAACATTTTAATTCACCTATAAAATATTATTATTCAGTTTCGTATCTCATAAATAGAAAGTATTATAACTTAATGAATGATGTAGTGCATTGAACAGTAAAAACGTGTTCACTATAGCACACAGGACGGACGCCACATTCGATTCGCTTGCGGTGCCCCCGTTGCGTTGTGAAGGATTATGTTTTACGTTCGGTTCGAACAAAGGGTATGTCTGCAGCGAGCGGGCTCAACCCGCACGTCTGTTCAACCAACAATGAAAATTGCGCGTTGGAATTAAATTGTGTTATTAGTGAGCGCTGAGCGCTGAGCGCTATGTTCAACACACCGTGAGCTTGATTGTCGGGAGCCTGCGACTGACGGCTGAATGTTGATCTTAACTTTTTCATTCATATTTTTAAAAATACTTCATCTACACTAAAGAGTAAACCCTCGAGTCGTCCGAGGGACTTTACAAACAATTAACAAACACAAATTAAACTCACACTCAAAGCAATCATTTGTGGTTCGTACTAAAGAGAACTGTCCTGCTGAGATATGAAAATACATCATCACTCGTTCACAAAAGACTACTACGTCACTACACTTATTCATCACAGCTCATATGTGGTCCACTATTGGGCTTTCTTTTTCTTTTTTTGGGCTAGGTCGCGGTCGGCGTACTCCTCGCACCACTCCGTCCGGGGCGACAGAGGGGCGTAAGCACGCACACCCGCAACCCACCCGAACACCACGTCGCCTTAGTCGTTGGACCGACCACCGGAGCAGGGTTACTTGTCATCAGTTGTCGGCCCGACGGAATACCCCCTAGTGGGGTACCCTCCCATCCACCGACGTCCCCCTCTCGGGGACTGTCGGTCTTTCCTCACGCGGTCGGCCTCTTGGCGGGTGACGGACTAATTCCCCGGTCACGTCACCCGCGGCATCGGCTAGGGCGGCATGAGGCGCAGGTAGTCGCGTCTACGCCGCCCCAGTCGCCGTTGGCGGGTCGCTTCACTCCCTCTGCGAGGTTACTGCCTCGCAGAAGGCTGCGACCGCGTCCCAGTTCCTGTCCACTAGTGGGCTCGGGCCACTTCCATTATAGGAGAGAAATTAAGTTACTACCCACTGGTCAGATGTTATATGCATATTATATCCCTTAATCGTCTTTTACGACATCCACGGACAAGAAAGGGAATTGTGAATTTTATTGTTACTCCGTCAATACACTTATTATCTCAAAGTATAAATAACAATAATATAAAATGAAAGTAATAATAAAATTTTATGAAATATAAATGGCGAGATGTTAACATTTTAATTGTTATGTTTATTGTTTATATATAGATACATATATGTACAAACGAGTCTTTCACATCTTATTATAATTGCTAGTTATAATTACTGTCACATTATACTCACAAGATAAATATTTATTTATTATTTTTATGGCACTATACGATGGATGTCTGTGTGAACTGTGTAGCCACTATTGACAGACAGACTCTATGTTTGCTGTTCAAATTTTTTTGGTGGTAATACTTACCTGAACCAGAGCCTAACCAGCACACGAACAACAGCATGAGACAATATTTTTAATTATCCATGTGTCTTATCGACGTTACATTGTCAGACCAAAACTTCTTCAAGGCTGAACTATTTCTAACGTATATGCGTAATAAGCGACAGATAGGCGATAACACATTTTTTGGGGTTTTAAGTTTTGTTCAAGTGAATTTTGCTACTCATTCGCCTGGTGATTCCCTATCCTGGTTTTTCATCTGCCAAAGAAACCTAACAGATGATAATAAATTATCCTTTTCCACACTTATCTAACGGAAAAATAAAGCATCTTTATATATAGTTTAGGAGTGGTCGCGTAAATTGAATAAAATACATCTTTCATCCATTGTTACGTGACGCCTATTGTAAGTCTATATGTGTGCAAATAAAAGAGCCAGTTCACAATGGCGCGTCCATTGCCTGAAGGAGACGAAGTAAATGAGAAAATATGGATCGAACAACATTTTTGTGTTATTATTTTGAAGTTTACAAACGTGCAGATCAATATAGATGTTCTGTTTAATTTCTACTTGTACAATAAAATTATTTGTACTGGGTCAAAATAAATATAGAAGCGTTCGTGATACATAGATAGCTACAAATAAATAAAATTGAGGTGTCTGTTTGTAATGCTAAAATACTGGGCTTTTTTCATGCTTATACGGTTATTTGCACGACACCTATGTCTAAAATACAGTTTAAAAATTGTTTTTCTGTCTGTCAGTTTGTTTGTTTGAGGTAATCTTCAAAACGGCTGGACCGATTTTATATTACCAGGTAGCTGTCTATATGCGCAGTAACTTAGGCTATATTTTATCCCGGTATTCTCACGGGAACGGAAACTATATGGGTAAGGCGAATGAAACCGAAGTGAAGCGAGGGCGGGTTGCTAGTAGGTAAATATACAGACTGTATCAGATTACCTGTATACCAGTTAACACTTAACACTGAACAATTTAATGTAAATTCGATTCGTTTATTTATGAATGGATTATAATTCTCCTCTTATATTCAAAAGTAAAGAACTTAAAGAATCAATATTGTTAATACTTTCCAACGGGGTCGCAATTATTAATGAAGTAACAGGGGTTTAAATATATGTATAATTGCCGTTTTAAAGTACTAGCCACTTTGAATTAAAATTAAACCTGCAGTGTCAGATATCAAAGTGAAACTGTTTTCAAACGAAAATTATAATATTCTAAATTTAAAAAATATATGACATTTGATCGTTCAACGTTCAATTGCTTTTACATTCAGCTTTTGAAGTGAACTGATTTTCGCCGTATCCATACAGCGAAAATCAGAGTAGGTAATTGTCGGATACGGGTTCCGACTTCTGACGTGGGACTAACGCAGCATAAACGGCTCGCAATGTCAATGCTGTGTTTGGAGAGGATACGGCTAACGAACACACCGTGCGTTTTTGGTTAAACCGCTTTCGTAGTGGAAACTGGGACTTGAAGGATGAACTACGAATAAGACCAGCCACTAAGGTATACAATGACGAATTGAAGGTGATAGTAGAAGCCGATCCGAGTCAAACTACCAAGGAATTAGCGGGTATGGTTTGCCGTTAGCATGCCCACAATATTGACCCATTTGCACCAAAGCGGTAAAATAAAAAAACTTGAAAAATGGATGCCTTATTATTTGACTGATCTGCAGAGAGCAGCGCGCGTTGAATAATGACAATGCTTGCCTTATCCTGTCAAACCAGTATAGAAATAAAGGGAGTTTGGACCGAATTGTGACGTGTCATGAACAGTGGATTCTTTATGATAATCGCAAGCGAACAACGCAATGGCTGACTCCAGGTCAAACGCCACATCAATGCCCTAAAGCGAAGCTTACCCATAGAAAGGTGATGGTAACTGTTGGGTGGTCACTTCATGGTGTAATTCACTACAGCTTCCTCAGATCTGGTCAAGCAATAAACGCGGATGTCTACTGTGCAGAGCTCCGAACAATGATGGCGAAACTCGCAGTAAAACACCGCCGACTTGACAATGGATCTTGACCATTATTGCTCCATAATAACGCAAGACCTCATACTGCTCGAGAAACTGTTTTAACACTAGAAGACCTGCAGTTAGAAACCATACGTCATCGTCCGTACTCGCCAGACCTCGCCCCAACCGGCTACCATTTTTCCGCGCTTTGGACAATTTTTTGCAGGGAAAAATTCTGCCAAGGAAGCAGTACATAAAACCTTCACACAGTTTATGGAGTCTAGGACCCCGGAGATCTATCGCAAAGATTTGAATGATCTTCCAATTAGATGGCAGAAATATATAGATAACGAGGGTAAACACTTTGATGAAAGAAATCTGTTTTATGAACAAAAAAAATGGTTTTAATTTATCAGTACGAAACGGCAATTTCATACTTTAACCCCTAATGTTATGCATTTCTAAAAGAATAATAGCTTGTAATAAATCCCTGTGGCCACCTATCTAACCAGCATGATGTAGCAGGTCACTTTACCTCTAAGACAGAGTCCACTGTCGTTTGGACTGAAGATGTAAAAAGAACTAAGTAACATTAAACTTTCATATTTTATTAATGTGCAGTAATTTACAAAAAGATATGTATATATTTATATACTTTTAGTTTCTAGTTCATTATATTTAACTGTGTAGCTCAATTGCTTTCATATTTTAATGATTATCATATTTTATAATTAACATATAACATAGTTTTAATGGCACACTTATATACATTTATTCAACGATGTGAAAATAATTGTTACAGACAAAATAAATACACAATTACACATAATGTATTAGATACTTTCTTGTAGATAAAACGAATAAATATATATATTTGAGTTGTTAGATTATTACATACCTATATATAATTAATCGACACAAAGTGTATTGCTGTTGATGGTAACTGAACAAACAGCACATCTGATGGTAAACGGTACTGCCGCTCATGGACCTTTGCTAGGCCGCCGCCCACCGTGAAGACAGTGTGGAAGCGTGCAATGAGGTTCTGTGATACTAAAGGCATCACCAAAACTCGCCACACGTTAACACCTTCAGAAAGTTAGGTTGCCGGCTCTCTCGCTCACAGAAAGTGTAGTAGTAAATTGTTATTACTCAGACGTTGATATTCTGCTCACAATCAGTTAGATACTACGCCCGACTGGCCCGTGACTCTGACTGTAGACCAGAGATTTCCAGTGTGTTACGCGGCACCTAGGGGTTCCGTAGAATATCGTAATCTTCAGGGTCCAAAATTAAATAGCTTTTAATGTTAGTAATTTGTCTGTGAAATAATACCACGGTTATAAATATTATTTTGAAATAGCGCAAAATTAGTGATCAGAAGAACATATTATTATTATGTAAGTAAGATAGATAGCAAGAATTCAGCCCCTACTATGGCACAGCAGCGCACCGAGGCAGAGACAATGCGCGACGTTGCGCGGTGATCTACGTCCTCCGTTCAGATTTTATCATTTGATATGGGATTTCATAAAATCAAAGGTGTGCTGTTCCGTTATCTTTAAAGTTTAGGAACCCCTACTATAGACAAACGACTGTCGACAGTATGCTCTCAACACACATAAATGTTCAATTAAAACTACAATTACTACATAATCTTCTTCTTCATTACTCTGTGTACGAGGCACACTCTTAATTCACGATACCGATGTGTAATTATCCTATTATAAGACGCTGTTAAAAAGGATTGGTTTATATATTATTTCGAGTTATTTTGCGGTGATATTAAATATCTATCTATACCAATAAATAAAATTGAAGTGTCTGTGTATAATATCAAAATAATAGGCCTTTTTCATGCTCACATGGTTATTTGCACTATACATATGCCTAAAAATCACTTTATATTTTTTTTGTCTGTCTCTCTGTTTGTTCCGGGTAATCTTCAAAACGGCTGGACGGATTTAAAAAATTCTTTCACCAATAGAAAGCTATAATATCAGAGAGTAAACTAGGCTATATTTTATTCCGGTATTCCCACGGGAACGGGCACTACAGGGATAAGGCGACAGAAACCGAAGCGAAGCGAGGGTGGGTTGCCAGTTAGTAATATATTTGAGTGTTAAATCTGGTTGTTATTGCATTATAAAATGTTGAACAGTAGCGCGACGTTAACTCCGATGATAATCGTTACTAATTCCTTACTAATATTATAAATGCGAAAGTTTGTTTGTTTGTTACGCTTTCACGCTTAAACCACTGAACAGATTTCAAAAATTCTTTTACCAATGGAAAGCTATAATATCAGGGAGTAACATAGGCTATATTTTATCCTGGTATTCCCACGGGAACGAGAACTAGGGGGCTAAGAAGACTGAAACTGAAGCGAGGGCGGGTTGCCATAGTCTATCTAATCTAAGAAGTGCATTTTGACAGGTGTCAAAGTAAGTTGTCTAGGTATGTGAACCAAATAATCGCTATCGAAAACATGCGATTTTAGTGAGAAATCGATATTGATTCTTTTTAATTAATAATCGGTTTATTTTATTTTTCTCAAAAAGGAGATGGATAAATTAAATGCTAAATTAATACTAAACAAATTTAATTATTTCAGCATAAAATCTATTTATCATATTTTGTAGGATTGGGTTAAGTAAAAACAAAAACTAGATTCGAAAATAGTTATTTATTCACAATCACTACTATTACTTGAAGTATCATCGTCGCGAACATTAACAATTATTTCATTATCAATAAAATTGACGAAATTTACATCTCTGTCAAAATCATTCATTATATTTTTTTTTGTTTTCTCCACCACTTCGAACCAGTCAGCCTTTGAGTCTTTGGGAACATGCTTCCTTCAACAAAAGGTCCATTTTCTTTACTGTGAAGGGTGGTTTCCTATTGTGGCGTGCTGCGTAGCCTGTAAAACATATGGGCTTAGACATTGCTACATTGATCATATAAATGGCAAATGAAGTATAATACCTATATTATAAAATTTCAATTTCACATTCAAGATATTTAATACACTTTAAGATATTTACTACCTTTAATTTGAGCCCTTTACGCTTACCAATTCCTAGTGGCTCGGCGACATGTTCCTGTACTTGTGTCACTGGCAGTAGAGGCCCACCGTTTTGTGACTCACGTACAAAATATTCGTGTAATTTCACAATCAAATCACGAGCGTTCAAAGCATAACTACGTCCTTTTGTAGACATTATTTTAATAATAAATAAGGTTTGCGTAAACAGAGACAAGTATGGTCAACATTTAGAGCCAGATCAGTCCAAAGTAGAACCGAGACAAAAAAAAAAAGTTTCACACCAACACAAAGCACACGCACACTCCGCTTCCAAGATGGCTGCACTATCGACTACGTTGTACAGAGTAACTCAATTCAATAGTTTTGCTTTTAGGGTTTATTTTTTGACAGGTCATGGCGAGGTCACACTCCAACCGTACTGCTCTGGGCGACGATAGAGCAGAGCGCAAAATCCCTATCATGCCGTATTTCCTCCCATAGCCACCAGTACTGGGTCTTAGCAACGGTGGCTCACCCGGTGGGTGCTTTTAGGGGTATTGCATTTCTACTAAAAAGTCAGTTTAGTTGTTCTTGAATGATATGATGAGCAACATCACGTTGCTTACAATTCAGCCAATGAAAGGGAAAGTGGAATCACGGTTTTATTTTAATACAAATATTTTGAAAGTTTAGTCTATTCGATTAATAATATTATTCTAATTTTTTTATCGATCATTTGAATATTCGTGAATAGGAAGTTGTCAAGCACTACTGTATAGGACGTGATGACGAGCCATTGTAACATCGTCAATAAAAATTACTATTTTACATGTTATTATTATTTTAAATTAGTTTTTACCTGTTTTAACATTAGATTATTGTACAAGCAACAATAATAAGACTTTCTTGCAACGTTAATTACATAAATAACTTAATAGTTTTTTAAAATTTAAGATTTATTGTTTGCAATGATGTGTACCCGTTTGACCAAGGTAATTGTTTATTAAACAATGCGAAACGTCAAAAAGAACTTGTTAGATTAGATGAACTATAGTAAACTATATATGTTTATAACAGATATGCCCGGTGGAGTTTCTCATAACCCGAGCGGCTAACTTCATCATATAGACTTACAACTTAACTAGAAATGTGTCAACTATAGATCTCCCTATACTTAGAACATAAAAATGTAATAAATATTAAAAATGACTTGTTCATGTGGTGACGGAGTAATAGTACAATTCACCACGCTCTCACTTAGCTGTGCCCTATAAGACGACTAAGAGACAATATGCAGATAACATCTAAACAAGAGAAGGATAACTTAAAATAAAATCCTATACCAACACGTCTGACCAGCACGGTATGTCAATTTGCCTCCCATTGTGGAGGAGGTCCGAGCCTATGGGACTTATCTGGACTGAAATGATGATGATTCGTTCGTGATTATCGTGTCCAGACTATTGTCACCTTATTCACTTGTATAACTAATATCACTTGCCTGTCGTTATTTTAATGTATTTAAAGTTAATGTAGCATAACTCTATTCCTAGTTCAAACAAAAGTAGAGCATTTTTTTTTGTTTGTGTAACATTCTACCGCTCGTTACCTGGAATGTAACCCCTGACCAAGTTCCAGTCGACATATATTTAGTATAGAATGTGAATGTGCCTGTCCCCGGGTGTATAATACATTCCGCTAGTGTCAAGTTTCTGTGTAGTATGTGACCGTGTGGGGAGGGGGGGGGGGGGTAGCAGGAGGGGGGATGAGTATCGGGCGATGCTCTTTGATGTATCTGTGCGGTGTGTCGCTTGATAAATGTTCTCTCAACAACCGTTTGTATAAATCGTTAAACATTTTTCATCGGTTTAAAGTCTTGTGAGAAGTTTATAAAATATATACGGGGATGTGTTTGTTGGAGTGACTATTTACAAAAGCTGCTATTTTATTCCCTTTTCATGTATAAGGATTAAAAATATACCCACTAGTCGGCGACTAATCGATAAAGCCAACTGCTGACTATCCGGCTGATGTTGTAGTCTGCAAATAGTCGCCGACTAATCGGCAAGAACGTCGACTATCCTGCTTCTTACTTTGTATGTATTTCTTAATAAAATGTATATGGGTGGAATTAAAGTTTACCACGGTTCCTCATACTCGTAGTATTTGCGGTTTTCCCTAACCACTACGAGAAATTAATACGACTAATCGCCCGATTAGTCGGCCTCTTTACAACCGACTAATCGGTTAGTCGCCTAGTCGGCCATAGCCATAGTCGGCATATCTCTAATTAGGATTACTGTTATACAATATAAAAAATGCTAGGCAGTCTTTAGAGGACTGCCGGTAGAAATAAGTAGGGGAACTGAAGGTAAAATGGTATATTTAAGGGAAAACTAGTCGAAGTCAACAAAACATAGCTTGGATATAGAAACTTATCATAGAATACTTATTAGTAAACAGTCTACAATGTTTATTAATCATACTTTATTAAAATCAAACAATACGAAGATATTGGATGATTCCAATATCCCCATTTTGGTCCATTTTGCCTGTACGTAAAGGTAAATTGGACCACGCTAAAGGGCATAATGGACACAATGATTAAATTAGACTATGAATGGTCATTCATTATTTCACATACGAAAGTCTTCTCATCGTACGCCAGCACAACTACAGCGTGCCCAGAGGAGATACATCGGGCACTGCACCCAACCTTCATTTGATATCGAATAAAAATGAGAGCAGCAAAAGCACTCCGTATCTTCCTCTTCTCCATCAGTTATAGAAATACGAGGGACTTACCCTCGTATTTCTTTTTCTCTTATTTTGTGTTGTACTTTTCATGTTTTTCTCTTTATTCTTCCTCTTTTCAGTTATCAGGTTAAGATTCTTTTACACTCTCTTCACCTCGTTTGCCTTATGTGTTACTTTAAGTTTCTTTCGATATGGCGAAGAAGGAATTATTGCTGTTTTGCCACGTCTTACATTTTTGATGGCAGATGTTTATGGCACTTAATTTGAATTCCGCTTTAAGAAATTTTCAACCCAATATCTACCGCCCATCTGGCCACACGGACCACATGGTTCATTTTGCCGTTTAGGTGCTTTTGAATCAATATGAAATTTTGAGGCTAAGTATATAATCTTTTTCTTTCTCAAGATACTATAATAAGGATAAAATGACGCAAGTGACTATATGATATCAATAAATTGACAATAACTAATGCAACAAAAGTGCAGGCCGATCAAAATTGATGTTTTATACATCAAAATACAAAAATAAATACTTCCCGCTATAAAAATCCGTTGTCACACGCGGCAGATACACTGACACTAACCGAGAGCGAGGCGGGTGGCAGTAATTCACTACCCTACTCATTAATAGATGACCCTACAATCTCATACTTCCGTTTTGCCTGCATATACAGTTTTACCTTCAGTTCCCCTACTAATTAACTTGTGAATTGTATTGAAACTAAGTAACTACTGTATTAAGTTTTAATGACCAATTTAAACTTTAATCCTTAAACATAAACACTTCTTTATAAACCAAAAATAATTATCTAAATTAATTGGTTATAGCTAATAATTTTATAGAAAATGTTTTGTGTAATATTATCAACAAAAGTTAAATATTTTTTTTTTTTTTTTTTTACCGCCAAGTTTGTAAATTTGAAAGCTAATAGCGAGCGCGCATGCGCTTTATACGATTTCTCGAGACAGACATTCGGTGACGATGACGTCGATGACGAGTTCTATGATTTTTGTTCACACAAATAAGCACTCAACGCGTGTAAAGAAGTTTGGGGGCGTCCATAAATTACGTGAGATGTTTTTTTTAATTTTCTGTACCTCCCTCCCCCCTGGTGAGATGTCGTGAGATTTTATTCAACCCCCTCCCCCATCCCCCAATCTCACGTGAGATTTTTCAAAATGTGGGTTTCTTACGTAAACGCGTTGGATTGTTATTGTAAAAAGAAAAGAAATATTTTCTTTCGAACGAATTAGTGAATGATCTTAATCGTATTACGATTACGCTTAAGATTAAATCTTAGGCATGTACAATCTGGATTAAATGGGCCAAAATAGTATAATTTTTTTTTGTTTCAATCAGAAAAAAAATTGCGTGATATTTGCCGAGACCCCTCCTCTCTCCAACGTAAGATTAGATGAGATTCGACTCGACCCCTGCCCCCCCTTAAACATCTCACGTATTTTATGAACGCCCCCTTTTTACTTCAATAATTTCTTGCGCGAGGTGAGGGAATAAGAATACAACTAACCAACTCTTTTTTTGCCCGTGGTTGTCATAAAGACGATTAAGGAATTACAACATTCAGATAACATTTATACAAGAGAAAGAAAACTCAAAATTAATCCTTATGCCAACCTATCTGACTAGCGTGGTATGGTACTTCAATTTATTGCCCATTGTGAAGGCAGCTTGATCCCAGCGTTGGGACATATATTAGCTGTAAGGATGAAAATAAAGAAATGTAGGCGAATATTAAGTTTTAAATGTTTTCGTGTGATTTTGTTGTCATGAATAGATACTATTGTCATTAATAATTCGTATGATGATGGTAATTAACTTGTTAGTTAACTAAGAGAATATAATAAATACAAGTAATTTAAGTTTAATTTGCTATTCAATGTACAATAACTTATATAATGCGACGCTAACTTATAAACTTGATTTGTATAGTGTTATTAACAGTATCAGATGGCATGACACTAACGATGTAATATTATGTTATGTGGCTATGAGGTACAGGCTCAGGTCACGCTCACTGAGGTTACATGTTCAAACACACGAGTGTCCGTGTGCTGACGGACTGAGAACACATTTCACCAGCCCCTTTACTTGCACGTGTGTGTCCTAAAAGATGACTAAACAGTTATAATATACAGATAACGTCTAAACAAGAGAAAACTTGAAATGAAACACTATAACAACCCGTCTGTTCAGTGTGGAACAGTAACGGCCCGTTCACGACCTTGCCGCTGTGAGCGGCGGCTAAGCGCGGAGCGGCGCACAGTGGGAAATCCGCGTAAGTTTCGTCTCAAAACTCCGTATCTCAGTTGTTTCAAAACTAAATGAGCTGTAATTTTGCACACCTATACTTGAATGTTTAAAGTTTAAATGAAACAACTTTTATTTTAAAAAATCTGTTTACAAATTAATTAAAAAAATAAAATTATAAATACATGAATTATATAAGAAAAAAATACATAATATGATTGTTTAATTTACATAAAATGGTAAAACATAATAATAACATATTATAAACGTATACTACACTACTACTATATACTATATATACTAAAATGGCACACCAAACTAGAAAATAAAATGTAAATAAAACTACTTTTACGGATTATATCGCGTTTGTATTAACTATTTATATATGTATTATCTTAGAATAATAACATATAGAAGTTAAGTCCACACACAAAAAGTGAGGCATTTCAATTGGAGCCTAATGGAGCCTACACCGGAACAGTCCCGTAATTTACAAGTCATTGCACTGCACGAACGTACGCAACTCTTAAAAAATAAATAGGTAATTATGACGGCTTATGCATTCAAATGGTGCCACAACACATTTGAAAAACATAGAAAGGTTTTTAACATTACTTTTAAAAATATTTCGACGATTTATGTTAATAAAAACAAAATTAGATTTCATAATTTGTATAGCGGTTTCCGTGTGTACGTGTGTAATCGTCTGCCCGCCATTAGTATTTTTAGAGTCAAATTTCTAAAGTTCGAAGTACTGACACTATCCTTCTATACGTTATTATTCTAAGTGTATTATATATTAATTTATATTTTTTTTCCATTACAACGACTTTCACATGAAACGGTTTTGAGACGGCTTTGTGTGGGGGCTTTACCAGCGTGCGCCGCTCGGCACGCCGCGCCGCTCGCCGCTAAGACCAAAGTCGTGGACAGGCCATAAGTCAATTTTGGAGTTGATGGAGAAGACAAGAGCCCAACAGTGGGATATACATAAACTATGATAATAATTACATGTTTATAATACCTATAATGTATGCAAATAGCTAAAATTTAACTGTATGTAGTAATCAAAATAACAATTTTTTACTGAATGTAAGTACCTTCATGATACATACATGCTATTCAAGATTTTATTTTATTTTTATCGTCCGTCTGTTTGTTCCGGATAAACTATAAAACTATTGGACCGATTTTGATAGGATTTTAACTGTCATAGCTGATGTTATAATGAGTAACCTACGTTACTCCTAAGATTATTTTCATCAGTATCCTTTCAACTCATACTCATCCCTTGGGCTTGAACTCTTTCACAATAGTAGGAAAATGAACTTACTGTACCACGCTGGTCAGACCTTTTTCTTCTCTTGTATGGATGTATATATATGCTTATTATAATCCCTTAGTCGTCTTTTACGATATCAACGTACAAGAGATCCCTATCTCTTGTACGGACTAAGAATACAAACCACAACCCTTTGTGATTTGTATTCTTAGTCCGTCCCCAGACGAAACAATTACTTTTTCTGTTATTAAAAATAATAGGCTAGCGGACAGAATAAAATTGTAAACCATGAAATTGTGAACAGTACCTATTCAAATAGGCAAACAATCACTATTCATATAATTTCGTTCACAAAAACTCATCGGGTAACATCTCACGTTTGATTTAGCACAAAGCCGAGAGCCGACAATCCGACTTTCTGAGGGTTTTTGCATGTGGTGTATTTTAGTGATGCCTTTAGTAACAACGAACATTATTGCACGCTCCCTTCACTTTGTTCACGATAGACCTTGCAAAGGTCTATGAGCGGCAGCAACACTTACCATCAGATGTACTGCTTGCTCGTTTGCCAACGTTTGTATCAAAAAAAAAAAGAAATGCACTGTGACCTGAGTGAAGCCGCAGGCAGTGTTAGTGTTACAATATATTCGTAACTTCCAGTAGTATTGATTACTTAACGAGAATATTTACTTCATACACTTAACGGATACAAGTTACATCTAGTTTTAGAATAATCATTTGTCGCACAGAAAATTATTCTATGTGCGGCATCGAACTCAAGATAGTCAGCATGGTAACTTCATACGTCATTACATCATTATTTCAGCTCATATATGTCCCACTGTTGGGCTCGAGCCTCCTCCACAATAGCAGAGTAATTCACCTATAACGCCACGCTGGTCAGCCGTGGTATCGGTTTTATTCTAAGTTTTCCTTTTCTTGCATATGCATATTACTATTACTAGAGGGGGTGAAATCGTTACATACCATCAGACAAGTACATAATTAATATGGTGTCAGTTCTAGTAAGGACACGTTGAAGTCTGGCGGCCCAGCTCCAGCTCCAGCTCCAGCGCGCGTTCCCTTCAACGCTCAATACAGTCTCAACTAAACGACAAATGTATCGCAACTAATCGCGTCCATCGATTTCATTTATGTGAGAATGTAACATTTTCAAGAATCCTTACTAATATTATAAATGCGAAAGTAACTCTGTCTGTCTGTCTGTCTGTCTGTCTGTCTGTCTGCTACGCTTTCACGTCTAAACCACTGGACCGATTTTGATGAAATTTGGTACAGAGATGGACTAAAGCTTGAGAAAGGACATAGGCTACTTTTTATCGCGAAAAAATGGGTATAAGGGGTTGAAATAGGGGATGACATTTTGTATGGAAATTCGTCATTTTCGATGATAGAACCACGAATCTTTGTATTGAGGCACCTGACAATAAATAAATAAATATTCGTTCAAGCGTTTTGGAAATTTCATTTACATGGGGATGAAATTCAACCCCTAAAATATCAAAAAGCATACAGCCGAAACCACTGGGCCTAGAAACGTATTTTTTTTATACACCATCGTATTTCTTGGGGTACACGAGCACTAGCAAAGGATTTTTGGAAATTCACCCCCTTAAGGGGGTGAAAAACATATAGTCTTTCACGTCTAAACCGATTTTGATGAAATTTGGTACAGAGATGGACTAAAGCTTGAGAAAGGACATAGACTACTTTTTATCGCGAAAAAATGGGTATAAGGGGTTGAAATAGGGGATGATATTTTGTATGGAAATTCGTCATTTTTGATGATAGAACCGTGAATCTTTGTATTAAGGCACCTGATAATAAATAAATATTCGTTCTAGCGTTTTGGTAGTTTCACTTACATGGGGATGAAATTCAACCCCTAAAATACCAAAAGCATACAGCCGAAACCACTGGGCCTAGAAACGTATTTTTTTTACACCATCGTATTTCTTGGGGTGCACGAGTACTAGCAAAGGATTTTTGGAAATGCACCCCTTTAAGGGGTTGAAAAGCAAATAGCCTTTCACGTCGAAACCGATTTTGATGAAATTTGGTACAGAGATGGACTAAAGCTTGAGAAAGGACATGGGCTACTTTTTATCGCGAAAAAATGGGTATAAGGGGTTGAAATAGGGGATGACATTTTGTATGGAAATTCGTCATTTTCGATGATAGAACCACGAATCTTTGTATTAAGGCACCTGACAATAAATAAATAAATATTCGTTCAAGCGTTTTGGAAATTTCATTTACATGGGGATGAAATTCAACCCCTAAAATACCAAAAGCATACAGCCGAAACCACTGGGCCTAGAAACGTATTTTTTTTACACCATCGTATTTCTTGGGGTGCACGAGTACTAGCAAAGGAATTTTGGATATTCACCCCTTTAAGGGGTTGAAAAGCATATAGCCTTTCACGTCGAAACCGATTTTGATGAAATTTGGTACAAAGATGGACTAAAGCTTGAGAAAAGATATAGGCTACTTTTTATCGCAAAAAAATGGGTATAAGGGGTTGAAATAGGGGATGACATTTTGTATGGAAATTCGTCATTTTCGATGATCGAACCACGAATCTTTGTATTGAGGCGCCTAATAATAAATAAATAATTATTCGCTCAAGCGTTTTGGAAATTCCATTTACATGGGGATGAAATTCAACCCCTAAAATACCAAAAAGCATACAGCCGAAACCACTGGGCATGGAAACGTATTTTTTTTTACACCATCGTATTTCTTGGGTTGCACGAGCACTAGCAAAGGCTTTTTGAAAATTCACCCCCTTAAGGGGGTGAAAAGCATATAGCCTCTCACGTCTAAGCCGATTTTGATGAAATTTGATACAGAGATGGACTGAAGCTTGAGAAAGGATATAGGCTACTTTTTATTGGGAAAAATGGGTATAAGGGGTTGAAATAGGGGATGATATTTTGTATGGAAATTCGTCATTTTCGGTGATAGAACCGTGAATCTTTGTATGAAGGCACCTGATCATAAATAAATAAATATTCGTTCTAGCGTTTTGGTAGTTTCACCCCCTAAAATACCAAAAAGCATACAGCCGAAACCACTGGGCATAGAAACGTACTTTTTTACACCATCGTATTTCTTGGGGTGCACGAGTACTAGCAAAGGATTTTTGGTAATTCACCTCCTTAAGGGGTTGAAAAGCACAAGTAACCCTGCTCCGGTGGTCGGTCCAACGACGAAGGCGACGTGGTGTTCGGGTGGGTTGCGGGTGTTGCGTGCTTACGCCCCTCTGTCGCCCCGGACGGAGTGGTGCGAGGAACGCGCTGACCGCAGTTCACCCCAAAAAAAGGGGATTGAAAAGCATATAGTCTTTCACGTCGAAACCACTTAACCGATTTTGATGAAATTTGGTACAGAGCTGAACTAAAGCTTGAGAAAGTATATAAGGCTACTTTTTATTGCGGCAAAATAGGTATAAGGGGTTGAAATAGGGGAAAGTATTTTCTTTTTACGTCGTCTTATTTCTTGGGGTACACGAGCACTAGCAAAGGATTTTTGGAAAATCACCCCCTTAAGTGAGTGAAAAGCGTATAGACGACACTCTTGGAGCTAGGAACGTAAAACTTTCTATGCAATTCTCTTTCCTTTGTTTTAAGTTAGCTCTAAGAAATTATTTTATTAAAATCAACTCCTAAAGGGGTGCAAAATATATAGCCGAAATCATTAGGCTTAGAAACATGGAATTTTGTATAAAGTTGCCTTTCTTGGGGGAAGAGAGATTGTTGCAATTTTAGCCCTAAGGGGGTGAAAAGCGTTTAACCGAAATCACTGAGCCTAGGAAGGATCATTTTAGTACACGGTTGGCTTTCTTGGATTAACCCCAGATTTTCTTAGTGCTCACTTACCAAGCACTATGAAAAAAATTTTGGCAAGGATAAGCGAGCTCTAACAAAGAATTTTTGGCAATTCAACCCCTAAGAGGGTGAAAGCGTATAGCCAAAGATACCGGGCCTAAGAATGTGAAATTTTGTATACCGATTTCGGTTATTTGGGGTAAGCACGCACTAAGAAACAATTTTGGGCTGCCCCAAAAGGATAAAACGCATATAGTCGAAGACACCCAGCCAATGATATATCATCATTATCTTGCTCTTATCCTAATTACTTTGGATCGACGCGATATGTAGGTAGGGTACCTACTACTGCCATCGTAGATATATTGCAAAGGTTCTAGCAACATTTTATGACCTGGCCGACATTGTTGGCCAGACGGCATCACCAATTGGTCCAGGTCGATGTAAATCTTTGTCTTAGTAGTATTTTGCGATACCCACGAACAATGAAAACGTGGTAATATTTCTAGCAGCTACCAGACAGTAAGTTACAATCAAAATATTATTACAATTTCCTATCTCTACAAATAAATAAATTTGAAGCGTCTGTTTGTCTATCAAAATAATAGGTTTTATTTATGCTCACACAATACGGTCCAAATTTTTTTGTCTGTCTGTCTATTCGTTACAGGTAATCTTCAAAATGGCTGGACCGATATTGATTATATTTTACCATCAGGTCTACCAGTCGTACATAAGGAATAACTTAGACTATTTTATCTCAGGCTATATTTTATCCCGGTGTGGATGAATTAAGTCGATTTTAAAATTATTTCACTAATGGAAAGCTATTTTTAAGCGAGTAACATATTTAAGCTATTTTTATCCCGATATTCCTACGGGATCGGGTACAATGCCGGTGAAATCACGGGAATATAATGGTTTACAAAATTAATTCACTAATGAAAAGCTATATTATCAGTGAATACCATATAAAGGCTATTTTCATCCCGGTATTTGCCCAGGAACGACAACTATACCGGGGGATGTTGACCAATTTTTAAAATTCTTTCACCAATGGAAAGCTACCTATGTTGTCAGCGAGTAGCATAGGCAATTTATATCTCTGATATTTCTGGGATTTATATATATTTTTTTTACCCATGTAAATTTATAATATCAGCAAGTTACATAGGCATTTTTTATCTCGGTATTGGCATGGGAATGGGGTCTACGTGAATGAAACTGCGGGTGTTTGATTGATATAATTTTTTTTTCACCAATGGAAAAGTACGTTATCAGAGACTAAGGAAAGGCCACAATACCATCGTATTTGCACGGCAATCTGAACTACAAGGCTGGAAGTAATATTCAAATGTGAAAGTTTGTGAAGATATTTGGATGTTTGTTACTCAATCACGCTTAAACTGTTGAGCAGATTTGGATGAAAATTGACACGTAGATAGAGTATTTCTTAAATTAAGAAATGTAATACTTTTTATGTCGATAATATTCTTTGCGATAATAGTTCAATATACAAGTAAATTTTTACGCGGGCGAAGCCGCGGGCAAAAGCTAGTCTAAAATAAAAATCCCACCAAAAACATTCTCACATAAAATGTTGCTAGGACAAGATTTTTTTATTTTTATATATCTGCGCCTAATGCCGCCCTAGCCGAGGCCGCGGGTGATCGGACCGGGGAATTGTCCGTCACCCGCAGAGAGGCTGACCGCGCGATGGCGACCGACGTCCCAGTACGTCGAGAGGTGAGGTTACCCGAAAGGGTATTCCGTCGGGCCGACCACTGATGACAAGTCACATCTGCTCCGGTGGTCGGCCCAACAACGAGGTGAAGTGAGTAAGGGTGGGTTATGGGCCCGCGCGCCGTCCTTTCATCGCCCCGGACGGACAGGACCGCGCGTGCGCTTACCATAGCCCACACATAAAAAAAAAAAAAGGACAAGATTTTATGACTTGCAGCTTTGTCAATATATGTGACTGTTTCGTTGCCGTCGTAAAGATGTAAGGTGACAAACATATTCATTGTTTATTCATCATCATTTCAGTTTATATACGTCCCACTGCTGGGCTCGAACCTTCTCTACAATAGGAGAGAATATTGACATAGTAGGTCAATTATACTGATTTAACTGACAGACAGGTTGCTTTTGTTGATTTTGTTTCTAGTTTTCCTTCTCTTACATAGATGTTATATGCATTTTTGTCTTTTAGCTGTCTGTTACGACATCCACGAGTAAAATAGTGAGTGGTGAATTGTCTACTTACTTCGTCACCAGTCACCACTCGGAGTGTTCATTACTTGCCAGTTATACGATAGGTAATTGTTATCGTAACGAACGTGTTAAATACAGTAACGTACTATTAAGGGACGTCTTCAAATAACGTTAAGTACACATCATTTTCTTATCATTTCAGTTCATATACGTCCCACTGTTGGGCTCAAATCTCCTCCACAATAGAAGGAAAATTGTCCTACTATACCATGTTGGTCAAACAGATTTTTATAGGGTTTTATTTCAAATTTTTTTTCCCTAGCATAAATGTTATATAAGTATTATATCCCTTAAGCGTCTTTTACGACATCCACGGACGAGAGAGGGAGCGGTGAATTGTAGTCTTACTCTGTCACCACAGGGCAAGGTACACACTGAAGGAAAATTCAAAATAAACCCCTATGGTGACGTGTCTGTTTATTGTAACAGTGCGATGTCGCGCCCATTGTGAAGCGATATAGAATGTATATGAATTGTGAAGTAGAGAATAAAGAAGAAGAGAATTAGGAACTTCCTACTAAGGATCTAGTGTAGTCTAGATCTAGTATCTATGTTAACTTTGGTCAGCGAGTGTTGTGTACAGCGACCGAAGGTAAAGTTCATCATGACGTGCATATAATTATAGTAATTACATACAGTTTCTGAACCTGCTTCTCATTGTGAGAAATTATTTTCTTTAGAAAAATGTTTTATGTAATGTTGCTTGATCTCTAATGCTGCCTAATATCTTCAGATATGCCCCATTGAGAGTTTCAAAGATCCACAGTGATATGTTATTGCCCACGTTGAAAATCTATAGATACTTATACAGGAACCAATCGAAGTAAGAAGTACTTGGTAATGCCCTCAGTAACCTCGCTAACTCAGTGGCGTATGCATGAGATCACCTATCTTAAGATATTAGCTTCAAATATCAGAATAAACAAAAAAGTGATAATAATTACTTTGTTGCCTTCAGAGTATTCTCAGTAACAGTCACGAGATTTGGAACTGTCCTTGATTATCGTTAGCCTTGATTATCACATTGGTCAAATATATTGGCATAGGGTTTTCTTTCGAGTTTGCCTTCTCTTGCGGCTCACGACATCTACGTATAAGATAGGGTGTGTAATGGTGAATAGTATACTGACTCGGTCACCACATCGAAAGTTACATTCATAACTAATCTAATTAGTTACATATAGAGATCGCAAACCGGGCCCGGCCATTCTTACGGACCCGGTAAGAATGGCCAGCTTTTTAAGATCATTCATTCAGACTGAAAAATAATTGTTTTGCCTTATGCAAGTTAGAATATACTTTTTGTTTTGTTATAATATTGTAAGTGTTTAACTAAAATCATGTAACAAATAAATTAATGTCTTTGCTGTTGGCTAAATATATGTATTTGTTATGAAGCCATTAATTCCTAGAATTGGAAACGTCTTTTGCATGCCGCTTGATGATCAAATATGGTGATACATTGTCTACCTGCAACTACTAATAATTTATACCCATATTTCGCAAAATAAATGATTTCATTGATTGATTGAATATACTTATAAAGCCTACGTAACCGAACCAATTTTACGTTACATTTTGTTAGTTGAGTGTATACAAGTTTGGTTGTTTACAGTTGCAATACAACCTAGTCTGTAAGATTTTGCTATCTGCTTAATTAGTAATATTAGGTAACACTCACTAGTTCTAATAACCAAAATTTAAGAAAAAACATAGGACTTTACTTTTAGCAGATAACAATTTGTTTTAAATAAATCTACTTTACGGATTTTATCGCGTTTGTATTTGATTTTTGATTACCCGACGTTTCGAACACTTTGCAGCGTTCATGGTCACGGGTGGACTAAGATGTCTCACGGCCAACAAGTCATCGTTACTGCAGAAAATTTATAATTATCTACCCGATACAGAAATTAGTTATTAAATATTGACCCACATTTTGATACAAATTTATTGCCAGTGTAAGAAGAAAATGATTCTATATGAAAAAATTATATTGTTTATGGTTAGTAATTATTTAACATTAAAATTAATCAGCACAACACACTCCAATTTTATTTATTGGTATAATAAATAAAATTGGAGTGTCTGTTTGTAATGTCAAAATAATAGGCTTTTTTCATGCTCACACGGTTATTTGCACGACACCTATGCCTAAAATACAAATAAAAAATTTTTTGTCTGTCTGTCTGTCTGTTTGTTCCGGGTAATCTTCAAAATGGCTGGACCGATTTCAAAAATTCTTTCACCAATGGAAAGCTATAATATCAGGGAGTAAACTAGTCTATATTTTATCCCGGTATTCCCACGGGAACGGGAACTACGCGGGTAAAACGACTAAAACCGAAGCGAAGCGAGGGCGGGTTGCTAGTAGTAATTATATTTAAAAAACCTAACAATCTAGTATACTACCACCTGATCGGAACACGGCCACACTGAGAAAGATCCGGCAAGAAAACTCAGGTGACATGATGGTAAATTAATGTTAATTTTGAAGGCGGCTTACTTTATGTTGCTAAGAGGTTTTAATTTATAAAATTATCTTTAGTTATTATTATTGTGGGTCAAATCTATACAATATGAGCTCACGGTGTCTTGCAGTCTTGTGGTTGTCTTTTTGGATTTGTTTTTAATAATGTTTATAACAGGATCCCAGCTTGGGTAACACTCAGCCATCCTCTCTATTGAAATTTTTGTGTTTTTTGATCTCAATAGCCTCGCGTACCATTCTAGGCAGGTATCGGTGTTCTTTTGCGAGGATTTCTGATTTATCAAACCTGATGTTATGGTGGGCGCGGTCCTGACTATGTTCACAGACTGCAGACCTAGTGTCACGGCGGTGCTTCACATCGGCTATGTGTTCTTTGCTCCGAGTTCTTATGGATCTCTTTGTTTGCCCAATATAAGAGAGACCACAGTCACACAGTGTTCGAAACGTCGGGTAATCTAAAATCAAATACAAACGCGTTAAAATCCGTAAAGTAGTTTTATTTACAATGTGTAATACTCGCGTAAACATCAGAAATCAGAATTTGTTTTGTTTATACCAAAGCTAGCAAAGTTTATCTATCAAAGCTAGATAGTTTATCTATAAGTATATCTAAGTTGTTATGACACGTTTAGTACTTTAAGCTGCGTTATTAGTTACTTAATTCTATGTTTTCAAATAGACACTATAAGGAATAAAGAGAAAGATCTGCTTGTTTAAACTTATAAAAATGAACAATTACTAATACTATGTTCCGTCCATAGGTAAAAGTAATCAATTATGTAAGTATTAAGTGTAATTTTGAGACTTGAGTGAGACTGAATATTGTGATAATTGTTCATAAGTCACTTTGAAATAAATATTAACCTTGAATTTTTTTTTTTTTTAAATATGGCAGGAGTGAAAACGTGCGTAAGTACTCCAGAGGGTGCCGGTCCCGGTCCCACGCCGGGGAGTCCCTCACTGTGCCGGTTTCTGAGCGCGAGACGCGCACAGTCACCGGCACAGTCAGTCTCCATACGTATGGGAGGGAGACATCGACTGCTCAATTCGACGAGAGCCCGGCGCAACAACTCTAGGCTCAACATTGAAGGAGAAAAAAAAAAGGAGGAAGCTACTATCCGAAACGACGCACTCGTTGAGGGTGCGCGCCAGGAAGGATGCAGCGAAGAAGGAGGCGGCGCGGCAGGCGCAAATATCTGCCGCCGCGGCCGTGAGCGACGAGGGCGGTGCGACTGCAGCCACCGCAGAGCCGTTGCAGGAAGGGGACGCCTGTTCTGCCAGGTCGTCCGACAATGTGGAGAGCGACGAGGGCGCATCAGGCGCAGGGCCGTCGCGGGACGAGGGCGGCGCGGCCGCAGGACCATCCAATGGAGGGAGCGACAGCACTAGCATAGTGCTGTCGAGCGACGAGGGCAGCACTGCCGCAGAGCCGTCCCAGGAGAAGGGAGGCGGTGCTGCAGGGCCGTCGGAGGAGACTGACACGGGATCGGCGATGTCGACGGACGAGGGTGGCAGAGCTACAGAGCCGTCCTGTGAGGAGGGGCCGAAAACTGGCGAAGGAGTCGGCAAATTCTGGGCGTCGGGGATGAGGGTGGAGGTGTCGTCTTCGTCGTCCGGAAGCGATAGGGAGCTAGGAGGTAGGAGGGCTGCTGAGGAGTCCAAGCTGCGTTCTGCGGCGAAGACTCTGACGGCGGCCCTAAACGTTAGGGAGAGGGAGGGGGCCCGCTCCCCCCCGAGGGATAGGAAGCGCACCCTGGAAAGGGAAGGCAGCTCCGCGTCCGACTCGGAGGATACCGATTCCATCAGGCCTCCCCCCAAGGTTGCAACCGCGCGCAGGGGGCACAGGGGTCGGGGCGGTACGGTGGCGGCGAGGCCGGCAACGCCGGGTTCAGCCGACCGGGAAGGCGGGGTGGCGGCCCTTCAGGCCGCGAACGCCCGCCTCAGCAAGGAGGTCTCCGGCTTGCGAGAACGCAACCGCAAGCTAGAGACGGAGTTGGAGGTGGTGCGGAGGGAGAACCGCGGGTTGGCCAAAGACATGGCTGACCTGCGGTCTCAATTCGAGCGCCTGGTGCCGGCTGCGCTGCCGGCGCCGGCCCCGTCGCCGAAACGGGCCGCGCCAGTGAGGGCGGGCCCATCGTCGTCTGCGCCCGTGGCGCCGGCTGCGCCCGTCGCGGCCGCTGCGCCGGCTGCACCCGTCGTGGCTTCTCCGCTGCCTCCCTTCGTCATGGTCCCTCCGCCGGCTCGTGGCCGCGGGAGACCTCGGAAGGGGGAGGAGCCGCCACCCGACGAGGTGCATGGCGTGTCGGAGTCGGCGATACGCGTCATCCTAGCCCGAGTAGGGGTAATGATGGATGCGCGTATCGAGGCCGTAGCGGCCAGGCTCCCGCCTGAGCCGCCCCTCCGACCGCCGCGGATAGGACGAGGTGGCCGCAAGCGTCGGCTCCCACCCCGCTGCCCTGTCAGGGTGGCCGCATGGTGAGCTACGCTGCGGCCGCGGCGGGACCCAAGGGGGCCAAGAAGGCTGGCAAGGCGCCGGCTCCCGCCAAGGCCGGGCCGCGGCCGGCGCCAGCGATTGCACCGCAGGCGCCGGCCGGCGAACCCGCGACTGCGCCTGCTGCGCTCAGCGCTGCTGCCAGGCTCGAACAGGGCTGGCAGGTGGCTGAGCGTAGCAGGAAGGCACGCGGCCAAAAGCGAAGAGCAACGGCCAAGAGTGCCGCTGTGGTCGCCGCTCCGCAGGCGGGAGCCGGCGGAAAGGGGAAAAGGTCGCGTAGGGGCCTCAAGTCGCCGAAGACGGCTGCGGTGGTAATCACCGTACTGCCTGAGGCGGCTGAGAGGGGCCTAAACTATGAGGCCGTCCTAAGACGCGCCCGGCGGGAGCTGGACGTCTCCGACATCGGGGGCGTCGAGGCGAGGACCCGCAAGGCCCGGACAGGGGCTCGAATACGGATCTGGGCGACTCCGTGGCGGTGGAGGACATCCGGGAGGCCATTATGGCGCGTACCGGGTGTGCCTCGGACACCGTCCGGATTGGCACCATCCGCCCTGGTCCGGGCGGCGTCGGTGCTGTCTGGGTGCAGTGACCAGTGGAGTCGGTCAAGCAATTGGCCGACTCAGGCAGGCTCCTCGTGGGCTGGAGTTCGGCGCGGGTAACCGTGCTGGAGCCCCGGCCCGCGAGGTGTTATAAGTGCATGGCGGTCGGGCATACCCGACTGACATGCAGGAACTGCTTTGACTGCAGCGGGCTATGTTTTCGTTGCGGTCAAACTGGACACCAGGCGGCATCGTGCTCTGCGGTGCCCCACTGCCCCGCGTGTGCGACGGGCAATAAGCCTACCAAGCACCGCATGGGCTCTGGGGACTGCAGACCCCCGGCATCGGCCCCAAAGGGGCGGGGCGGCCCATCGACCGGGCCAGTCCCCGCTCCGCGCGTGGCCCGATCGCCCGTTAGCGCGGAGGAGGTGACGATGGATACGGACCGTTAATGGACCCCGTATCCATTCGTCTCCTCCAGGCCAATCTCAACCACTCCGCCGGTGCGCAGGATGTGTTCCTGCAAGCCATGGCGGAGTGGTTGATAGGAGTAGCCGTAGTCGCAGAGCCGTACGTGATGCCCAACCGGATTAACTGGTTGGGTAGCACCGATGGCACCGTGGCAATCGTCGCCTCCACGTCGTGGCCTTCGTCGTCTCTGACCCTTAGGGACAGGGGCGTCGGAGACGTCGCGGCGGACTGGGGGGAGATTACGCTCTTCGGAGTTTATCTCTCCCCTAACTGGAGTGTGATCGATTTCGAGGCCTTCCTCACCATCATGGAGGCCTCGTTACGGCGACTGGCATTGCGCCAGGTCTTCGTCCTGGGGGACTTTAACGCCAAGTCCGTGGCGTGGGGGTCCCCTAGGACGGATGACCGAGGACGGGCGATCGATGAGTGGGCGGCGGCACTGGGCCTCTGTTTGCTGAACCGGGGCTCGGTGCATACGTGCGTGCGACAACGGGGCGGGTCGATAGTGGACCTTTCGTTCGCTAGCCCCGAGGTCGCCGCACGCGTGGGGAGCTGGCGCGTCGTGGAGGAGGTGGAGACCTTGTCGGACCACCGGTATATCCGGATGGAGGTCTCCCCTGCAATCCCGACGCCCAGCAGGGGTCACGGGGCGGATGGGCGTCCTGCGTTCCCGCGATGGGCTGTGGGTCGCTTAGACCGGGACCAGCTGGCGGAGACAGCTATCGTATACTCGTGGCTGTCCTCTGCCCACCAGTCGGACGGGGTGGACGCCGAGGCTGGCCGCATCCGCAGTGCGTTGACGCAGATCTGCGATGCGGCCATGCCCCGGGTACGGCGTCTGCCCCCGAGGAGGGGGGTCCACTGGTGGTCCCGGGAGCTGGCGGATCTCCGGGCCGCGTGTATCCGTGCCCGGAGGGCCTACACCCGCAGCCGACGGCGCCATCGCGATGCGGAGCGGGAGGCCGTGCTTTACGAGGGCTACCGCAATGCGCGGTCGGCCTTCAGGCTGGCCGTCCGCTCCGCCAAGGACGTCAGTTGGCAGGAGATGCTGGACGGTCTCGACCGTGACTCCTGGGGACGCCCCTATCGCGCAGTGCTGAATAGGCTACGCGCGCGGGGCCCTCCCCTCACCGAGACTCTCCAGCCCGGCCTTCTCACCCGAGTCATCGAGGACCTGTTCTCGCGGCGGGCGGAACACACGCCCCCGGTCATGGCTCCGCCAGACACTGACCGGGAGGCCGACGACGACAGTGTTCCGCCCATCACGGAACCCGAGATGGGGGTGGCGGTGACGCGCATGCGCGCAAAGTCTACCGCCCCCGGGCCCGACGGTGTTCCTAACCATGTGCTGGCCCTGGTCCTCGAACACCTGGGACCCCGCCTCAGGAGGCTGTTCGACGCCTGTTAAGCGTCCGGACGGTTCCCTGGGTGCTGGAAGGAGGGAAGGCTGGTGCTCCTGCCGAAGCCGGGACGGTCTCCGAGGTCGCCTTCGGCCTACAGGCCTATCGTGCTGCTCGATGACACGGGCAAGCTGCTGGAGAGGGTGGTAGCTGCCCGCATCGAGCGGCACCTCGTCGGCACGGGGCCCGATCTGTCGGACGCCCAGTTTGGGTTTAGGAGGGGTCGTTCGACGATCGCGGCTCTGTTGCGCCTGAGGGCCGTGGCGACTGAGGCCGTCACCGGTGGGGGAGTGCTGTTGGTGGTGTCCCTAGACATCGCCAATGCATTCAATAGTCTGCCATTCAGCTGCATCAGGGAGGCGCTCCGGTATCACGGGGTGCCAGTTTACCTGAGGCGGCTAGTGGCAGACTATTTGTAGGGGGCGCAGCGTCCTCTGCACCGACCGAGCCGGGGACGTCGTGCGAACGCCCATGACGTGCGGTGTCCCGCAGAGGTCGGTCCTCGGACCCACCCTGTGGAACATCGGCTACGACTGGGCGTTGAGGGGGAGCCTCCCGCCCGGGCTGGGCGTGATTTGTTACGCCGACGACACGCTCGTCACAGCCCGCGGTGGGACGCTAGAAGAGGCGGTAAGCCTGGCGACCTCTGGTACCGAGGAGGTCGTCAGGCGGATCGAGGCGCTGGGGTTGAGGGTCGCCCTGGACAAGACGGAGGCCCTCTTGTTCCATGGGCGCATTATGAGCCCTCCCATCGGCGTCTCGATCACCGTCCACTCGGTCGACATCAGCATCCGGGCCCATATGAGGTACTTGGGCCTGGTGCTCGACGGGCGATGGTGGTTTCGGGAGCATTTCCGCAGACTCGCTCCACGGCTCGTCGGCGCGGCGTCCGCCCTATCGTGGCTTATGCCGAACGTGGGCGGACCGAGCGCTGCGTGCCGACGGCTGTACGCGGGGGTCATCCGGTCGATGGCCCTGTACGGCGCACCGGTGTGGGTGGGGTCCATGACCGCCCGACTTAGGGCCCTTCTGTGGCGACCACAGAGGGTCACGGCGGTCAGGGCCATCCGCGGATACCGCACGGTGGCGACGGAGGCAGCGTGCCTATTGGCCAGGACTCCCCCGTGGGACCTGGAGGCGGAGATACTCGCCGGACTATATCGGCGGGTGACGGGGGTGCGAGCGGAGGGCGGTGTGGTCTCGTTAAGGGATCTCACCGCCTGGCGCGTCGACGCCCGCCGAGACGTCATTGCCCGTTGGGCAGTCCGGCTGGAGAGGCCTCGGTTCGGGGTGCGAACCATGGAGGCCTTCCGGCCGGTGTTGATGCAGTGGTTGGAGAGGCGGCACGGGGTGCTCTCCTTCCGACTGGTGCAGGTTTTGACGGGGCATGGGTGCTTCGCCAAATACCTGCACAAGGTCGTTAGGAGGGAGAGTACACCGTCCTGCCACCACTGCGATTGCGACGAGGACACGGCGCGCCATACGCTCGAGGCCTGCGGGGCTTGGGCAGTGCAGCGCTGTGAACTCGTCGCAATCATCGGTACGGATCTGACGCTGCCGGCTATCGCTAGGGCGATGGTCGACAGCGTCGGGAATTGGGACGCGGTCGCAGCCTTCTGCGAGACAGTGATCTCGCGGATGGAGGCAGCGGATCGCCTGCGTGAGGAGCGCAGCCTCGATGAGGAGATCCGCCGCCGGCGACTGGGGCGGCGCAGGCGCAACTATCTGCGCCTCATGCCGCCCTAGCCGAGGCCGCGGGTGACGTGACCGGAGATTAGTCCGTCACCCGCCGAGAGGCCGACCGCGTGAGGAAAGACCGACAAAAGTCCCGAAAGGTCCCGAAAGACCCCCGAGGGGGGGACGTCGGTCGATGGGAGGGTACCCTAATAGGGGGTATTCCGTCGGGCCGACCACTGACGACAAGTTAACGCTGCTCCAGTGGTCGGCCCAACGACGAAGGCGACGTGGTTTTTGGGTGGGTCGCGGGAGTTGCGTGCTTAAGCCCCTCTGTCGCCCCGGATGGAGTGGTGCGGAGGCGCGCCGACCGCGACCCACCCACACAAAAAAAAAAAAACCTTGAATTTTTTGGTGTGGTCTTTTTCCATTCCTATATACTATACTTGAATTATACTTGATTATACTTGAATTTTCTGGCGGAGTCGACACATCTGTGACAGCTCACATCCACTCATTCAAATATCATTATCATTATTTATGTATGTATGTATATGTATTTATATATATTTATAGAGTATATATGTATTATGTAATAGTAATTATATATAATTGATTTACTACGCGACATCGTTAACCACCTTGTATTGCACCTGCCTGACATTATTTCTGCTCCACCCTAGGTCGGCTGGTAGGGAATGCCTATGGCATTAAGTCCGCCTTGTGCGTTTGTTTGTGCAAAAGTTATAAATAAATAAATATACCTATAGCAAATTTTCATAAAATGCTTTAAAGGTTTCATCGCTATTACAACCCGGCCGGGTTGAGGAACATACCGGGTTGCAATCTCTAGTTATAGATTATTGCTAATTCAAAACTCGAATCAAATAAATCGAAAATTCAGATTATCCGAAAGTTCCCGAACAATTCAAAAAATTTCGAAAATTTTAATATATAGAAAATTTTTTTAGAATTCGAAAAATTTCGAATTATTCGAAGAATATCAAAAATTCGAAAATTTACATTATTTGATTTGAATTTCAAATCGAATAGTAATATTGGGTTTGAATAATATTCGCATACCCCTACTAATCATGGTACCACTACCAATCTGTAATTATGTTAGAAGCATTCGAGAGATTTTTTTTTCCTTTTACGCACAAATATTAAACAACATGTTAAATTTGAACTGTCTAGTTCATCTGGAAGTGGGTTAACTAGTCAATTTATACGTGAGCCAGCTAGTCATAAATATATACGATTTTGGACGTTAATACCTACCTTTTAAGCATTGCTTATTCAAATTCAAATTCAAATTATTTTATTATGCATGAACCCTGAGAGGGCACTTACATATTGTCAGGTTTACAATTTCCAAAAAAAATATACTACCACCGGATCGGAACGCGACCGCTACTGAGAAGATCCGGCAAGAAACTCAGCGGGCTTGTCATTATTTTTAATTTTTTTTTTTTTTTCTTCTTATTAGTTATACAATTGTGTACATGTTTTGTAAGAACAAGCTCCAGTGTGATGCCCTTCGAACCGCAAGACACTTAATATAATTTAAACGATTATGGCTGGACCAGATCCCACAAGCGGCACCCGATCACGAGTTAACTACTAGAGCAGCCATCACTCCCCTCAACCACTATGGAGGGAAGGGAGAGACCCGCTCCACGCAGCTACCGCAAGTAGATCCTTATGTGAGCATGACCAACACCACAATATGTTACAAACGCTGAAAATACAAAAATTCGTTAGGCAAAACACGCTACACTTTACAATAAAAGTTAAAAGTACATTTACAAACAGTATATTTAAAATAACAAGGAAATTGCTGAATGAGGAGCTGCTCACAACCAATCTGTATTATCATCTACATAATCCGAGATTTTATAATAAGCTTTTTTACAAAGTCTATTCTTGATGGCTTTTTTAAACTTTTTCATAGGCAGGTCTCGGATATCTTTAGGTAATCTATTGTAAAAGCGTATACATTGCCCCATGAATGATTTGTTAACTTTTTGGAGACGAGTAGTGTGTACAACTAATCTGTCCTTATTACGAGTATTCATTTCATGAATGTCACAATATCTCTTAAAGTTAGCGATATTTTTTTTGACATATAATATATTTTCGTATATATATTGTGATACAGCAGTTAGAATATTTATTTCTTTGAATTTCTCCCGAAGTGAGATTCTTGGGCCTAAATTATAAATTGCACGGACAGCCTTTTTTTGGAGAACAAAGATTCTATTAAAGTCCGCGGAGCATCCCCACAGTAATATACCGTAAGACATAAGACTATGGAAATAAGCGAAATAAACCATTCTAGCTGTTTCAGTATCTGTTAACATTCTTATTTTTTTTACTGCATAAGCCGCTGAGCTAAGCCTACTCGACAACTTTTCAATATGAGGTCCCCACTGAAGTTTAGCATCTATGGTGATACCTAAAAAGACTGTTGACTCCACAAGGTCTAGAGCCACACCATTCATTTGGACATTGGTTTCCACTTGCCTCACATTAGGAGTAGTAAATTTGATACATTTAGTTTTTTTCTCATTGAGAACCAAATTATTAGTGTTAAACCAATGAACAATGTTAGACAGTGCATTGTTCACATCGTCATAATTCAACATTTGTCTTTTAATTTTAAATAACAAAGAAGTGTCATCTGCGAACAACACAATGTCCAGATTGTCCCCTATATGGTAGGGTAGGTCATTAATATATACAAGAAACAGAAATGGCCCCAGAATGGACCCTTGTGGAACGCCCATTTTTATAATAGAACCAGATGATCGTGCACCATTAACATCAACCCTCTGGATTCTGTTGCTTAAATAAGAAGTTACAAGTTCAAGAGCGTTATTCCTGATCCCATAGTGGTATAGTTTTCTGATGAGTGTTTCATGTTGTACACAATCAAATGCCTTGGATAAATCACAGAAAACACCTAAGGCCTCATGTGATTCCTCTCAAGCTGCAAAAATAATTTTCAATAACTCTACGCCCGCATCAGTAGTAGAGCAATTCTTAGTAAAAGCCAAATTGATTGATTTGAATTTATAAAATTCAGGACACGAGATTATCTAGGAGTCTCAATATATAATACAACTTTTTAACAAATATATATTAAATATTTTTTTGATTTACGCAGTGTTCAAAAGTGACTCGAAATGGTTCGTGTGAACTTACAAACGGTGCGGCTCGACAGATGTCTCTCGGATTGAACTTATCTGGTCACGGTACAGTGTGTTTATATAATTTTTTTTTTTTATAGCAACCAGTGGCAAACGAGCAAACAGCACACCTGATGGTAAGTGTTGCTGCCGCTCATGGACCTTTACAAGGCCGCTGCCTACCGCGAAGAGAGTGAAGGGAGTGTGAATGCGTGCATTGAGGCTCGGTGATACCAAACGCACTACCATAACCCTCCACACGCAAACACCCTCAGAAAGTTGGGCTTCCGGCTCTCTCGCTCACCGAACGAAGCGCGGTAACAAATTGCTACTACTCAGACGTCGATTTTCTGCTCAGCATGGTACTGCCCCGGACGGACCGGCCTGCGGCTGTAGACAGGTAACTATACTATATGATATTAATATATAATATCGACGTTAGTGTTAGCTCGTCGTGTGCACCGAGTGTGTCGTGTTGTGTGCGTAGTGCGCGTCATATGTCTCACAGCTGCCCCCCCCGGGGGAGCGGCGGGGTCGCACTACGTCACAACACAGACACACACCAGCGGACGTGACACACCATACACTACATCCGCCACAACACACACAGAGACACTCACACACGAGACAATATCAAATGTTATATATATGTACATTTTATTGTAGCTACGAATTGGTATAATTAATAAAAAAAATCCATTAACAATATGGTGACACCAAATTGTTATTGCATATTTGAATGTAATAGATTTCCACGTTATAATTAAATACAGCTCGATAAGGGTTAAAAACAACAATTCCATGCTGTTGATTGATGCTGAATTCCATCGATGCCTTTCAACTTCATTCCGCGTTTGACGTGCTCTTTTATAACTTCAACTTGCAATATTGCGAGTTCTGCGACTTATGTTATGCATGAGAATGTGCAGAACTCATGCAGACTTATGTTTATAAATAGAGGTTCATTTTTGGTTAAAATGTGAATACAATAGTCAAGCTAGCTACGGTAAGGACACAAGTAAATTTACAATAGAAATTGAATTCGAAACTCTACAGTGTAGAGTTGCTGTAGTCGTCACCAAGCCGTCTGACCAGCGTGCTATAGCAGCTTTTAAATTTGATAAATACTCTACTATTGTGTATCCGTGTGATGACGGAGTAAGAATACACTTCACCACCCCCCATCTTGCCCGTGGGTGTCGTAAAGGACGACTAAAGGATATAATACGCGTATAACATCAAAGCAAGAGAAAGAAAACGCGAAACAAAACACTATACCAACATGTCTGACTAGCGTGGTATAGTAAGGTCAAAGGCCCGAGCCCAACAGTGGGACAAATATGGGATGAGACAATGATGATGATAATGATTATTATATGTTGCTGGGAATGCTAAAAAATACTCGAAAATTGAAGAAATATTTAAAGAACGTTTACCTTAGACAAACAATCCAATTACCTAAGTAGGTCCAATTTCAAGAAAGAGATCAGCCGACGAATCCAACTCGGCTGAGCAGTGTTTGGATAACTTAAGAGGATCTTCTCGTCTAACATACCTCAATGTCCGAAACCATAGGTCTACGACCAGTATCTTACCAGTGATGACTTACGCCACGGAAACGTGGTCCCTAAATTTAAGCCTCATAATCAAGCTCAAAGTCGCTCAACGCACTATGGAGAGAGTTACGCTGGGCAATTTTCTGCAAGATAGAATCCGAAATACGGCAATCCGTAGAACAACGGGTGTAACCGTGTAATAGCACGAAGAATTAGCACGCTGAAGTGGCAATGGGCAGGACACATCGCCCGATGAACCGAAACCCGCTGGGGAAGAAGGGTTCTCGAGTGGCGACTGCGTACCTACTACGCCTCCCACTAGATGGACCCACGACCCTGGTTGGTTGACAAAAAGCTGTTGGGCCAACAACTATTTATTTATTGCTCGACGTACTAGTCTTAACTGCAAATATTAAATCAAAATATAATTAATGTGTAAGGCAGTGACTTATTATATTATTATTAATTAACTAATGTCTGAGATAAAAACATATCGTATTTCAAATACGAATTGCTCTATCTTGTTCATATATCTACATACAAACTTACGTTGGGTTGCTTCGAAAGATAATTAAACCATTTATTTAATTATATTTACATAATGACATATAAAATGTACATTGAATAATGTGTAGTTTGGCAGCAGTGAGTGGCGGTATGGTGCGTTGTCCCCTGTGGGGTGTTCACGCCGTGCCATATCTATTAGATCCGGTCGTATCGTTCAGCTGTAAGTGTTGTAAGCGCACACAATACCTAGGTAGCGAGTGCCCGATGAGTCACTGGCACGGCCCGCATTGAGGATTACTGCCACTGATCTATATCACAACTATATAAAGTGTATATAGAACTGAGACTTGCTTTTAAAGAAGCACAATAAATGTCAAAATGACTCTGTTCATAAGCTGATTAAAGATTACTGTTCGGTACCAAACATTTTTATATTAGTTTAATAATTAAATCCATGTAGGGTAGTTCTGTTTTTTGTGGTTCGCGGTTGGCTCGGAGCCGGCCGCCACTTTCACTTTCACTTTTGGTTCGCGGCGCGTCGGCCGGCCCCGGGGTCGTTTTGTTTCCGCCCTTTTGGTTACCTTACTTTCACTTTCGCTTTGTTCGCGGATCGACTTGCGTTGGAAGTAACGGTCGCGTACGCACATATTTTGTAATTGCTATGTCTTTTGTGGACTAAAGCCGTGAAATCGTGGTATTTGTAATATTGCGCGCCACCCTTTGTTTTGTGTACCGCTTATGTACGCGAGTTAATTAGAGTTAAGTATATATTTGTGAACATTAAATTGCGTGTACGAGTAGCAAGCCTGGGTCCTTGAAGTGTACGAGGCCGTTGTCATCACCGCGCTTTTGGATACAAGCTAAGTAACCCCTCAGTTAGTTTCTATTTGTCTGGCCAGACCGAACGCTGAGTTAGGTTACGTTATAGCTACCTCCGCGGTATCTACTCGTAAGTGTTAAAATCTGTTCTTGTACTATCATTTAGGAGAACTTAAAATAGCCTTGCGTAATCGCAAGCCAATGTTATTACCCATTTGGTATCCCTCACTGGCCTGGTGTTCCCTTCCACTGCGCATCCTAGGTCAGTAGGGAACGGTAATGAACACACTTTCTGGTAGCAGAGCGTGGTTCTAGTGAATCTAGTAGTTTTGTTTGGTATTGACATCTACAAGTGCCCGTGTTGAAAAATAAATCGATATATAATTACTTGAATTTTACGTATTACGGCCCAGTTTAATAAATAGTCTGGTGTATAAAGATACACATTAAATATTTGTGTGATTGATCATTTGTGTACTTATTGTTATTAGTTATTAAAAATATCATATAAATAAGTTCACTGCAACATTTGAAATTTTGAATATCATTGTTTACTTAATGTGCCACAGAGTAATAAAATAATTTGCGTAGTACATTGTGCCACAGAGTAGTGCAGTCTCGTGATTGAATGAACGAATGAATTGAACTGTATAGACAATTAGTTTAATATTATTTTGCGTTTTGTTTATGGTACTTATACAGACAAATATTAACGTTTCCCTTTGCGCAATAATTTAATTGTTGTTCAATTTTGTAATTTGTATTTTTTGATTGTTGTTTCAATTGGTTGATTTATTTAGTTGATTATATATATATTTTTTTTTGTTGTTGGAATTTAATTATTTTATTCGATTATTATGGCTGCTTTTGCTAGCGCTAAGGACTCGGCAGGTAAGCTGCGCTCTGAGTTGAGATGGTTCTCGACTGCAACCGCCTTGGTTGATAGGTCTGATCGAAATGAGTCTCTCCTGGATAGGTACAGCAAATTGGATACGCGCTTACAATTTGTTGATGATGTGTACCGTAACTTCAACACAAAAATTTTAGATATTTCTGATGAAGATTACCCACAAACGTATCGTGACTTGGTACACGCGGATTATGACCAGATCATGGATTATGCAGATCGAATCTCACAGCGTGCTAGGGAAATTTCCGCGCCGAAAAGGGGTGAGTCTCCCGCGTCTAGGGATGTGAAACCTTCTACGTCGGGCTTATTGAGTAAACTGCCCACTTTGGACCTGCCGCGTTTTGATGGTCGTTTGGACCAATGGCTAGGTTTCATAAACTTGTTTGAGAGCTTAGTCCACGCGCGTTCTGACTTAGGTTCCGCTCAAAAATTGGCCTACCTGTTCTCCGTGTTGGAAGGTGAGGCGAGAGGTTTAGTTCAGCACCTGGAGATCAATGATGGAAACTACCTAGTGGCACGTAACCTTCTCATAAAGCGTTACCAAAATAAGCGTTGCCTGGCAGATACACACATTGGTCAGCTCTTGGGTCTGCCAGTGGTATCTAGGGTCTCGGCTTTAAGGTCCGACTTATTGAACCCATTGATGATTGCGATCAACGCACTGGAAAGGTTAGACCTTCCGGTGAGCACTTGGTCATATATGCTGGTGCATATTGTTTTGAAAAAGCTTCCTGCGGAACTTAGGGCTCGTTTCGAGCAAAAATATGGAGGTGATGATGCAACTCACTTGCCTGCTTTTGATGACCTTAAGAAGTTTTTGGAAGACGAGTGTAGGATGGTAGACATGACGGTCGTTGACAGGTCATTTGGTCAACAGTTGCCGCGGTCATCGGCTCCGACCCGCAATCACGCCTTTAGAAGGCCAGAGGTTCGTCACCCACCACGTTTTGCTGCTGTACAGTCGCGACCTGAGTGCACCTATTGCAAGTCCCCGAGTCATAAAGTTGCCAGTTGCTCAGATTTTACTGCGCTGCACGTGGCCTCGCGTAGGCGTTTGGCTAAGGCTCGAGGTTGGTGCTTTTCTTGCTTGGGAAACCATTTCCAGCGCGATTGCCCTAATCCTCGCCCATGTACATACTGCGGAGGCCAGCATTTGAAACTTCTTTGTGCGAATAATAATGGGATTGGTCGTGAACATGAACGTCAAGGCTCACCTACGGGTAGTTATGAGCGAAGGCACCGGTATGAAAACCGCAGTCCGAGACCTAGTCGCTCACCCCCGCGCGTCGTAGATTCTGCCGCAGCGAGGCGCCCACAAGGTCAATGCTCGCCGTCATCGGAAGCCCGTGGCAAGAGTGATAACCACGATTCGCGCCCGTATCGTCACGGGCGGGTACCTACCTTTGATGACGCTCCCCGTGAACATGAGAATCACCCGCTGCCTAGACGACATTAGGAACACGGCGCCTCCCCCCGTCATGCACCACCCCCGTTTGAAACCGTACTCCTACCCACTGCCTCTGTAAGGGTCTGGGGACGGACAGGTGCCTCTGTTGTGGTCCGGGCAATTCTGGACACAGGCTCTCAGGGGTGTATAGCGTCTTCTTGGTTGGTGGGGCAGGTACGCCTAAGTATGCGTGATTTTCCTCATGTCACTAGAGGTGTTGGCAACGCAGTTGTGGCCAATGTTGAAGGCCAAGTATTATGTGCGTTCTCTCCTATAAACTCGTCAAGCCCATTGTTTGAGTGTTCAGCCATTGTTATGAACAATATTTTGGGCACCCATCCGGAGAAGCAGTTGTCTCCGTATGCTATTGGTTTAGCGTCGGGTTTGAACTTGGCAGACCCCAAATTTGGTATACCTGGATCGGTCGATTTGTTGCTAGGCGCCGATGTTCTGGGAAACATATTCTTGGGTAGCATTCAGGTCATGCAACCAGGAGGCATGGTAGCCATCCCGACCATATTTGGCTCTGCACTGATGGGACCGGTCCTCACGGATACCCGTCTTGACATTGGCTTGATGGTAGGCTCTGCTCTCTCTGATGCGGTTCAGAGGTTTTGGGAAGTGGAAGAACCACCACAGGCTCCGCGCACTGATCCGGAGCATGAGGAGTGCGAATTGTTTTACCAAAACAATACGAGTCGCCTACGTACTGGTCAGATTATGACTCGATTGCCGTTTCTCGCCGTACGGCCACCACTTGGCACCTCGCGGCCTGCTGCTGAGAAACGACTATTGGCTATGGAGCGCCGAATGGCTCGAGATGCTCTCCTAAAGGAGAAATACATTGATTTTATGCGTGAATATGAGGAGTTGGGACACATGTCTGTGTCGAAATTAGATTGGCAAACAGTGGATCACTTCTTTCTACCGCATCATGCTGTAATTAAGGCATCAAATGGCAAATTGCGTACAGTATTCGATGGTTCTGCGCAAACTTCAACGCGTGTATCGTTGAACAATTGTTTGTATGCTGGTCCTAAATTGATCAAGGATCTCTGGGACGTCATCACTCGGTTTCGTCGACATCAGGTTGTATTTGTGGCTGACATAAGGATGATGTTCAGACAGACGATTATTCACCCGGATGACCGTCGGTATCAGTTGATTCTATGGCGTGAAAGCCCCCAGGATCCCATGGTTGTTTATGAGCTCAATACAAACACGTACGGGTTAAAGTCAAGCCCCTATTTGGCTATACGGTCTCTGTGGGAGCTCGCGGACCTGGAGCGCTTAAAGTTTCCTCGCGCAGCCGCGATTTTGAAAGAGGATTTGTATGTCGATGACATTTGTACTGGTGGACCCTCTGAGAAAGAGGCCATCCTTCTACGGGATGAATTGATAGGCATCTTAGCCACCGCGGGCTATGAGTTACGGAAGTGGATATCCAACTCACCTGCGCTTTTGAAGGGACTTCCGGATGAACATCAGCAAGATCCGCATTTGTTCGAGAATATCGAGAACCCGGCTATGATGACTGTTCTCGGCATTCAGTATAAACCAGCCCCAGACATATTCACTTACAATGTTGACTTAGAGTTGCCGCGCATTTGGACTAAGCGTTTGGTGCTTTCCACGGTTGCAAGAACATTTGATCCAAATGGTTGGATATGTCCCGTCATATTTTGGGCTAAATGCTTTTTACAAAGGCTTTGGATGGCAGGACTAGGCTGGGACGAACCTCTTCGGGGAGCTTTGATGGAAGACTGGACCAAATTTGTATCCTCACTTCCTGCGATCAATGAGGTATCGATCCCTCGTTCTATGCTTCCTCCAGGAAAGTACCAGGCAACTCTGCATGGTTTCTCGGACGCCTCTGAACGGGGTTACGCCACTTGTGTATATTTGCGTACGGTGGGTTCTGACAGCCAAGTGAAGATCTCACTGGTCATGGCGAAGAGCAAGGTGGCACCCCTACGGACTGCTTTGACAATCCCTAAACTTGAATTGGCAGGGGCTACTCTGCTTGTGCGTCTTCTTAATCACGTGTCGAATTTGTTGCGTCATACTGTGAACATTAGCACCACTTACGCGTGGACTGACAGCCAAATTGTTTTGTGCTGGTTAAAGGCTTCAGTTCACACCTTAGAGGTATTTGTAGCGAACCGAGTCTCCCAAATTCAGAAATCTGAGACTCCCTTGATTTGGAGGCATGTGCCTGGTGAGCTTAACCCAGCTGATTGTGCATCTCGGGGTTGTACATCCCCCGCCTTGGTAACGCACTCCCTTTGGTGGGGACCGGAATGGTTATTACGCTCAGAGTCTGAATGGCCACTGACGCCGGTTTTGGACGTAGGTCCGTTGCCTGGATTGCGACTGCTCGTTGTTGAGAGGCGTGCTTGCGTATTCGATCCAAATGTCTTATTGAATCGGTATAGCTCCCTCGATAAATTAGTAAGTGTAACAGCTTGGATTAAGCGCTTCTATTACAACTGTAAGCACTTACGGAACAAAAAATTAGAGGCTTTTCTATCACCACAAGAACGACAGGAGGCTTTTTGCCATTGGATACGTGTGGTACAGGATACATATTTTGAAAGGGAGATTGAAATTTTGAAAGCTGGTAAGGCTAAACTAACAGGAACCTTGCGTATGTTGAGCCCCTTTTTGGACAACACGGGTGTCTTACGTGTTGGAGGTCGCCTCAGAAACTCTAGTCTACCCTACGGTAGTCGGCACCCTATATTGTTACCCAAGCAAGGTCATTTTGTGCAATTGTTGGTGACGGACCGTCACATTAGAAATTCTCACGCTGGCTGTAACGCCTTATTAGCCATATTGCAGCGAGAATTTTGGATTTTGTCTGCTCGAAGAACGATTCGCAGTGTGGTATTTCGTTGCATGCCTTGTTACAGGCTGAAGGCTAGTACCATGCAACCTTTGATGGGTGACCTCCCTTCTGATCGTGTCAGAGAATCGAGGCCGTTCGCCGGTGTAGGCACCGACTTTGCAGGTCCTTTTTTGGTTAAGACTTCAACTCTACGAAACAGTAAAACAGTCAAGGCCTATTTGTGTGTCTTCGTATGTCTGTCAACTAAAGCGGCGCACCTTGAATTAGTGTCATCCCTCTCCACCGAGGCATTTGTTGCGACACTTGATAGATTTGTTTCAAGGAGAGGACTGCCTTCTTTGATACGTTCGGACTGTGGCACAAATTTTAAGGGAACCAATAATTATTTGAAAGATGTACATGATTTTTTAGCCAGCAATCACACAAATATTGGTAATAAACTAACCAGTCGTAGTATAACCTGGAAATTTAGTCCGGCAGCATGCCCACATTGGGGTGGTATTTTCGAAGCCGCAGTTAAGGTTGCTAAAGCACATTTGCGACGAGTTATTGGTGAGTCTGTACTCACATTTGAAGAACTCGCAACTGTGTTTTGTAAGATAGAGGCCGTAATGAACTCGCGACCGTTGTGTCCGATCTCTTCAGACCCGAGTGACTTGGAGGTTCTCACACCGGGTCATTTTTTGATTGGTCAGCCACTTAATGCTTTGCCTGAGTACCCCTTTGTTGATGTGAGACCAAGTCGTCTCTCGCGGTTTGAGTTGGTCCAACAGCTTACTCAAAGCTTTTGGAAGCGTTGGAGCTTAGAATATCTTCATGTTCTCCAGCAGCGCGTTAAGTGGACTGACAAGACTAATCCACCTCGAGTTGGTGACCTCGTTTTGATAAAAGATACCAATTTGCCGCCACTGTGCTGGCGTCGCGGCCGAATTTTAAATTTAGTATATGGCGCAGATAATGTGCCTCGTTTTGCTGAGGTTCAGGTGGACGGTTCGGTACTGAAGAGAGCGGTAGCAACATTGTCCCGTTTACCAATTGATTAGCGGCCAGGTAGACCTGTCCGAGGCGGGTAGATGTTCGGTACCAAACATTTTTATATTAGTTTAATAATTAAATCCATGTAGGGTAGTTCTGTTTTTTGTGGTTCGCGGTTGGCTCGGAGCCGGCCGCCACTTTCACTTTCACTTTTGGTTCGCGGCGCGTCGGCCGGCCCCGGGGTCGTTTTGTTTCCGCCCTTTTGGTTACCTTACTTTCACTTTCGCTTTGTTCGCGGATCGACTTGCGTTGGAAGTAACGGTCGCGTACGCACATATTTTGTAATTGCTATGTCTTTTGTGGACTAAAGCCGTGAAATCGTGGTATTTGTAATATTGCGCGCCACCCTTTGTTTTGTGTACCGCTTATGTACGCGAGTTAATTAGAGTTAAGTATATATTTGTGAACATTAAATTGCGTGTACGAGTAGCAAGCCTGGGTCCTTGAAGTGTACGAGGCCGTTGTCATCACCGCGCTTTTGGATACAAGCTAAGTAACCCCTCAGTTAGTTTCTATTTGTCTGGCCAGACCGAACGCTGAGTTAGGTTACGTTATAGCTACCTCCGCGGTATCTACTCGTAAGTGTTAAAATCTGTTCTTGTACTATCATTTAGGAGAACTTAAAATAGCCTTGCGTAATCGCAAGCCAATGTTATTACCCATTTGGTATCCCTCACTGGCCTGGTGTTCCCTTCCACTGCGCATCCTAGGTCAGTAGGGAACGGTAATGAACAATTACTATTAGGTCCTTACATATGAAATTGGCGATTTGTACGGGAGGAATATAAAGTCAATTTTAATTTTGTAAAATATATTTAATTAATCAAAGTATTCACCTTTGTTACCTATGCACTTTTGCCATCTCATAGGTAGTTCATTGATCCCTTTATTAAAAAAAACCATTGGGGCAAGAATCAATAAACTCTTTGAAGGCGGTTTGGACTGCCGCATCGGAGTTGAATTTTTCCTTGTAAAAAATTGTCCGAATTCTGGAAAAATGGTAATCTGTTGGAGCAAGGTTCAGGGAGTACGGTGGATGTCGCAGACATTCCAATTGCAGCTCATCTAACTTAGTGGTTTTTTGTTGTGCAGTGTGTGGTCTTGCGTTGTCGTGAAGCAGCAGCAGGCTAGAGCAATTGACCAATCTCGGATGTTTAGAAACTAGTTCTTCCTTCATGGTTTACTTGTATGTAGTGTATACCTTTCCATTGGTAAAAGAATTTTTTAAATCGGTCCAGCCATTTTGAAGATTACCTGGAACGAACAGACAGACAGACAGACAAAAAAAAATATAAAGTGATTTTTAGACATATGTATAATAATGATATCTGATGTTTACGCGAGCACTACACATTGTAAATAAAACTACTTTTACGGATTATATCGCGTTTGTATTTGATTTATGATTGCCCGACGTTTCGAACACTTTGCAGCATTCATGGTCACGGGCGGACTAAGGTGTCTCACGTCCAACAAGTAATCGTTATTACAGACATTTACAATCGGGTACGTATCGGGTAGATAATTGTAAATGTCTGTAATAACGATTACTTGTTGGACGTGAGACACCTTAGTCCGCCCGTGACCATGAATGCTGCAAAGTGTTCGAAACGTCGGGCAATCATAAATCAAATACAAACGCGATATAATCCGTAAAAGTAGTTTTATTTACATATGTATAATGCAAATAATCGTGTGAGCATGAAAAAGGCCTATTGACATTACAAACAGACACTCCAATTTTATTAATTGTTATAGATAGTGACGGTATTGGAATATAGGTACGATTTGTTAGTTCCGTGTGGTAACGGAATAAGAATAAAATTCACAGCCTGTCTTGACCGTGGGTATCGTAAAAGACCACTAAGGAATGTATGCAAATAACATCTATGTCAAAGAAGGAAAAATCAACATAAAACTGTATGGCAACACGTCTGACCAGCGCGGTACAGTAGGTCAATTTCCCTCTTATTACGGAGAAAGCTTGAGCCCAACAGTAGGACATATAATGGTTAAATGAAAGGTGAAATGATGACCATTTTAGTTATACATTATATCATTTGAAAAGAAAGTTACAATACTTGACACATAGCAGAGTTGCAAACTTATATTTAATGTTCGCGATTGGTCGCTCCTACTCACTAGATACACACACATATACCTCCTCGCACCACAATTAACAGACATTTGTAAATTCATGAACATTTTAGTGTTATATTATCACATTGGGATGTGAGGTCAGTCGTGAGCTCACCGGGCACGTCGCTCACCGGCCATTTTATATTACAGAATTATATTTAACGGTTAAGTTGCACGACATTATGTCTAAATATCTCAATACGTACCAAACACACGAACAATATAATATACATACATTCTCACTAAACATCACATAACTAATTGTAACTCGCATTGAATTTACTCACAATAATAATAAAATATATAAAAAATAATCATCTGCTGCAATTCTACTTTTAAAGAAATAAAATAGGGGATGAAAGTTTGTTGTTAATCTTCATCCGTGGGAAGTGGAGACATACACGCTTGTGTCGTGAGATTGAATGAAGGGGAAACTTAACAATGTAACCTGATCAGATACGAAACGTAACACTTACAAAGTAAGGTGTTTGCGACAGAGTTATAATAATACCCAGTCGCACTACATACGTACCGTCTGCAACTTAATAATAATATTTTGTTGAAGTCTTTAGAACATAAATTACCCATTTCACAATGGCTCCTTAGTGTGCGAGATGTATGTATGAGCGCGTCAACTGTGCTGCAGTATTACTTGAGTACGAGTTATTCAGTGTGGTCGCACTGCTTCGTATAGATAAGTAACGGTACCGTCAACATATAAATGAAATACAAACAATATAATAATATATATATATATGCAATAAAAATATATATATGCTTTGCCAAATAAAATGTAAAACATCTTTGATGGAGAAGAACTTCTTTGGTGTTTCCTCGAGTATTTACAATAAAATACCCGATAATATTAAAACCTGCCGTTTATAAAATTTAAGAATGACCTTAATAAACTATTAATTTTCAAATGTTATTATTCTATTAACGAATTTTTATGTGACAAATTGTAATTAATTATGTAATAAGTCTTATATAATTTTAATGAATTGATTTAATCTATGAAATAATCTTATGACATTAATTAATTAATTAATCAATTAATCTGACATTATAATTATTACTGACATTATATAATTAAATGATTATTAACAGATAGATAATACTTAGATATGACTTATTGTGTTTAACTAAAGTGATGTTGCGTGTGAATTGTTCTTTTCTTTTTTTTTTAATTGGCTATTTGTTAAGAAGCCATTATTTTTAGAATTGGAAATTCCTTTTGCATGCCGCTTGATGGCCAAATATGGTGATACATTGTTTACCTGTAATAACTAATACTTTATACCCATATTTCGCAAAATAAATGATTTGATTTGATTTGAATGTTTATATAATTGGTATGCTATATGGTAACGTCTATGAATACTGCCAAGCTACTACAAAAGTGTTCTTGGGTGTCGTAATAGACAACTAGCAGCTAGAGACTACATCTAGGGCTACCTCTGTCTGTTGTCGCCTGGTCAAAAATTACCTTTTTAATGAGGGTTCATGTCAGGTAGGCGGTTGGTCAATAATTATGCAATATCTAAGATGAAAGAAAAATACATATTGTGTCGACCTCAAAATAATTGGGTGATGATCCTAATTGGGAAACAATTGGGATCATCCATCATCATCGCAGCCCACATACGTCCCACTGTTGGACTCGCGCCTCCTCCACAATGGGAGGGAATTTGACCTACTATACTATGCTTGTCAGACATATTGGTATAGGTTTTCATTTCGAGTTTGCCTTATCTTGCACAGATGTTACGTGTATATTATATCAAATAGTCGTCTTTTACTATATCCACGGGCAAGATAGGAACGGGTGATTTGTATTCTTACTCGGTCACCACACGGAAAGAGCAATTGGGATAAGAGCAGGATAATGATAATGATGATATTTTTTTTTACTACCTACGAGTTTAAAACCGCTAACTCTGCGCACCATATTTGCATATAGCTTGACTGTGATGAACATAACCTTCTCGCTCGCCTTTGAGACCAATATTTTTTACAGACCGTCGCATCAGATACCCATCAAATTCCTTTAAACCTTCGCGCAAAATCAAACACCATTTTTCTTCGAACTTTCAGTCAGAAAACATAGCTAATGGTCAAAAATAAATATAGTTAGTTAAACTCGCACTATCCATTATTCTACCTATCCACTGCAAGGATAAGTAGAATAGTGGATAGACTGTAATAATAATAAGGTATTATGATATTTTTCCGTGTGCTAACAAAGTAATACGATTCACCATTGGAGTGTTGTAAAAGACTACTAAGGGATTAATCATTTGCTTATAACATCTATGTAAGAGAAAAGATAAATAAACCTCTATAACAACACGTCTAACTAGGTTGGTAGAGTAGGAAAATTTCCTTCCGTGGTGGAGAGTACTCGGTCCACAGTTGGAGGTAGTAGTGGGTCGTCGACGATTTTACAGTCGACGCAACGAGACCGTTTATCGTCGATGGTAAAATAGTTGAATAAACAGTCTAATTTTCGACTAGTTTACGTCGTAGACGCTTAGACAAGACGAGACGTTTAGTTTATATTACGACGTACTGTTAGGAATTGAAAAATGAATTTCTTTTTAAAAAAGGAATTTATTTATAGCTAGGAATATTAATATTAAAGTTCACAAATCAAGGTTTAATTGTCAAGAAATTCGGTAAACCCTTTCTGTGTGACGACCCGATCTCAACTGAAGCACACCCCGCGACTGTCAGAGATGGTTAGCGGGGAGAGTGATGACACAGTACTACATAGCTTTTATACTAACACTATAGGGATGTAACAACCCCCCCAACAAGATGAAACTTATATGAAGTATAAGTTTCAGGATACAATACGCAGCCTGGGAGCTGGGATTTCTTCTAGCTCTTGGCCTTCATCTGATATATTATTTGGCTCAAATGTGTTGTCGTGAGTAGGACATATACCGAATTTCTTACAAATTACAAATATTAATCTATAAAGTATAAAAACTAAAGTTAATATAATTAAACAATATGTAAGAATAGGATAGTGTGATTCGTATTTAATGAAGGGACCAGGTTCATTAATAATTTTGTCAATGTTTGATAGGACCTGGTCGTTTGAGGTTGAAACAAGTTTCTCTAAGTGCATATCATACAATTTTAGAGGTTTTAAATTTGATTTAATTGAGAGAAATTTACTTTTATCGCAACACGGATCATTAATAAGATTGAAGTCAGAAATAACAGGTGCTGTTGTTATATTATAGCTGGGCTTAGAAGTTAGCACTTTATCTCGGCAATAAGCCTTACAATCTGGGTTTACATAAATGGTGCCAGTACCTAATAACTTATATTCAGATATATGCGAATCACATTCAAGGGTAAGTTTAGTAGGCTGTGATTTAACAAACAGCCATTTGTTGCCTTTTAGTTCCTGCCAAGTATCAATGTTACCATGAATTAATCTGGTTTCACATTGTTGAGGTAATTTATTTATAATTTTACATAGCATCTCCGTCTCGCAGGTTGGCAAGTCTTGCATTGAAAGCGGTTCAAGATCCTTACAAATATAAATTTGATTAATAGTTATAGAACATTTACTTATATCCTTAAGACATACATACATTAACTTATCTCTACTTATAGCTATATGATTACAATGTGGAATGATCATGGCATAAGAATTAGGCTGTTCCTTATCGTGTGGAATAGGAACAGGTATAGACTTATATACTATATATTCTGACTTATGTACTAAGGGAATCTTAACAACAAACACTATTTTATTATTACTAAAGTAACATGATAATTGCGCTATATCGCACAGCGCGTGTATGTTATCTAGACTTAAACTAATAGGTAATTCACAATTCTTTGTTAGGTCTTTAACATTACGCATTAATTCATCGTAGAGTTGTTTAGGAGTTAATACAGATGGATGTATAGAGTGACTTTTCGTGAACATGATAGCATTAATTATATCCTCGAGGCTGAATGATAATGTCAATAAACTAGAAGACAATTCGTTATATAGTTCATTCATTTTAGATTCCTTATATAGTTCTCTAGGAAGATTAGATATATTATTTATTACATTTGAAAGGTTTTCTATTGCAATACCCATACGGGCTTCATTGACTTGAATTAAATACAATGTTTTGTTATATTTCTCTAATGCTGTATTAGTCATTAAAATGTTGTCTTTAAGGAGGAATGACAATTTTTTATCATTGTTTTCCAAGTGTTGGATGGCGGTATTATACTTAATCGAATCATCTTCATCCATTGTGCCAATTAGTTGTTTAAACATAGAGCCGATACCCGCGAACCACGCAGATCTCTTTTCTCTGTTACTAATCAGATGTGATATGGCGTTATAGTCCTTTAAGACATTATCGAAACGAGATGTTAAGGGTTGTAAGAAGTTATGGCATTTGGAAACACTTAGTTCGTTCTGTTGACAAATAAATCTAGCGGTTCCTAAGGCGACTTTTATGTTTTCTAAGTGGGGTTTTATATATCCGACATCGATGGGTACCAGAACATGGAGGTAATTATTGGAAATTTTCAAGGTTCCCGCTGGATCGAAATAAATTCCTGTACTCTCTCTAATAGGTTCTATGACACTGGGTGTGACAACGGAGATACACGTTGCGATGATTCTGGAATAGTACGACATAATATCCTAAGTATGGTTTTTAAACTAAATCTACTAAACTTATAATGATAGTTGAATAATATACACATCTTGAAGGTAATTTAAGCGAGTTTAACCTCATCGTAGTGGTATTTTATATGTCGTCGGTTTATTAATAAGGTGAGTGTATGATTACCATTTATCCTGATAACTTTGTAGGGACCCTTCCAAAGGGGCGATAGAGCCTTGCGGAGTCGTAAATGGTTTCTAACGTAAACCATATCGCCTGCTTTGTATTTTATTGTTCGGGAGTGTCTATCGTAGTACATTTTGGACATTGTTTTCGATTTAGTTATGTTTTCTATGGCTCTTTCTCTGGAAAATTTTAAGCGTTGTTGCAATACCCTAACGTAATTATTGTAGGTTGACTCTAATGAGGAATCAAAAATTGATGAAGGTATGATTGCTTTATGGCCGAAGACTAATTCATATGGAGTAAAGTTTGTAGTGGAGTGGACAGTTGTATTATATGTCAGCATCGCCGTGAAGACGTATCGATGCCAGTTGTTTTGGTTATCATTCACAAAAGATTTAAGGTATTCTTTTAGGGTTGAGTGACTCCGTTCAAGGGCACCTTGTGTCTGTGGGTGATAGGGAGTGGACCAGAGCTGTTTGATTTTTAGGAAACTACAGGTTTGTTTGAAAAGCTCGGCAGTGAAGTTAGTACCCTGGTCTGTTATGATTGTCTTTGGGATACCGAATTGGGCAATAAAGTGTATCAGGCATTCAGAGGTTTCTTCAGCTGTGGCGTTTGATATAGGGTAAGCAGCAGAATATTTCGTAAGGTCGTCTTGTAGCGTTAAGATAAATCTCAATTTTATGATACCAGCTTCGGGGAGAGGACCCACAATATCCAGAGCGACACGTTCAAACGGTTGTGTGGATGTTGTGGTTATTTGCATGGGAGCACGATTTGTTTGACGTAAGGCTTTATTTATTTTACAAAGTTCACATTTACGGACATATGCTTCTACGTCACCGCGCATATTACGCCAGTAATATTTTTCTTGGATCCTTGATAGCATTCGATTAGAACCTAGGTGACCAGAAATGGGGATGTCGTGATTTTCTTTTAAAATCTTAGGTATTTCAGTTAAACTGGGATATATTATAATGTTTTTAAAGATATGAATTGTTATATTAGTATTATGGAATAGATATGTAAGTATGTTATATATTTTAATTAATGAGTGAGTGTCAAAGGGGTTTCTAAAATCTGTTATACTAAATTCAGTTACATTGCGCGTTATTAATTCGGTTCTTAGGTTGTTAAGGCTTTTAAAAATGTCTTCATAGTCAATATGTTCATAATGATATACTTTAACGAATAGCATATAATAAGTTATGTCATTTCTTTCTAAGATTAGGAATGAGTATAGAGTTCTTTCTTTTTGTAAGAGTTCTGTACAGTCTGAGTTATTGACTACTTCTGTAACGTAGGGATTAGAGTCATCAAGATCGATGGATGTAGGTATGATCACGTGATTCGTTTTTGTTTTGAGGATACTTTCATTGTGTTCTACAATTTTAGTATCGAATTGAATAGACTTGTTACTTATTTTTTTTAGACAACTGGAGTATGTTTCCTTACCACTAGTCAATTCTGCAGATGAAGGGGTTGGAATATTAAAATCTTCTGGCAATTCTATATCATCAAAATTTTCTGGAAGTTCAAAGTCCTCCGGTAAGTTTAATTCTTCTGGTAGGTTAAGTGTCTCGGGGTTATCAGTCTGTGTACTAGGCTGAGCTTGAGAAGCGGTATCTTCCGTAGGTATTTGTTCTGTATTTGCAGATGTACTCTGAGTATTGGGCTGCTCTTCTTGATTTTCAGGTAAGGTATTGTCATTCATATTTTGAACTGGATGAACAGGATATCTTGAAAGGGCGTCCGCGTTTGTATTCGTTTTACCCTTTTTGTATTGGATTTCGTAGTCGTACTCCTCTAGTTTTAAGCGCCAGCGTACTAATCGCGAACCTGGATCTTTGCAGTTGAAGAGCCAGTTTAGAGGTTTATGGTCGGTAATTATTTTAAACCGCCGTCCGAATAGATATGGACGGAACGTTTTTGTGCCATATACGATGGCCAAACACTCTTTTTCGGTGACACTATAGTTGCATTCGGCTTTATTTAGTGTTCGTGAGGAATAAGCAACCGGTCTGTCTTTGCCGACGTCACCTTGGGATAGTATAGCAGAGATTGCGTAATTTGACGCATCACAAGTGAGAATGAAGGGTTTAGTGAAATCGGGGTATATAAGAACAGGTGCGGAAACCAGCTTGTCTTTGAGTTGTTCAAATGCGAGTTGCTGATTATTTGTCCAAATGAACGGGACATCTTTCTTAAGAAGCAGTGTGAGTGATTTAGCATATTTGGAGAATTCTGGAATGAATCGTCGGTAATAAGAGGCTAAGCCTAGGAATGATTTTATATCTTTGGCGTTTTCGGGGACTGGAAAAAGTTTAACTGCCTTTATCTTCTCTGGGTTAGGTTTGACTCCTTTATCACTAATTATGTGGCCTAAATAGGCGACCTCCTTGCGAAGAAACTCGCACTTCTCTGGTTGCAATTTAAGGTTGGAATTTCTTAATCTTTCAAATATTAGGGATATTTTCTCTATATGGCTAGATAAAGAATGTGAGTAGATTACGATGTCATCTAGGTAGACGAAGCAGTGTATACCTTGTAGACCAGAAAGAACTGTGTTCATTGTCCTTTGAAAAGTTGCTGGAGCATTTTTAAGTCCAAATGGCATTCGGTTGAATTCGAAATGACCTTGCGGGACGCTGAAGGCCGTCTTGGGTGCGTCAGCTGGGCTCATCTTAATCTGGTGAAATCCTGATGCTAAATCTAAGGTGGAAAAATATTTACTCTGACCAAGTTGGTCTAAGATTTCGTTAATCTGTGGAATTGGATAACTTTCTCCTATAGTGATGTCGTTCAACTTCCTGTAGTCGATAACTATTCGCCATTTCCTGTGACCGTCTGCGGTAAGCTTTTTGGGTACAATCCAAATTGGCGATGACCATGGCGATTTGGAGGGTTTGATGATGTTTTGGTCTAACATTTTATTTATCTGATTATTAACTTCTTCCTTGTGAAATTCGGGAAATCGATATGACTTAACGTTAACAGGATGAGAGGAAGACGTTTTTATTTCGTGTTGGATTACATCCGTACACGTCAGTTGATCGTCTGGTAGATGAAATATATCAGCGTATTGGCTGCAGACTTCATTAAGTTGTTGGGCTTCTTCTGAATTTAAGTGGGATGTGCGCAAGAGTTTGAATAATTGTTCTACTCTTTTAATGCTGCTGCTACTAGTAGTGTAAGCTACTGCGTCAGTTTGTTGTTGGTAATTTATTGGAAACAGGGTAAATAATAAATTCGCTTTAATTTCAATAGGTTTGTCTGACATATTAAGTACGGTTAGATTTATTCTATTATTAGGTTTTACTTTTACTATACAGTTGGATACAAGGAGTGAATCGGATACGTGTTGGTCAAATATTATACCTTCTTTTATTTCGGGATTTTTGACTGAGCACTCTTTTACGGTTTCGGTGCGGGGTTCAATGGTATAAGAGGGTTCATCAAAAGATAACTTAATTTTTTGATTTTTACGCATTTCTAGATAGTTAGAGTTATAGTCGATCTGACAACTATGTTCCATAAAGAAGTCATTACCTATAATTCCGTCGTAAGGTAAGTTAATGTTATCGAAGACATGGAATGTATGTAATATGTTATATTCTGGATTAAATTGTAATTCTAATTTCAAACTGCCCAAACTTTGTATGGTACTATTTTTTGAATCAATGCCTGTAATTTTAATACAACTATCTTGTAGTGTATTAATGTTAATGGAACATTCCTTTTTAAGGACACATATTGTTGCCCCAGAATCTATAAGAAAGGTAAGTGGCGATTCATGGGCAGATGTTTGGAGTTTGATATATGGTAGGTACCTTTGTTTTGTATTGATATTATATAATTTGGTATCTTTAGGTACATTAGAGGATTCGTGATCGATGTGACCATGTATTTTGGGCTGGTGGCTCTGTTCGTAGCCCTGATTTAAAGTAAGACCGCGAGTTTGGGGCTGGTTACCCTGTCCATGGGTCTGATGTAGAGGAAGACCGCGAGTTTGGGGCTGGTTACCCTGTCCATGGGTCTGATGTGGAGGAAGACCGCGAGTTTGGGGCTGGTTACCCTGTCCATGGGTCTGATGTGAAGGAAGACCGCGAGTTTGGGGCTGGTTACCCTGTCCATGGGTCTGATGTAGAAGAAGACCGCGAGTTTGGGGCTGGTTACCCTGTCCATGGGTCTGATGTAGAAGAAGACCGCGAGTTTGGGGCTGGTTACCCTGTCCATGGGTCTGATGTAGAAGAAGACCGCGAGTTTGGGGCTGGTTACCCTGTCCATGGGCCTGATGTGAATGTTTGGTACCGACTTGTATTGGGACTTGCCCCGTGCGGCACCCGTACGGGACACCTAATAGTTTAAATTTTCATTGTCGTTATCTGGTTGTTCTCCTTGAGAAGATGAAGGAGAAGGTTCTTCGTTAACCTCAGTGTAATGTACGCGTGGACTCAGTTTCGGAGCCATTTGGAATGGAGTAAATGGTTGACTCCCTTGGGAAAATCGTTTATTATTATAATCTCGGATTTTACAATTTTCAAGGACGTGCCCAAATCTCTTGCAATATCTGCAGAACGGCGAGTCCTTGGACGTGGAAGGAGCTTGCTGTGGGTAATAGTTAACAGTATTGGTCCTTGGTTGGTTTCTATTAATTTCGTTTCTTTTATAAAATTGTTCATTCGGTTTAGATTTGATGGGATTATTGCGGAAGGAAAATTGTTGAATTTTCTCTTCCGACATAGCGAAATTTATTGCGTCATTTAAGGATTTAGGGTCTCTACTTCTCACTAGGTTACCAATCCTAGGGTGAAGTCCTAAGGTGAATGTATGTAAAGCTAATTCTTCCATAGCGGCTTGTCTGCCTACCAGTTCGGTTTTTCTTGTAGTTGAAACGGTAACTTCGGTGAGGAGTTTTTGCAAACATGTTTCAACTCGGAGGGAAAATTGGCTTACGGTCTCTTGGCCGCTTTGTTTACAATCCTGTAAATCGGTAAGTAAGTGAGCGTAATGCTTACGCTCACCAAATTGGGTTTTTAAGAATTCCTTGAGGCTTGACCATGAATCGAAATCTTTAATTGAGCATGCCGTCTCGGCCTTGCCCTCTAACTGGCTAAGTATATATCTAAAAACTACATCGTGTTGCTCTGAGGACGCGAGTGCTACAGCACTGTCGCAGTTTCTTAAGAAGGCTGTTAATTTTTCTCTGTCACCGTTGAATGGCTTAATAAATTTTAGGATAACATTTAAAGATATTTCACTTTTGTCGTCTGTTGTATTAGTTTTCAGAGCTGACCTCGGTTTTTTGTCGTCTGTCATTTTGTAGTTTAATTAAAATTAAATTGAAAGCAAATCCGTAGGCAAACGCTTGTTTAGTAATCTAAGTTATTAAGTTACTATGTTGCTATAAATTCGCAGAACGATGTGGCGAAATGCGTGGGCGCCCCTTCGCTGCGAGGATGTTTTGGCTTATTGATAAAGATGATTTACAATAAAGAAATGGTATTATAAAATATCTTAATACTATACACGCTTAATACTTAATTTAACTATTAATAAAATGTTCGATTTTGAGATGTTTACTTCTAGTTCACGATTGAATTAATATAATAAGGATGACTCACAGAGTTAGCAGGTTACACTTCATCTTAAGTTACTCTGGATATGTAGGATTCTTGCATAGAAGGTTGCAGGAAACGGCAGTGAAGGCCGCTAGAATACGACGTCGTCACCCGGTCGGTACTGGATGCTGGTTACGTAGGGCTTGGTTGCTCCTGGACGGCTTGGCACCTCTTACTGTACAGTGGACTCGATACGGCGACGTGACGTAAAGGTTGAGCAGGATCGGATCTGTTTTGTGAGCACTGGATTTGATATATAGTCACTTTAGGGCACTTTTCCACTTTTAACACCTTGAACAGTTCGAATATTTGAGGACTTCGGATTTGATGGGGGATATTCGTAATCCCACCACGCTGCCACCAATGTTAGGAATTGAAAAATGAATTTCTTTTTAAAAAAGGAATTTATTTATAGCTAGGAATATTAATATTAAAGTTCACAAATCAAGGTTTAATTGTCAAGAAATTCGGTAAACCCTTTCTGTGTGACGACCCGATCTCAACTGAAGCACACCCCGCGACTGTCAGAGATGGTTAGCGGGGAGAGTGATGACACAGTACTACATAGCTTTTATACTAACACTATAGGGATGTAACAGTACGTTGATCGTCCATTGGTAAAGGACAACGAAACTTCAACGAATTTTATTAGACAACAGTTTAATTGTACAATATACATTGACGCTTCAATATCTAATGATAGTTCCATCACATGATAGCAGAGTTCAATGAATTGCAATCAATCTATCTATGCGTTATGATTTCGGCTCGACTCACGCCTACGGGCGGTGAGGTTTGCGGGGCGGGTAAAAAGCGTAGCGAGCCGTGTGAGCGCGCGCGCATCTCGTCTTTTAAGTTCGGGCCGATTCGGGCGCTTTCGAATAGTCGCAAGTCGTCGCGTTCGTGTCATTCGTTGATACGACGACCGTTTCGCGAAACCGTTCATACGTAAACATGTTTATCAGTCAACTATAAACTGGTTTATTAGTTCACGGCAAAGAAACAGTCGAAAAAAACTGTTCGTTTATTCAACGACCACCACTAGTTGGAGGTATATGAGCTGAAATTAAAAAAAATATGATATTACACATAAATTTATTTGGTGTCTGTACCCGCGTCGTGCACGCATCAACGAATATTAGAAGCGCTAAAGTGAAGGTCCGCGTGCGGTGCGACGCCACCTACCTACCTACGTATCATATTACATACCTCACATCACTTTATATACCTACCTACTCACACATATTTTTGGTTTATAGTGTTTCAGCTGACGAGACAGACTCTACCAATTATAAGGTTTTCAGATGACTTAGATAATTTTTTATTCGTATTTTTTATTCCCTACCTTCCATTAGACATGAAAGTCCACATCACTGAAAAGGATATTGGCCTACCATATTATTCTATTTAGATGTTTGTTCTAAAAATGTTATTCATATTTATTTCTTGCTCACTTCTTATAAATATTAAAAAATAAGGAGATGGTGTCACATTTTATTTGTATATTATTCTGTACGTGTTCATGTAACTAACCTCCACGTAAACGTCTAGACATAAAGAACGATATTTTTCTTTATTTAAATGGATCTCTCGATCGTTAAGATTCTTAGTTGTACCCGAATGGTTAGCATGTGTTTATATAAAGCTGAATGTGCATAAATCTGTGTAACTAACATTTCGAAGCGAAACATGTTCCATATTCGGAATGGGATATTTGTTTGATTTGAATATGTATTAAGTTCCCACCTTTGGACAGGAAAGACTGTAATTACATCCCTCTCTAGGGCGACAACGAATATTAAAATTAGAACGTAACTTTTTTTGTGTAGTCAACTGAGAAATACTTTCCATATTTAAGAAATATATCGACTGTGAATTATAAAAGGCACACATTAAGTGCGCGAGGGCCCCCGCGGTGACCACGCGATGTGCTTCATATTTAAAATTAAAAAACAAACTATCTACATATAAGTATGATTAGATAGTAACTCTGTAAGGTGTATAGAAATTTCTTATTTCAGTTTTATAGTCGGTATATTTCATTAAAAATGAGTTCAAGCGTTTTTGAAACATAAAGCCCAGCTTCGATTGACGACAAGTGGAGTATCAAGGGATAGGTATCGGTATAAGAAAAGATATTTACTTGAATCATCCATCCATCATTCATCAGCCTACAGACGTCCACTGCTGGACATAGGCCTCCCCACGAGAATACCACTCGGAACGGTCCTGCGCACCTGCGCCACTTGCATTCAACGGTTCCCTGCGACTTTGAGAATGTCGTCAGTCCAACTAGTGGAGGGTCGTCCTACGACCTAACCTAACCTTTCTTCCCCAACGGCTGTCGGTTCGACGAGCGATGTGGCCTGCCCATTGCCAACAATAAAATAATATAATTTTTTTGAAAGAATCTCTCTTATATATTTCAATGAATTCTTCAGCAAAATATAATCAGCGCATAGCGTACGCGTACCTACATAAACGTCAGTCAGTATTCAACAAACATTTAACAAGTAACTTTCACAATATCATCACAATTAATTTTAAATAGACACTAGTACATGTTATTATTATGATTTTATATTTTATTTTATCAGTTATGATTTTAGAAAACATTTTTATATTTCTACTTTCTTTATATTTGAAATTAAAAGTATTGTTTGTCTACCTGTGAAAGTGATGAATTCCCACTTGAAAAATACCCGTCTACATATGTACATAGCTACCTCGTGTGGTACTTGCTTCCTTTACAACATTGTATAACATTGTATTAATACATATTTTCAAATGTCACCCCAATGATTAGTTCGTAACCCAAAAAAAAAGAGATTAGTTCGTAGTTATATTTGTTATTAGTGTCAGATGTTTAAATTTAAGACATCGCGCAAACATGAAATTTGGACAGTAATTTCTTTTTGTGACGTAAGAACCTACTAAGAAAGGATTTCTTGAAATAAACCTACTAAGATTTCATTAAATTCTACTTCAAAGAGTGTGAGACACGGTGATAAATTTTGTATCGGTAGAAAAAAAAAAGTTCTTTAATTGTCTTCAAATTAAGCATAAATACTCTTCTGTGTGATGACGTACTAAGAACACAATTCACCATTCCCTCTCTTGCTTGCGAGTGTCGTGATAGGCGACTAAGGGACTAAACCTCTTTGCCTTCTCTTGCATAGATGTAATCTGCATAAGATAACATCTATGCAAGAGAAGGCAAACTTGATATGAAATTCTATACCAGCGAGTATTAAAAATTTGGTATAGTAGGTAAATTTTTCTCCTATTATGAAGAAGGCTCGAGCCCAACAGTGGGACGTAAATGAGCTGAAATGATGATAATGAATAACTCTTCAGTCAAATTAAACTCGTGCTTCAGCATTTATCAGTTTTTACCCCTAAGGCTGTAAAAAGAGGGTTATATTTTACGGTGATATTTCTACTTTATTTTTATTGAAATAAATGCACAAAAAGAATCGCTATAAAATAAATTATTATGTTAATCAACCCTCACAAGTCTTATTCTTCCCTAAGGATGTAAAATTACTTTTATTATTTTCACTCATTTTACAACACAAGATATGAATTGATATAACACTTATAATTAATTAACTGCACAGGTGGCATAGTAGTTAAGATACTGATCCACCATGCCAGTGTCGAGGGTTCAATTCCCACGCAGGACAATATTTTCGACCGACAAATTGTTATTTTGAGTGTGGGTGTAATTTGTGGCCGTCACTTATATTTTAGTGAGGTCCCCTTGAAACAATTAAAATGTAAATCTTATTTAATTGAGATTTGCAGTTCAGAAAGTTAGTTAAGAGAGAACTGTTTCTCACGCGGTGTTTACGAACGAAGCACATATAGCGTACATTCACGTTTTTACATTTACCCCAATACATCAAAATTTAACTCAACAGTTAAATTAAAATTATATGGACTTATTAAATTCTCTCCTCCACTGTATCATGAATTCATTTTAATTCAATACAAGAAAATCATTAATTTCACAGTTTTATTCAATCTTCCTAACGTTAGACTTTCACTAAAAGCAACCTGAAGCTTATTTATACACACGGACATAATACTCTATGTGGTCTTTGGAAACACCAAAATAAATGCCGCCAGTGGGCTTGTAATTTTTGCACCCGAACTTGTGCATAATGTTCTATACTGACACGTGACATATATTATCTCTTCATACAAAAGAAATGGAAGGTAACAGGCGATATACATAGTTTGTAAAAGAAATAGAAAACTGTATTGGGTACCTCGAACCTGCAGGATTACCTACCGCTACGATGTTTATTAATACCGCAGTGGCAAGTTAACTAGCTGACGCAACTAGTTATGTGTAAAGTTAGTATAATTCCTACCTTAGTTTCTACGAAGCTTGGTTATTTCCACGAAGGACAATGTATTATGCGATACACAGAAAGGTTTGCCCTAATTGTGTATAATATTTGTGTACATTAATTGTGTTTGTTATGTTCACAGCGGCGCGACGATTTATTGTATAGTGCGAGGCGTTTGATTTTGAATAAAAATATACCCGACATAATACTACACGATACTAAACTTAATAACAGTTATAAAACTAAATTAATATGTGATATAACAACATTCCCTTTGTTGTGTGTATTGATGATGTGTGGTGATGTCATTATATTTAGTACGTATACTCATTTTTCCGTGTCGCCATGAGTTAAAAATACAATTGTCACTGGGCGTTCTTGCCCGTGAGAATCGTAAAAATTGCCTAAAGGTTCACTGAGAGAGCGGGCAGTAGCTTTCTTCTGAGAAATGTAAAACATCTCACAGCGATCGCCAACGCGCCTGCCAGGTGTGGCCATTACGACATTATCTCCTCATATGACGAACAAAGAAGTATTAATGGCCCTCGATCACGGCAGCTCCGCTATACTACGAACTCGTTTTGGTGGCGGGCCTGGTAATGGTAAGGTAGAACGCGCGAAGAATCTGCGGCAGTGACCCGGCTACCAAACAGGACGACCTTTGATTCTGATAACACATAACAATCGGACACTCAGGGCTGGTGAGAGGATTATTGAGGTTTACGCACGCACCTTAATAAAGAGACGGCTTTATACGAGGACATCTCGTAAGGTATCGCGCAACTGAGCAAAGGGGGTGGTGATGACTTGAGGGTGCAGAACTGGGGAAACATGCATATGAACAAAGAAATAAGAGGAGTTAGATTTCCTGGTGAAAGTAAGCCTCTTTATGTTAAATTCTTTCATCGGGCAACAACCACAAAATGGACTTAGATTAGCCGCGATGGTTCAATAAAAAACGAGATAGACCGGACTAAACTCGCACGTGGAGCAGAAAAAGGATATTATGATGCAGTCTTCAACCCATTGATCTGAAAATAGACACCTAAATAGGCAGATCCCCAGTTCAGTGCGTCACGACATTCGCAGATTTAATACCGCTTTAAATCCGCTCTATCGTTTCGTATTTTAATACGGCGCGATAGAGCGGAACCGTGGCTTAAAGTGTTCGCACGAATTTTGTCTACCGGGCAGATTCAAATGACTAAGCTAAAGACCGATGAAGGCACTGTTATTTCCTCCCAGAGTGAGATCTTGGGGGAGATCAAAAGCCTCTATGGGCAGTTGTACAAATCATCTTAGAACCGAACTGCCAGTTCGATAACGCAGCACTACACCGAAGAAACTCCAAACGTCAACTTGTACTCTAGTTCGTAGCTAAGGTATCCCACTCCTTGAAAAAACATTCTATCCCAAGAATCAGCCGAATGGTAAGTGTTAATTGTCGCTAACAGACCTTTACAATACTAAATAAAGGTACAGACAGGTCGCTGCCTATTCCAAAGTGAGGCTTAGGTCTTAACACAGTAGCAAACGACTACAATTCAGAAAGCAGACAAAACGATGTGCATTGCATGTCGTGCACGGTGGTAACTGGTAGTTCGCTCATTAGCACGTAACTGTCTCGCTCGCACACACGACGCGTGCTAACTAATAACACACGCGTTACGCGTCACAAAACGTGCACTAACTTACTTTAACTTATCATAAAACAAGATAACACTCCCACTAAGTCATTATTTATAACTTAAACACACGCATGCTCACCATGTGGGGAGTAACTACCATATAAGTCACCATTTACTGCGGATAGTGTAAAAACATAAATAATACTAGCGACTACCAGTTGGATGCAAGTGGCACAGGACCGTTCCAAGTGGCATTCTCCTGGGGAGGCCTATGTCGAACAGTGCACGTCTACGCGCTGATGGACTAGCGATCAGCCCTCGATTCGTTTCCGTATCGGTGACATAAATCTCTAATAACTTATTCACTTTAATGACTTCTTGCACAGAATAATTTTAATCTACATAAAAATGCACAAAAAAAATACTGTATTGTTTAAAAAGCGTTATTCCAATATGTGAAGGATAAAAAGGTATAATATGGATTATCCTAGGGAGATAAATATACCATCGCGGTTATATATAATTTAGCCAGCATTTGAAATATTAACGCAAAAAAAAATAGTTTTAACGACATCATATTTTAAATTTTAAGCATTCCCCTAATACACTGTACAAGTCTTATGATAGACAGGTTGTATCAGGTTATGGGGCAACTGGTGAAAAGGGAGCTAGGCAATGGTGGTAGGAACCCATGAAAAAAATTGGAACGAAAAATATCGATTCGTTAAGGAATTAGAGACATGTAAATTTTTCAATTTTGTCGTCGCTTTTTCGTGTAAATCTGATTGAAATGTATAAAGTCAATGATACTTAATACGCAACATATTCATACTTTGTTAAATGTTCATTAGAAACTGAATAAATCAACAATTACATTCACATAAACAAAACAAACTTCGCTTTAAAACAGCTGATCGGCCTATGACCGTTGACCGCTCGCCGCTCGTAGGTACAAACCTACACTGTCATTGAAACGTTTGCGCAATTCTAGGTACGAATGAATGAATTTATACTGTCGAAGCTTTACATGCCTACATGTATTCTGTCTGTACATGCCTATATAATACGTAACATTTAAGGCATAGACTCTTAACACATTTTTTTTAAATCACTATAACTTTTATGTTATATTGTTTTTCGTGTAATGTACATTCTAATTACGATCTATGATCGTTAAACTACAACATACTCGAACAGTTGCCCCATAACCTGATACACCCTGTATATAGATATTTCCTTTTGACTCACTCTATGATAAACACGTTCAAATAGCGTAGCTTAAAGTCTATAGTCGTACAGCGTGAACAAATGACTATGTAAACCTAACTACAATGAGAGAAAGGTTAAATCTAATTAATACACTTAGCCAATCCCTTACATCAGCTAATTGATATTTATCATTGGCTTCCTTACGAGAACTTCACATAAACAGTGCCTGTCACCTGCGCCCTAGACCGCGGGTGACCGGACCGGGGACTTTAGTCCGGCACCCGCGGAGAGGCCGACCGCGCGACGACGACCGACGTCCCGGGACATGGACGTCGAGAGGTGAGGGGACCCGAAAGGGTATTCCGTCGGGCCGACCACTGACGACAAGTCACTCTGCTCCGGTGGTCGGCCCAACAACGAGGCGACGTCGGTACGGGTGGGTTGTGGACCCGCGCCGTCCTTACGTTGCCTTGGACGGAATGGACCGCGCGTGCGCTTACCATAGCCCACCCATAAAAAAAAGACAGTGCCAGTCATATCTGAATAGTAGTCAATGGAGGTTACTGTTAGCGAGGTGTCGTCAGCACGACGCCAATCTCGTTACACATAAGGTTGTATTAACTCTACGTTTAGATATATTATGTTAAGTATCAACATGAGGGCTCACTGTAACTGTTAACTAGATACTCATTATTCAAATGTATGTTGGGTATGTGTCTCAGTGCCTCACGTATACACACACACATACAGTGTACACAACTTGTGTTCACTCACTTATACTGTGCGAGACACGCTCGGTACTCTATACGTATATAGTATACACTAGCAACCCGCCCTTGCTTCGCTTCGGTTATAGGTTATAGTCGTTTTACCCGCGTAGTTCCCGTTCCCGTGGGAATACCGGGATAAAATATAGCCTAGTTTACGCCCTAATATTATAGCTTGCCATTGGTGAAAGAATTTTTGAAATCGGTCCAGCCGTTTTGAAGATTACCCGGAACAAACAGACAGACAGACAAAAAAATATAAAATGATTTTTAGGCATGTGTATAGTGCAGACAACCGTGTGAGCATGAAAAAAGCCTATTATTTTGACATTACAAACAGACACTCCAATTTTATTGATTGGTATAGATACAGCGATAGAGCCAACACAACGTAGATATGTATACTCAGATTGAGAGCCCTCAGCGCTCACCCAACAGTCCGGGTAAAGTTGTCTCAACCATCTGCGGCTAACAACTAAGTCACACAAAATAAATAGCCGCGTTGGTTGATTGTTATCTATCTGTGTGTATTCTCAAATATAGTTTAACACTAAGTATTATACAGACGAACATGCGTGAAATAGAAAAAGCATTCACCGTCAGGGTAACTCATGTGTGACGGAGTATGAAGCGTCGCCCCAACACCCCCCCCTTACTTACTCGTAGGTGTATGAAAACATACTGTACAAGTAATATATGACGACATACTCGGTCAGTACTGTAAGTGAACACACAAGAGTGTACGTGCAAATACCGACAAATAAACCGTATCACTTGCTAATCAAGTTAAAATAACAGCCTAAACTAAAACCATGAGGTGTGTCAATCTAAAGTTTATACTTTTAGCACCTGGGAGTACCACGCAAACACCATGGCATGTAAGATTTGCTTATTACAAACAAACAATATAATATACCTCGATATCTATACCAATAAATAAAATTGAAGTGTCTGTTTGTAATGTCAAAATAATAGACTTTTTTCATACTCATACGATTGTTTGCACTATACACATGCCTAAAAATCATTTTATATTTTTTTGTCTGTCTGTCTGTTTATTCCAGGTAATCTTTAAAACGGCTGGACCGATTTCAAAAATTCTTTCACCAATGGAAAGCTATAATATCAGCGCATAAATTAGGCTATATTTTATCCTGGTATACTCGCGGGAACGGGAACTACGCGGGTAAAACGACTAAAACCGAAGCGAAGCGAAGCGAGGGCGGGTTGCTAGTATGTATATAAAAAAGATATAACAGCATAACGTATTCAATAATTGATTGTATTTATAACTAGCAACCCGCCCTCGCTTCGCTTCGGTTATAGGTTATACCCGTGTAGTTCCCATTCCAGTGGGAATACCGGGATAAAATATAGCCTAGTTTACGCCCTGATATTATAGCTTTCCATTGGTGAAAGAATTTTTGAAATCGGTGCAGCCGTTTTGAAGATTACCCGGAACAAACAGATAGACAGACAGACAAAAATTTTTTAATTGCTATTTTAGGCATAGGTGTCGTGCAAATAACCGTGTGAGCATGAAAAAAGCCTATTATTTTGACATTACAAACAGACACTCCAATTTTATTTATTGGTATAGATTGTATAGGTACGTATATGTCGGCGTTACGCCAGGAATTAGGTTGTCCATATTTTTAAATATCGAGTATGTAATCACTGTATTTATTAGGAGTTATTGCTGGAGAAGTGAGTGAAGTAAAACTGTCCTCTATTCTAATCTTACAATGTTTTTATAACCTCCGCTTTACAATGAAACGGTCTAGTTTTAGCAACTACAATTACTTTTTATAACAAACAAATAAAACAACTATTAAATAACTATCGGCATATAGCTAAATAATAATGATAAATATTCTAATGCATTTAACATAATTCCAAATAGTCAATTTTACACAATTTACATTAATGTAATTAAAGGAAATATTGTTCTCATATATTGTTCAACAGACGGCGCTTTAACTAGAAATAAATTGCAATATTTATTGTGTAAATACAACTAAATATGGTTACAAATAATTACATTAATTCTAATCGATTTTAATTTAATCAACTATATAAATATTTAAACAACTAAATCAAATATATCTAGAAATACATTCAAAAAGTGTCTTTTAAATATCATAGCATGATAAATAGCAGTGTTGTTACTACAAATAATTATTTAAATATTAGTTGCAAATATTTCAAACACGTTTACAACTATAATTGATAACACATACATCAACAATTTTCAAATATTGCCGATAGAGGGCGATATGTGCCCATATATACATGGCTGCCACATTGCAACCGCCGAACTCGTGCACTATAGTTTGTGACATACGTAGGTACATAAGTGTGCCAAACGGTCAAACTTGATCTAATCTTGTTTGAATGTTAATTAACATAACAATATCTACTATTATGAACAGCAGTTGTCCTCTGCTTGTATAACCTGCCCCACTGTTGGGCTCGAGGATCGCCATACTCACCATCGTCATCCTGCTCTCATCACAATTATTTGTGGGCGACGTAATATTAATCTTTCATGATACACATTGCGTGCTATTCGCATCGTCGGCAATCCCAAGCTTACGAACGGATTGGAGTCACTGGAGTGCCGGAGACACTTTGGGTCACTCTGTGTACTCTAGCGATTGTTTCATAGGGAGTGCTCAGAAGAACTATTTGATTTGGTACCACCGTCACTGTTTTACCCGCATACCACTCCACACCGCAGCAAGGTTCATCCATTTTACCTGGAAACGTTATGGTTTTCAACGATCATTTTTCCCACGTACGTGCAAGCTCTGGAATGAACTACCTGCTGCTGTTTCCCGAGCGCTGTGACATCCTTCTTTAAACGAGGTTTAAGAAGAGCATTTTCTTCACGGTAGGCAACGACCTGGCTGTGCCCCTGGTATTGCAAAGATCCATATGCAGCAGTATCACTTACCATCAGGTGTGTTGCTTGCTCGTTTGCCAATGAGGCAATAAAAAAATTGCCACAATTCATTGATCAATCTTTCTTGAGATTGTAATTGTTGAACAGACAACATTAGATAGAGTTGGCTCAAGGCAATATATAGTTGTTAGTCATCTTTTACGACACCCCCGATTAATGTAAGGGTTGGTAATATTCATAGCCAGCACACACACACACACACACACACACACACAGCGAAGAGGACCATAATAGTATATACGTATTACCTACGTATTGTGATAATAAACTAGTTTCTCGGGGCATTCAAGCGAGGATCATAAAAATAGTAGGTGTTAAAAGCAATCAAAATGGCCTCGCGTTGCGCTTATGGGCATAACTCCGATATAATAGCTCATAAACGCTTACAGTTGAGGCGTTGTTATAGTGCAATGCGTCCCCATATGGGCACGGCACGGCACGGCACTACGTCACTCACATATAAATATTAGAAAGTGAAGATGTCACGTGAGTCAGGCCGCAGGACACAATAATACGCTTGATTTACAAGTGGTTATAGCGCATTCCGAAATCTTGTCTACGTGTACAGCCTCTGATAAACGTGCCGGTCACAACACGTTTGTAACTGTGTAACTTATAGTTAGTGAATACATAGTGCTATTTCCGTGTGACGACGGGGTAAGAAAACAATTCACCACCTCCTAGGGGTTCTCCTATAACACGACTAAGGAATATAATACGCATATAACATTCATGCGAGAGAAGATAAACCCTTCACTAATGTAGTATAGTTGTCAATTTCTCACCGAAGAAGCGGAGAAGGCTCGTTCCTACCAATGAGTCGTATATGAGTTAAGATAATGAACAGTGGTTCGGGTTCGATGCCGCGACAACATCTCTCGAACTTATACTTAATAAATAAATTATCGCTGCGTAAAAAATGTTATACAATGTAAATAATTAGACTAAAAAGATCAAATTATGTTTTTTTTATTTTTTTTTTATTTAGTACAGTACCTTGCTCTTTGGAAATAATCCTTGTATTGCGGGTGACTTTACAAACATATAACTAACGGACACAGATTACATCCAGACTCAGAACAATAATTTGTAAATAGCACAAAATGTTGTCCTACCTGGGATTTGAACCCCTAACACTGGCACTACAGGTCGATATCTTAACCAGTACGCTATCTGTGCAGTCAATTACGCAGAATTAAATAAAGGCTGCCGTCTGTCTGTGCGCATGCACATGTAGAGCTATCGTACTTACGATGTCTGTACTGGTATTTGCTACAAATGTTATAACAAGATATAAACATAAGTTCGTAGAACTCAACATTTTGTTTACTTATCTACATTGTACTCTACAACTATCGGTACATATTCATATTTTTTTCATTAACTAACATATTGCTAAGTAGTTTGTATGCTATGAAATAGAATGTGCGGACGCGCGGCCCTCCCCCCTCCCCCCTCCCCCACTGCGTCCAGTCACTGTGTCACAATACTGTGCCGCGCCAACTAACAGGATACAGATGACAATTGGATATTACATTACAATGAAAATATTAATTAAACTACAAATTGAAATCATTTATTACGCATGAACCCCGAAAGGTTGGACTGAACAGATGGCGTAGTGGTTAAGGTACCGGCCTACCGTGCCAGTAGCGTGGGTTTGAATCACACACAGGACAACACTTTGTGACAGACTGTTGTTCCGAGTCTGAATGTAATTTGTGTCCGTTAATTACATGTTTGTAAAGTCCCCCACAACACAAGGATTATTTTCTTAATGCAGGGTGTTGTCTTAAAAAAAAAGAAGTCACTTTATTTAAATTAAGTTAGACAATTATTGAATAGTAAACTAACATCGGACCGCTGCTGAGCAGATCCGACAAGACACTCAGCGGGCTTGTCTATTGTTTCTTACTAATTTTAATTTATAAAAGCAATTTTGACTGCACAAATGGCGTAGTGGTTGAGATAGCGAACTACATTGCCAGTGTCAGGGGCTCGAATCCCACGCAGGACAACACTTTGTGCGATCCACAAATTGTTGTTCTGAGTCTGGATGTAATTTGTGTCCGTTAATTATATGTTTGTAAAGTCCCCCGCAATACAAGGATTGTTTCCTTAGTGCAGGGTGTTGTCTTAAATAAATAAATAAAAAAAAAATAAAAAAAAAATAATTTTAGCCATACATTACTTGAAAGTATGTAAAATTCTTTTACATATAATTCACATAATTAAGAAAAAAATATGATGCACATGTAATACAAAATGCAAAAGGTTGGTTGCGATGTTGGGCGTTTGTTTATAGTACACTTAGGGTTCAACAAGAAAGTGACTTTTCGATTAAATAGATTACCTTGATTAATGAAACTAAACAAAAAGGATATTGTGTCAATAACGATTTATATGATTTCATTATTTTAAATAAGTTACTTCGTTCACTACTTTTACTGTCTGTTATACATAATTATCACTTAACTAATCAATAATTGCACATTACCTTTGCAAACTACATTTAATGAAGTCTAAATAAAGACGTCCAATATTATAAATGCCAGGACCCGAACGCCAAAGAGGTGAAGCGGAAATTTAACGCCGCTTCTAGATCTAGTAAGAAGGCTATTGCCAGAGCCAAGGCGGAACATTTTGCCAGAATTGGCGAGCGATTGCAAAGCTATCCCGCTGGGAGTCGTGCATTCTGGTCGCTCGCCAAGGCTGCCCAAGGCAACTTCTGCCAGCCCAATCTCCCACCACTACAGAAACACGATGGTAGTCTGGCCCACAGCGCAAAGGAGAAGGCCGATCTTCTAGGTCAATTCTTTGCCTGTAACTCGACTTTGGATGCCGGAGCTGCCACACCACCTACCATCCCACGGTGTGAAAGCTCACTGCCCGAAATCCGCCACACGCAGCGAGCGGTTAGGCGGGAGCTGCGGCTTTTAGACGTCCATAAGTCGAGTGGACCGGATGGCATCCCTGCAGTGGTACTAAAGACGTGCGCCCCTGAATTGACTCCCATCCTCACGCGCCTATACCGACTTTCCTACGCTACTAATAGGGTTCCGTCTTCGTGGAAGGTAGCCCATGTCCACCCGATCCCTAAAAAGGGAGACCGGTCTGACCCATCGAATTACAGGCCAATTGCGATAACATCCTTGCTCTCCAAGATAATGGAGAAGGTTATAAACCGCCAGCTTCTGCAGTACCTTGAGGATCGCCAGCTTATCAGTGATCGCCAATACGGTTTTCGTCATGGTCGGTCGGCTGGTGATCTTCTTGTGTACCTCACACACCGTTGGGCAGGGGCCTTGGAGGGCAAGGGTGAGGCGCTGGCATTCAGCCTAGATATCGCAAAGCCGTTCGATAGGGTCTGGCACAGGGCACTTCTATCGAAGCTACCATCTTACGGAATCCCCGAGGGACTCTGTAATTGGATTGCCAGCTTTTTGGATGGTCGGAGTATAAAAGTCATCGTAGATGGCTCCTGCTCCGATACCATGACCATTAATGCTGGTGTACCACAAGGCTCGGTGCTCTCCCCGACGTTGTTTATCCTGCATATCAATGACATGCTCTCTATCGAGAGTATGCGTTGCTATGCGGATGACAGTACGGGTGATGAGCGGTACACTGAGCAACGGAATATCCCTCGGAGTACTCAGGAAAGAAGGGTTCAACTTGTGTCTGAAGTCGAGCGCTCTCTGGGGCGGGCCTCGGAATGGGGTGAATGGAACCTAGTCCAGTTCAACCCCACAAAGACACAAGTTTGCGCGTTCACTGCAAAGAAGGACCCGTTTGTCATGGCGCCTCAGTTCCAAGGAGTAACTCTCCCAATTTCTGAGAGTATTGGGATTCTCGGTGTCAAAATATCGAGCAAAGTCCAGTTTGGGAGTCATTTGGAGGACAAAGCTAAATTGGCAAGCAAAAAGTTGGGCGTCTTGAACAGAGCCAGGCGGTACTTCACACCGAGACAGCGTCTTGTGCTATACAAAGCACAAGTTCGTCCTCATGTGGAGTACTGCTCACATCTCTGGGCAGGTGCGCCCAAATATCAGCTAGACCCACTTGACTCCCTGCAAAGACGGGCTGTTCGAATCGTCGGGGATCCCAATCTTACGGACAGATTGGAGTCGCTGGAGCAGCGGAGAGACTTTGGGTCACTCTGTGTACTCTACTGACTCTTTCACGGGGAGTGCTCCGAGGAACTGTTTGACTTGGTACCACCGTTACCATTCTACCAACTCGACATCGCAGCAGGGTTCATCCATTTCACCTGGAAACGTTATGTTCTTCAACTGTGCGTTTCCAGCGATCATTTCTCCCACGTACGTGCAAGCTCTGGAATGAACTACCTGCTGCTGTGTTTCCCGAGCGCTATGACATGTCCTTCTTTAAACGAGGTTTAAGAAGAGTATTTCCTTCACGGTAGGCAGCGGCCTGGCTGTACCCCTGGTATTGCAAAGGTCCATGTGCAGCAGTTTCACTTACCATCAGGTGTGCTGCTTGCTCGTTTGCCACCGTTGGCAATAAAAAAAAAAAAAAAAAAAAATGTGAAAGTTTGTGAGGATGTTTGAATGTTTGTTACTCAATCACGCGTAAACTATTGAATAGATTAGGATTAAAAAAATAGGCAGAAATTAGTAAGTAATATTAAAAGGGCAAAGTTGGTAAACTACATATGTATATTAGAACACCAGAGGTTAGTAAACTGTATCCAAACTCAAGAGCCCGTCTCGACTTTGGTAAAATTTCTCTCCCATTGTGGAAGTGGTGTCTGCCCAGCATTAATTCAACATTTCAAGCGTAGATGATGTAGTATTCGGCAAGCTTAGTAAAATTTTATTCATAACTCTTATATTAAAATAATATACATATTCAACTCTGAAAGTATAATAACAAAATCGTTAAACATCATCATTATCTCACCCCATTACACGTCCCACTGTTGGGCCGGCCCTCTATAGGAGGGAAATTGACCTACCGCGCTGGTCAGACGTTTTGGTATAGGGTTTTCTTTCAAGTTTTCCTTCCATTGTAAATATATTAAATGCATATTATAGACGACTAAGGGAGTCGTCTTTTACGACATCCACAGGCAAAAGAGGGTGTGGGAATTGTATTGTTACTTCGTTGCCACACGGATGAAGTGGTGACTACTTAAATGTAGTCATGTATTACGCATCAGTAGCTCGCCGCTGTGGCGACTCGCAAGTATAAATGCACAAGAGCATAGCCGCGGCCGCCCACCCCACTCGCCCCCGTCTTACCACCGACACCCCCCACCCCCCGCCCCTTTCCCCAAGGCCGCAGTAGACCGCCCTGTCGCTTTGATCTCTCTCAGTTCTTAATTACAGGCTTCAAAAAAAATCCGCTCGTCAAGTTTTACGGCGGTTATAAAGGCACCCTGTGAGGTTGTGCGGCGCACTATACAATCGGTCCAAACGAAACGCGACCAACACAAACGTACCACCCGGAGTTACTCGTTACTGCCCCTGTATTAACACGTCAAATACAACAAATAATAATTATATCTCCTTTGTATATACCTAGAACGTTCGTCGTCGTTCAGCTCCCAGTGCCAAGTCGCGTCTTACATACGAATTGGGTCCCAAATTGTGGGTTCACATATTCCCACGACAACACTTTCGTATTTTAATTCATGTACAACTCAAAAGAGAATACTTTAATATTGTATTTGCATTTAATTACTTTTTAATAGTTAATTATGTTAACTAAATGCATTCGATATCGTACAATCAACGGATTAGCAAACTAAATATGAGTTACGATGGAAAGTTTAATTGGTTTAATTATATTCGTGCCTAGCGCGGACACTGCGCTAGTTTTCAATATAACTAATATGTCGTATTTGATAAGACATTATATGATATGTAGTTGTAGTATATAAGCCAGTTCACAACTAATGAATGAACAATTCCGCGACGGTGAATGTTAATCGATTATATGCTTCGACTTCATACTGGATTTGTAACTATGTGTGTGTGTGTGCACATACATACACACACACACACACACACACGTATACAACATGCGATTGAATTAATCGTTGCTGTCAATTATATTTTATTTTATGTGTAACGAAGGTGATTTGTAATTGTATGTACGTATAGTATTTAGTTCCTACTATCCGTGTAGATGTCGGAACACTCGAAAGTAGCCCAGTCCAGATATATTGGTTCTAACTACACTTAATTCAAATTATCTTTAAAAAGTCTCAACAAGACTATAACAAAAACTAAATAACATACAAGGTATCCGTGTGGTGACGAAGTAAGAATACTATTCACCACTTCCTATCTTTTTTTCTAAAACGATACTCGAAATTAGAAGAATTTTGTAAAACTAAAAAGTTTTATAATGCTCGATTCAGAAAGGGACCCGTGATGCCTCGCTTGCAATACTGTGCTTATTCCACTCGATGAACAAGCTAGAAACATATTTCACTGGACCATATTCTTACATAATTAAACGATAGTCAATATTGATTGTCTTATGACTTCTACACCAGTACTACACACATTAATGAATCCTGATAATAGAGACGGTACTGTTCACTGCAAAGTGGATTTATTTACAATAGAACAAAATTTCACCAACACCTAAATCAAACGATTATTCTTAGTATTAAATGACATTTATCATTAAAATGGAAAAAATATAATTCTGCTAACCCTATTAGAATAAAATTAATATCTTTCCCCTTTTATAATTTCCGTGTACAATATTTAAAAGCACGGATCCTATCGCTCAAAGGTGACAGCCCAACTTCAGTCCCTGTATCTGTACAAGAGTTGTTTGCGTGTCACCCCACAGTCGCGTCGTCAAGTCTCTGCGACTGTGGGCTCGTTACAAGTTTCGCTTTGAGCGCACCTCAGTGATCTCCAATAACGTGGTAACAGATACTTTATAAGTTGTAAGTTGAAACGTCCGCGGAGGGAGGCGGGCGAGGGGCTGTGCGCACCGGACCGAGCGTAACCGTTCACGACTCTACATCACAGCTAATGCGAACTGAGTCTCGATAGACAAGATTAAATATCCGTCTGTTACATACAAGGGTTCACTTTATTTTTTATCTATTGAAAAGATAACTCGTATTTCATTACATATATCCGTTATATACGTGAGGGACAGTTCGCCTCCGCAATATTGTCAAACTGTATACACCACATGTACATTATCTGTTAGTATTAGTGCTAGATATGTACAACATCTGCGTGTATGACAATTATACACAAACTATTTGCTAAGCGCGGAGTGCTGTCAACTATTTACAAAGAGCAAATTATTTTCATTTTATTCAAGAGCAACGCACTCGGGGGCTATATGAAGATAATAATGTTTAAAGTTTTCGCTGTGAACTATTGCGTGCGACACTAAATGCATTTTCTTATAACTTATAATTAAAATTGAAAATTTTGAATAACCCCCGACACAAACTAAAATAATACAAAAAAATATATAGCGTTCTCTTCAAGAGTATTAATAATTAATAGACAGTACTGGCACGCGTGAAGCACCTAATTATGTGACCATACGCCAATACATCACTTTGGAAAAGAGCTACACTGTTGCGTCGATATTACCACACTCACACACGCACAGACAGACATCGACGTCAAACTTATAACCTGCAACAAATTTATCTACTGCAAGTTTTCGAGGATTGGGTTTTCTGGAGACCATCCAGATTGTAGGTCAACGTGACCGTATTGCAAAATCATACCTGATCATACCTGATCACCTGCAAGGTACCATGATTGAAACTGATCTATTGAACCCAAAAATGGGATATTACTACGGTAAGTTTTCGTATAGTTGAGTTCTCTGGAGACCATTTAGGTTGCAGCATCAGGTTGAAATTATCAATTAATTGTCATTCAACGCTAAGCACACTGGCACACGTGAAGCACGCAATCGAGTAATCAATCGCCAATACAGCATTTGGGAAAAGAGCTGCTACTCTTACACTGTTGGACCGATATTAACCAAACTGCCGCCAGGTAACTGGCTTTCAAATAAAGAAAACCGCATCGAAATCCGTCCATCCGTTTCAGAGTGGTAGGACCACACTGTCGACAGTTATCTGTCTACAGCCGCGGGCCGGTCCGTCCGGGGCAGTACCATGCTCTCGCAAAAAATCGACGTCTGAGTAGTAGCGATTTGCTACTGCGCTTCGTTCGGTGAGCGAGAGAGCCGGAAGCCCAACTTTCTGAGGGTGTTTGCGTGTGGAGGGTTTTGGTGGTTCCCTTGGTATCACCGAGCCTCAATGCACGCATTCACACTCCCTTCGCTTTCTTCGCGGTAGGCAGCGGCCTTGTAAAGGTCCATGAGCGGCAGCAACACTTACCATCAAGTGTACTGTTTGCTCGTTTGCCACCGTTTGCAATAAAAAAAAAAAAAGCTACAATGCCAAATACAGACATACACACAGACAGACAGACATGGACGTCAAACTTATAAAACCCCTCTTTTTTCGTCGGGGATTAAAAATCTCGTTATATCGGGATTTTCGGGGTGTCGTTTCATCAGGTAATAAAAAACTATAATTATAATATGAGGATAAACTTAAAGACTGTCATGTCGCAAATAAAAATTGCTTCGTTGTAGAAACAGTCTCTTAATTCACAGCAGCCCCAGTACGATCCTTGGGCTTCCCTTTCCAAGTTCCTTTTTATGTAATAAAGATTCTTTTGTGAGAAGAACTATTGTTATCTAAGTGTATTACATAAAATCAAATATAATAAAAAAAACCGAGCTCGGTCATGCGGCTGCTAATAATTCACCGTCACAAAATAAAACTGATTTGTACATTTGATTCCATCTACCTACCTGGCATGTATGGCAAATATATTTTAAACTAGCAACCCGCCCTCGCTTCGCTTCGGTTATAGGTTATAGTCGTTTTACCCGTGTAGTTCCCGTTCCCGTGGGAATACCGGAATAAAATATAGCCTAGTTTACGCCCTGATATTATAGCTTTCCATTGGTGAAAGAATTTTTGAAATCGGTCCAGCCGTTTTGAAGATTACCCGGAACAAACAGACAGACAGACAAAAATTTTTTAATTGCTATTTTAGGCATAGGTGTCGTGCAAATAACCGTGTGAGCATGAAAAAAGCCATTTATTTTGACATTACAAACAGACACTCCAATTTTATTTATTGGTATAGATTTGAAATCACCAGATCAAATTACATTAGCACCTACTCGATATGGGCAAAATTTTTTTATTCATCAACACAATCACAATTTTTGCCATTTTTCGCAATTTACATGGGATTGTAAATAAAACTACTTTTACGGATTATATCGCGTTTGTATTTGATTTATGATTGCCCGACGTTTCGAACACTTTGCAGCATTCATGGTCACGGGCGGACTAAGGTGTCTCACGTCCAACAAGTAATCGTTATTACAGACATTTACAATTATCTACCCGATACAGAAAATAGTTATAAATTTATTAAATTGTTACCCACATTTTAGTACAAATTTATTGCCAGTGTAAGAAGAAGTTCGAAACGTCGGGCAATCATAAATCAAATACAAACGCGATATAATCCGTAAAAGTAGTTTTATTTACAATGTGTAGTGCTCGCGTAAACATCAGATATCATTATTTACATGGGATTTTTGCCTGTTTTAAAATTACATCGGCTTATGGTCTAAATACACTTCAAATTTATACTTAGCGGATCGAAATACGTAAAAACTATACTTGATTTAGATCCCCTTTTTTTATTGCCGACACAACCAATTTTCGCTATTTTTTTAGGCTTCTAAGCTATTTATTCGAGATTTTGTGGGAGTATGGTCAAAACTAATTTAAAATTTAGATTCAGTGGATCGAAATACATGCTGGTAGGTAGGTGGCGTCAAATACGCAAATCACTTTTTTGTGTGCTACGTAATAAAATACCGACGTTAGGTACATTACACAATAACATAGTGGTATCGTCATGCACTCGCGTGATAATGTCTGTACGATATAATCAATGTGTTAAATGTCTCGCATATCATTTATAATAAAGCATCGTATGAATAACCATTCAATTTTATAGATCCTTTTATAAAAATATAAATCCCTAAAAAATAACCATTAATTTTTATTATTAAGCTTAACGGGCGATAATATTAAATTTTGTGTGTCGAGTATCGAGAGCGGGCCCCGGCTTACCGCCTCTCCCCCCTCCCCTCCTCTCGGGGCGGCTCTTTGATGATGAAGCGTATTGCCGCGAGCACAATAGCGTGCAAGTGCCCACTCGCGGATGCACTCGGCCCTCGCACAACTCCGCTCCGTTGGCATCAGTTCCTGTCGGCGCACAACGTCGAGCGCACACTGTAAAACGGAACGCAATTAAAAAGCTCGTCGAGATTACTGCAGCCATTGTCGGGTGAACGTTTCAAATGAAATAGCCTATTATCGAAAGTGCCCCAAGAAAAAAATAACAAAAGATTTATGAAATGAAACGGAACGAAGGGGGCCCTCAGTATCAGAGAGGCGACGGCGCCCGTGGTGCCCGTACCCGGCGGCGGTGTCTATACGACACGCTCTATGTATCGATTCATTTCATTTTTCTATTAAGCGCTGTCAGTAGCAGCTGACGCGGTGGCGGCGCGGCGGCGCTCTCCGACTGCACACAATTGCAATCGTTGCGCGGTGCCGCAGACTGCCGTGAACTGTCTAACAAACAGCTATATGCACGAGTACACTAGTATGTACGTTCATGTATTGTTTCTAACCCTACTACTAGTCTGTGTGCTTAATATAAACTGAAAAGTTATTTGTAAACATTTAAATGTTACTGCAGAGCGTTAGGTACGTTACTTAAATGTTACTGCAGAGCGTTAGGTACGTTACTTAAATGTTACTGCAGAGCGTTAGGTACGTTACTTAAATGTTATTGCAGAGCGTTAGGTACGTTACTTAAATGGTACTGCAGAGCGTTAGGTACGTTACTTAAATGTTACTGCAGAGCGTTAGGTACGTTACTTAAATGTTACTGCAGAGCGTTAGGTACGTTACTTAAATGTTACTGCAGAGCGTTAGGTACGTTACTTAAATGTTACTGCAGAGCGTTAGGTACGTTACTTAAATGTTACTGCAGAGCGTTAGGTACGTTACTTAAATGTTACTGCAGAGCGTTAGGTACGTTACTTAAATGTTACTGCAGAGCGTTAGGTACGTTACTTAAATGTTACTGCAGAGCGTTAGGTACGTTACTTAAATGTTACTGCAGAGCGTTAGGTACGTTACTTAAATGGTACTGCAGAGCGTTAGGTACGTTACTTAAATGTTACTGCAGAGCGTTAGGTACGTTACTTAAATGTTACTGCAGAGCGTTAGGTACGTTACTTAAATGTTACTGCAGAGCGTTAGGTACGTTACTTAAATGGTACTGCAGAGCGTTAGGTACGTTACTTAAATGTTACTGCAGAGCGTTAGGTACGTTACTTAAATGTTACTGCAGAGCGTTAGGTACGTTACTTAAATGTTACTGCAGAGCGTTAGGTACGTTACTTAAATGTTACTGCAGAGCGTTAGGTACGTTACTTAAATGGTACTGCAGAGCGTTAGGTACGTTACTTAAATGTTACTGCAGAGCGTTAGGTACGTTACTTAAATGTTACTGCAGAGCGTTAGGTACGTTACTTAAATGTTATTGCAGAGCGTTAGGTACGTTACTTAAATGTTACTGCAGAGCGTTAGGTACGTTACTTAAATGTTACTGCAGAGCATTAGGTACGTTACTTAAATGTTACTGCAGAGCGTTAGGTACGTTACTTAAATGTTACTGCAGAGCGTTAGGTACGTTACTTAAATGTTACTGCAGAGCGTTAGGTACGTTACTTAAATGTTACTGCAGAGCGTTAGGTACGTTACTTAAATGTTACTGCAGAGCGTTAGGTACGTTACTTAAATGTTACTGCAGAGCGTTAGGTACGTTACTTAAATGTTACTGCAGAGCGTTAGGTACGTTACTTAAATGTTACTGCAGAGCGTTAGGTACGTTACTTAAATGTTACTGCAGAGCGTTAGGTACGTTACTTAAATGTTACTGCAGAGCGTTAGGTACGTTACTTAAATGTTACTGCAGAGCATTAGGTACGTTACTTAAATGTTACTGCAGAGCGTTAGGTACGTTACTTAAATGTTACTGCAGAGCGTTAGGTACGTTACTTAAATGTTACTGCAGAGCGTTAGGTACGTTACTTAAATGGTACTGCAGAGCGTTAGGTACGTTACTTAAATGTTACTGCAGAGCGTTAGGTACGTTACTTAAATGTTACTGCAGAGCGTTAGGTACGTTACTTAAATGTTATTGCAGAGCGTTAGGTACGTTACTTAAATGTTACTGCAGAGCGTTAGGTACGTTTCTTAAATGTTACTGCAGAGCGTTAGGTACGTTACTTAAATGTTACTGCAGAGCGTTAGGTACGTTACTTAAATGTTACTGCAGAGCGTTAGGTACGTTACTTAAATGTTACTGCAGAGCGTTAGGTACGTTACTTAAATGCTTTGCATTGATAGCACTCTGAGTTCATTACTACTCCACGTAAGAAAAAAAAGCATATAACAGTATATCGTATCCCATCAAAAAACATAATTTTGTTCAAGACGAGAGCATACGGCTCGGACTGTCATTAAGATATTAGATCACATGTAGAGCTAAGCTTCTATATCCACACGACACGTCCTAACTTTACACTTTACTCAAAATATGTGATTTATCTGTTTCGCTACCGTCACATGAGTGTAAGGTGAAATTTTATTTACTGTTCTGTCATACAATAGTTCTTATAATAACGAAATGATTAGTTAAGTACATTAATTACATTATTTAACAACAATGTTTGTGTGTTAGAATCGCATTCAACTTCATCATTATACGTTACTATTTAATATTATGATATACAAGGTGTATCAGGTTATAGGGCAACTGGTCAAACGGGAGATATGCAATGGTGTTAGGAACCCATAAAAAAATTTGAACGAAAAATATCGTGAAAGATGTAAAGTTTTCAATTTTGTCATCGCTTTTTAGTGTAAATCTGATTGAAATGTATAAAGTCAGTGATAAATCTGCAACATATTCGTACTTTATTAAATATTCATTAGATATTGAAAAAATCAATGAATACGTTCGCATAAGCAAAATAAACTTCGCTTTAAATCAGCTGATCGGCCGATGACCGTCGCCGAGTCGCGTTTTTACCTATGCTACCATTGAAGTATTTGCGCAATTCCTACCTATTCCTACTGTTGAAGCTTTACATGCCTACATGTATCCTGTCTATACATACCTACATAATACCTACGTAACATTTAAGGCATAGACTGTTTAACACACATTTTTGAAATACTATAACTTTTATGTTATATTCTTTTTTGTGTAATATACATTTTATTTCAATCAAATATTTTATATACATTTCAATCAATCAAATATTTAATATACATTTTATTACAATCCGTGTGGTGACGGAGTAAGAATACAATTCACCACCCCCTATCTTACCCGTGGGTGATCGTACGAGACGACTAAGGGATAAAAAACGCATATAACATCTATGCGAGAGAAGGAAAACTCGAAATAAAACCCTATACCAACACGTGTGACCAGCGTGGTATAGTAGGTCAATTTCCCTTCCATTATGGAGGAGGCCCGAGCCCAAGAGTGGGACGTATATGGGCTGAGATGATGAGATGACATTTTATTTACGATCTATGACCGTTAAACTACAACATGCTCGAACAGTTGCCCCATAACCTGATACACTCTGTATACTAGTTGCTTCACTTGCGTGTATTTGTAACACATTTAATATTAGTATTACAATGTTAACGCCCACGTCATCCCGGAGCAATGATAATTATATAAAAAATATATTAATTAATATTAGATGCGCCAACACGACGAGTATGAATAAGGTAGTGCTCTGCTGTAGCCTTCACGGAATCAAACAATGTCTCGCACTAAAAATGTACATATTTTTATTATTATGTCAACAGTTGTCATGACAAGAACCATTGCGCAAAACTCACGATGCACTATATATACCATTGTTATCAAGTTTTGCTCGATTTACTAACATTATTCGCCTTTAACCTATATTAATAAATCACCTGCCTTACACAATAAGACTTTCCATAATCATATTACTACATAAGTAGTCCCTCAGATTAGCGTGATACTCTGTTCAACTTTATAGAAGGTATCTATGAATAATAATGATCGCTTGTAGGCAATCACTACAAGGAGATCTACATGTGTAGATCTCCTTGTTATTAGACAATAGATACAACATACATTATCTAGATTAAACGCAACATGTACACTGGTGTGCCAAAAAAAAACGTTTAATTATTTTTTTCTTAGCTACTACGAAAATATCGTCCAAGATGACGAAAAAGATATCCTGGTAGAGTTTCAGCCCTTAATATTAATATTAAGAGGTCACTCATTGTGATTTTTGATTTCCCATTAAATAACATAGGAATTTTTATTGTTTATTGTTTGGATTTTTGATGCACTCGAACCAATTAATATCTCGTAAAAATCAATACATATTCTTGTAGGAAATTTAACGATCTACAAAAAATATCTGAAACGATTTTTTGCTAAATTGACTCGTTTAAAAGTTATTCGAGGTTAAAGTCCAACCTCAAATAGTTGAGGATAACTTTTACAATTTCTTATACTCTATCACAAAATAATGACTCGAAAACATGAAATATTAGTTTTCGTAAATCTTATCGAGTTTTATTTTGATAATTTCGTAGAGAAAATTTCATGTGAATCAGCACGATTCAAATAAAAAGCGTTAAAACGACATTTTGTAATAACATAGTTGGCACTACTGTAAAGATTATAAATTTGATTATGTCAAATAAATGTTAATTCGTTATTTTAAGCCAACTTAATACTTTTTTGTATTTTACCGCTAAAATCACTGAAGTTGTCGATCATAGCGCCACTTCTATGGCATTAATTACAAGTAATAAAAAAAAACTCGATAATATCTATGAAAACTAAGATATTTCATGTTTTCGAGTCATTATTTTGTATATAGATTAACATTATATGACATTATATGATAGAGTATAAGAAATTGTAAAAGTTATCCTCAGCTATTTGAGGTTAGACTTTAACCTCGAATAACTTTTAAACGAGTCAATTTAGCAAAAAATCGTTTCAGATATTTTTTGTAGATCGTTAAATTTCCTACAAGAATATGTATTGATTTTTACGAGATATTAATTGGTTCGAGTGCATCAAAAATCCAAACAATAAACAATAAAAATTTCCATGTTATTTAATGGGAAATCAAAAATCACAATGAGCAACCTCTTAATGTTAATATTAAGGACTGAAACTCTACCAGGATTTCTTTTTCGTCATCTTGGACGATATTTTCGTAGTAGCTAAGAAAAAAAAATTAAAAGTTTATTTGGGCACACCTTAATGTACACACTTTATTCAAAAAAGCATCATAGTAAAGACAAGACAAGTGTAAAACATAGCTTGTACGCGTAGATCATACTAGATATAAACGTGTATCATTTAATAGTTTAGAACAGCCATCACAAAGTTGTGTAAACTCGACGGATATGATCAATATGATTATTACAATATGACAAACGGTGACGATACGTATCTTATATCTTTAAACGAGCAATTCTTGTATATATATTCAGGATCTCGGAAACGGCTCCAATGATTTTGTTGAAACTTAGCATTCTAGTATGCTAAGTTTCAACAATTTTCGATTTTGTTGAAACTTAGCATACTAGAGATTTTGGGTCCAAAAAATCGATATAGCCAGGTTTTATTTATAGAAAATGTTGTTTTGTCCGTGTTTTTAGCAAAACAAACAACGACATTAAATTTTAAAAGAATATGAATTCAAATTTCGTTGTCAACGTCATGAGTTACGATAGCTCAGATGGGAAGTTGAGTCATTGTCATTGTAGTTGAGTCGTTGAGTTGTTGTCATTCAAACAGCGTCGGTTCGAATCTCGGTGTTATTATTATTCTCTTTTTGTAATATTTTATATAATTTTCATTATTTATTTTTTATTAATATATATCGAAATAAATTCGACAAAAATATTCCGGTCAACCAGATATTATAAAATATGTGTAGTATAATTTCAAGCGTTTTTATAATCGTGAATGTGTCGTAGTGACGTGACTCACTAAACGTGTCAAGTGTAGTGTATATACATATATATATACGTAACAGTAGGTATCGTGTAGGGGTTTATTCTTTGAACGAGTTCAAAGGACACACAGCTGGTATTGTTAACGCACAACAATGGCTCGTATAATGTTGCTCCTTCCGTATCGAATAGTGCACACAGCGGCTTGTCGCCTGTCGCCTGTCGCCTGTGGGGCTCCTTCTATACGAATTATTGAAGTAGAACTTTAGACGGCGAACTCGCCAAGTTGAATATTATAAGAAGTAATGAGGTCACTAATGTAACACCCGCCCTACTCTTCCACAGTTCAAATATACACCGTTTAGTTGGTCTAGTTTTATAAATCAATGTCTGTTAACTGTCGTGTTTGATTGTCAGTTCAGGCAAAGGGTAAAGGGTTATTGAATTTCCTGTCAGACAACATTTCATGGAATCTGCTAATATATGTAATGGACAACTGTTACCGTTTATTAGAGCGAATGTTTTCTTAAAAGAATACAAACAAAACTTACATCAATTGCCATGTAAAGATCGCATGAAACATTATCCTGTGTAGAATCTTAGAGCATTATGTGGTGGTATAATCAGGTTTTTCTTGTATGAAGATAGAACGTGTACTGTATGGTTGAGCTTGTGTGTAAAGAGCTGCGCGAGCATTGAACTAGGGCGTGACCGGCGCCGGCCGCAACTGTGCTGCCGTCAGCCGTGTATACACTGCGGTCACTGAGAGGACCACGGATATTGTTACTACTTACACGTACATAATACACTCGCACGTGTTAGAGGACGACCCTCCCTCACAGGGTAGAGCCTCTTTATAAATACAGGAGTCTTAACTCGTAAAAATTATGCGAAACTTTTCAACCAACGCTAGAATTGTTGGCTAATTTCTTCCAATTAGAGCAAATCGTTGTCCAACAGTGGGACGTATGATGAACTGAGAAGAAAAATTCGTGTAATATCATATGCAAATAAAACATTTACCTTAGAATAATAACGTAAGGATAGTGTCGGTACTTAAGCGATCAAATACGTGAAGCCAAAAATACTAGGTACATGCGTGCAAGCGATTACACACGTACACACGCACACCACTATATAATTAGAGTTGCTTTGTAAACAGTGACCTTGTACATTACGGAACGGTCCGGCGGCGTATGGAGTCATCTGGCTCCAATTTAAATGCTTCAAATTTTGTGCGCGGAGGTAGCTTCTATGAGTTATTATTCTAAGGCATTTACTAAAAGCACTTTAAATATTGTCTCACTATAGGCATAGCAGTGATCATAGCTCATACACGTCACAATTCTGGGTTCGAGTCTGCTTTGAATTGGAATAAAAATTGACCTACAATATCATGCTGGTCAGATGAATCGGTACAAAGTTATATTTCCAGTTTTCCTTCATCTTGCATATATGTTGTATGCATATTATAATCCCTTAGTCGTCTTTTACGACACCCACGAACAAGAAAGATGGTGGTGAATTCAATTGTATTTTTACTATTTTTACTCCGTCACTGCAAAGAAAACTATACATCTATACAGAGTGTATCAGGTTATGGGACAACTGTTCGAGTATGTTGTAGTTTAACGGTCATAGATCGTAATTAGAATGTAAACAAAACAATATAACATAAAAGTTATAGTGATTTTAAAAATGTGTGTCTAAGAGTTTATGCCTTAAATGTTACGTATTATGTAGGCATGTACAGACAGGGTACATGTAGGCATTTAAAGCTTCAACTGTATTAATAGGTATGAATTGCGCAAACGCTTCAATGGTAACGTAGGTACAAAGGCCTCTCGTCAACGGTCATAGGCCGATCAGCTGATTTAATGCGAAGTTTGTCTTGCTTAGCCGAACTGCCGAACGTAATCACTGATTTATTCAATTACTAATTAACATTTAACAATATACGGATGTGTTGCGTATTAAGTATCACTGACACTATACATTTCAATAAGATTCACACGAAAAAGTGATGACAAAATTGAAAACTTTACATGTCTCTAATTTATTAACGAATCGATATTTTTATTCATCATGTTCCTACCACCATTGCCTAACTCCCATTTGACCAGTTGCCCCATAAGCTAATACATCCTGTTTATCTACATACGTATTTATACATGCTATAGGTATATTCTATGACATGCCGACGTTAGACATGTGTGACCCGCACGGCGCAGCATCCTATGTGTGTGAGACGGTATGCCGAGGGGCAGTGGGGCGGTGGGGCGGGGGGGCGGTGGGGCGGTGGGGGCTGAGGGTGTACCGACGCATTCAGCTGACACTTGACACAGCTCTAATGCGTGTGACGGATATCTAGTTGTCGGCGCGGCTTCGTGTGCGTCACCTGTGACGTCACCACATGTCACACACACACAGACACCGTGAACATTTCATTTAGTCACCACTATAAAATACAGACCTTAGAAATACAATCTCAATATTAGTGTAATACACAAATTGTTGTACTAACTGGGAGTGCAATATGTATTAATTGTATGCATTGTCCTGTCTGAGATACGAACAGCTGGTGCGGCGTGTCGATATCTTAACCACTTCGCCTACAGTACAGTTTAATACAAATGTATTACACTTAAATAAGTATAATATCTGGTTAAGTAAGTAACCAGATATTATACTTAAAAAAGTACTTAAATAGTACTTAAATAAGTATAATATCTGGTTGACCGAGCTTCGCTCGGAATATTTTCGTCGAATTTATTTAGATATATATTAATAAAAAATAAAAATTATATAAAAAATTACAAAAAGAGAATAATAATATCACCGAGATTCGTACCGACGCTGTATGGATGCTACAAAACACAAAATTAAAACCGGCCGTCCCCCTAACTGAGTTACCGTAACTCTTGACATTTACAACGAAATTTGAATTCATATTCTTTTAAAATTTAATGTCATTTATTGTTATGCTAAAAACACCGATAAAAGAACATTTTCTATAAATAAAACCTAGCTAGATCGATTTTTTGGACCCGAATCCTCTAGTATGCCAAGTTTCAACAAAATCGTTGGAGTCGTTTCCGAGATCCTGAATATATATATATATATATATATATATATATATATATATATATATATATATATATATACAAGAATTGCTCGTTTAAAGATATAAGATGTATAATGTCGATATTAAAGTTAGACAACTCGAAATAATCCTTACTAATATTATAAATGCGATAATTATTTTTTGCAAGAAAAGAAACCACCTTCAATAATGTAGATACATTTTTAGATTTTGGTTGATTTTTCAAAAACCGCCTGTCCGATTTCCATAATATTCATGAGACCATTTGGGAAGTATACCCTTTCCAACAAAAAACAAATCACCAAAATCGGTTCATAAACGACGATGTTATGTGCGAACAAACATAAATAAGCATACGAGTACATATATACGGTCGAATTGAGAAACCTATTTTTGTGAGGTTAAGTTTTTAACTCGGTTAAAAATAGGTTTGTTTATTACGCTTTCACGCTTAAACCACTAAACCTATTTCAAAAATTCTTTCACCAATTGAAAGCTATAATATCAGGGAGTAAGATAGGCTGATGTTATGCCGGTATTCCCATGGGAACGGGAATTACGCGGGTAAGGCGACTGAAACCGAAGTGAAGCGAGGGCAGGTTGCTAGTATGGTTATAAAAACTGAGCCTAATGTATGTAACGTAATCGATATACGAGCAAACAGCACATCTAATAGTAAATGATAGTGCCGCCCATGGTGCTTTACTAAACCCGTGTCTATCGTGAAGAAGGTGAAGGGAGACTGAATGCGTACAATACAATTGTGTGATAATAAATGTATTACCAAAATCCAGCACACGCAAACAGCCCTCAAAGTATTGTGCAGTAACAAATCACTGCTAATATTCAGCGATAGTATGAGGCGTAGAAGATGTAACCATATAGAAAATACAAGAAGTAAATATATTGTGTTACAGAGTGGGTACCAGCGACTGTAATCACAAGTACTTACGCACATACAGGACAGAGTACTTACCTCTTAATTAAATTGTGTACTCAGTGTAAGGCACTCAGATAATACACAGCTGTATCAAATATAATCTACTAGCAACCCGCCCTCGCTTCGCTTCCGTTTCAATCGCATTACCCGCGTAATTTCCGTTCCAGTGGGAATACCGGGATAAAATATAGCCTATGGTACTCCCTGATATTATAGCTTTCCATTGATGAAAGAATTTTTAAAATCGGTTTGGTGGTTTAAGCGTAACAAACAAACAAATAACCAAAAACCTTTTGCATTTATAATATTAGTAAGAATTTATTTCATCATCATCACTTCAGCCCATACACGTCCCATTATTGGGCTCGGACCTGCTTCACTATGGCAGAGAAGTTGACCTACCATACCACGCTTGTCAGACGTGTTCGTATAGGGTTTTGTATCGAGTTTTCCTTCTCTTGCATAGATATTATATGCATAATATTTTCGTCTTTTATAACACCCACAGGTAAGAGAGGGGGGTGGTGAATTCTATTATTACTCCGCCACCACCTATTTCTTTAAACCAATGATTTCCAACCAGTGGTCCGCAGAAGCTAAAATATGGTCCGCGAATAATTTTATTTATTACACAACTTATTTATCTAAACAAGAATTTTCTGCTTCATTAGTACCTAGTTAAAAACAAGGCGAGGAATCGAAGAAAAGTATGTAATGATTTGCGTGTAACTTTGAATAATAATGTTAGGCCAAAATAGCCGAACTCGTGCAAAAGATGAAAGCTCAAAAATCACATTAATACAAAATATCCTCAAAATATTATTTTTTCTTTTTATGTAATTGGCTATTGATTAAAGTTTCAGTTTGATTATTACAGTTTATTTTTATTATTACCTACAAGTGATCCCTGCTAACAACAATAATAAAAAAGTGGTCCCTGAACAAAAAAAGGCTGGCAATTCCTGCTTTAAACGAATATATTTTTTTACTAGCAACCCGCCCTCGCTTCGCTTCGGTTTTAGTCGTTTTCCCCGCGTAGTTCCCGTTCCCGTGGGAATTCCGAGATAAAATATAGCCTAGTTTACTCCCTGATATTATAGCTTTCCATCGGTGAAAGAATTTTTGAAATCGGTACAGTCGTTTTGAAGATTACCCGGAACAAACAGACATACAGACAGACAGACAAAAATTTTTTAATCTATATTTTAGTCATAGGTGTCGTGCAAATAACCGTGTGAGCATGAAAAAAAGCCTATTATTTTGACATTACAAACAGACACTCCAATTTTATTTATTGGTATAGATTATTGTTAACATCAATAAAGTTATTGTTATAAGATTAATAATGTATAATAATATAATGTGTATATTGTATATTTGTATTACTTACGTATGAAGGTGAGTATTGTAACAATATTATCCTGTTTCTGTATGTTTTACGTATTAAAATGGCCGACGAATGAACAAGACTAGTTTGAATTGTAAGTTTGCAAGTTTACAGAGTAAGCCGAGTCTGGTGCCCGGGGAACGGAGCCCGGCGGCCGGGGACCCACGAACAAACAACTCACGATTCCACTTTAATTTATCACAAAATGTTGACATCGAATAGGGTTCGACAATGCGGCCGACATTACATCAATGGCACCACTACATCTACATCGCAAATAGTAATACAACGTACATTGCGCATTTTGTATACCCCACACAATATTAAACACAAAGTAAAATGTGTAATGGATAGTGAACAATGACATCGCATTGCACAATAGTATCTCATGGTACAGAGTCACGCTAGGGCTCGACTTACAACTCGACAAAGCCTTACAAAAAAGCAAATAAAAAAAATTCTTTCATCTGGGATTGACGCAGCAACGGCTTTTGAGCCAGCCTGTTATTATCTTACGTAGTGTTGCCCAAATGCAAGACCAAGACGAGACTTGGACCGGTCTTGGTCTTGGTCTTGCAACATCACACCTGGTCTCGTCTTGGTCTTGGTCTTGCGCACCCGAGTCTTGGTCTTGGTCTTGGTCTTGCGCACCCGAGTCTTGGTATTGCAGCAAGAGTCTCGCAAAGTTTTGCAGTTAGAATAACGTAACAGTAATTTATCATGGCAATGAAAAATCCAACTAAATTAATCAAATATCCTATCCTATCTATCCATCTGCTAGCTTATAGTTCACTATTGAATACAATACTTACCACTGGAGAAAATTACTCTTCTATTCCCCTGGTGTTCCATTAGACAGCGTTACTACTCTTATGACAGGACTTTCGACCCTATTTTCTTAAGACGTCACCACACGAGGCAGTTGATACAATAAATTTTATGTCATTTTATAATCAATGCGATATTTTACAATTAATGCGATTGTTTATATTCCCCTTCAAGTTAAGTGGTATGTATCTATTGTATTTCCAGTTTAGTTACTGATACTCTGGATACTTGAAAAAACCTGTTGCTCTATTGCCTATATAAATACTTGGCCGCTGGATCCATGTAGCTCTTAATATACTATTTATTCAAGAACATATAAAACTGATTTAAAATTTTATGGTTTTAATACTTGTAAAATGTATGATATTCGTCGTCATCGTCACAGCTCATAAAAATGCCACTGCTGGGCTTAAGCTTCCTTCCAGTAAGAGGAAAATTGATCTACTATACCACGCTGGTCAGACATGTTGGTACAGGGTTTTCTTTCTAGTTTCACTTCTCTTGCACATATGTTATATACACAGGGTGTATCAGGTTATGGGACAACTGTTCATGTATGTTGTAGTTCAACAGTCATAGATCATAATTAGAATGTATATTACACAAAAACAATATAACGTAAAAGTTATAGTGATTACAAAAATGTGTGTCTAAGAGTTTATGCCTTAAATTTTATGCATTATGTAGGTATGTACAGACAGGATATATGTAAGCATGTAAAATTTCGACAGTATAAATAGGTATTAGATTTGCGCGAACCTTTCAATGGTTACGTAGGTACAAAGGCGACTCATCAACGGTCATCGGCCGATCAGCTGATTTATGTTAAAGCGAAGTTTGTCTTGCTTATGCAAACGTAATCATTGATTTATTCAAATTCTAATGAACATTTAACAAAATACGAATATGTTGTAGATTAAGTATCATTCCTTTATACATTTTAATCAATTTACAAGAAAAAACGATGACAAAATTGAGAACTTACATGTCTCTCAATTCATTAACGAATCGATATTTTTATTTCAATTTTTTTCATGGGTTCCTAACACCATTGCCCGATCCGATTTGATACGACATCCACGGGTAAGAGAGTGGTGAATTATATTCGTACTCTGTCTTTTTTTTTTGTGTGTGTGTAGCTGTTGGTCGCAGATGATCCTGACAGCTTAACGCGGTCAATGGGTGAGCGCTGATGGCTCTCAAACCGGTAAGTAAGTTAAGCGAACATCGCCCGAGGGCTCCCTCCTGTGGGAAACGGACCTCGGCTCGTGGCGTCGCTGAGAGCAAAGTGGGCGTGGCCAAGTTTAGGGTAATGACTTTTACGCGGCGCTGTTTTCGACCTCGACGGCGAGGCCGATACCGCGTAGTTTTATCTGTTATCGCTGCGCGAGCTGTGTAGGTCCTTTCTTGGGCGATCATAATAGCGTCATCTTCTTCTTCAAGAAGATGACGAGGACGTCGGACCGCGGATATTTTTGAGGGGACGTAGTTTACCGCCCCAACCACTAGTGGATTGGGGTGAGTCGTGGCAGAGGCAAAATAGCGCTGGGAGCAACGCTTCATGTACTGCCTGATGGTGATCGTACTCTGTCCCTACATGGACATTTATATAGATTAATTGTAGGCATATTTCTATGTCCAACAGTGAACGTCGATGGGCTAATGAATAAACGGATATATAAATATGTATAATGGGCAAGAGCACTCTCGTGATTACGGTATTTTTGTCCTTAAGCCTTTCCGAAGAGTAATTCTGAAAAGGCAACACCAACATTGGGAATCGATTGGCCAATAGATGGATATCTCAAGACTTTGACTTTGACTTGCCGTGTAGTGACGGAGTAAGAATATAATTCATCACCCCCTATTTTACCCGTGACTGCGAACCCACGACTAAGGGCTATAATATATAACATCGGTGCAAGAGAAGGAAAACTTGACATGTATGACCTGTAACAACACGGCCGATCACCGTGGCGATTCCCCTCCGGCCACGGCCGATTCTATTCCTGTTATGTAGAAGACACGAGCTCAACCGTATATAAGCTGAAATGGTGATTTGAATTAAATGCAAGACCGCGAGACTCTTGCAGGCCCAGTCTTGGTCTTGCTCAAGTCTTGCAGGGCCAGTCTTGGTCTTGGTCTTGCAAAAATTAAGCGGTCTTGGTCTTGGTCTCGGTCTCGCATTTCTGGCAAGACCAAGACCAAGACCGCAAGACCAAGACTTTTTTGGGCAACACTAATCTTACGTGTTATTTATACATAGTTATATATACAGTCTGTTTCATATTAAGGTGGGGTATAATTAGGACGAGAGTACCATAATGAAATGCGCTTACATGCACATGATATATATTTAGATAGTGCTATTGTACTCCGCTGAGCTAATCTTGGACGACAAGGAACTCAAGGAACTTGGTGCTACTGGTACCAATGGCGAAAGTTTGGGAATACGGTGGGTTATGAGACCTCCTTCCACCCTTTCGCCTTCCCATACGGAATAAACGGCGGGCGGGTTGACCATAGCCCATCTAAATACAAAAAAGAAAACATGTGTGTATGACAGGTGGTAGAAGTGAAACCTTCAAATATTTTGTACGAGCGCTTTGTACTGCGCATACACGCACAAACACCTATTAATACACGTACAACGCTGAAGCCAAACCTAAAAGAGTCACTAACTAGCTAATAATAATAATAATACTAACTAACTAATCACTAAATAACTCACTCACCACTAACTCCCGCTATATCTTGGTAAACACGAGTGGAGGGGGGTATGAAACAGAGCACAATGAAAACCACGAATATAAGAAACACTCTAAAATACTTCCTATCTCATTCTCTTCGACGTTAATGTCTTATAAATTTATGTCTGTCTCTTTTTACTGTCGTTTTTTCGTTTCATTGTTTTTTAAATCGCAACGATGCTAAAGAAGTTTTTACTTCAAAAAGGCTACTATTGTGTACATATGTCCTCAAATATGTTTATTGTTCGTGTTATATGTGTATGCCTAATATGTACTCGGTTCACTCTAACGGGAGGTTCTTAACGAGAGTATTATACTCTATGGTGTGTAAATACAAGTATATTGTGCTATATATAGCGGTAATGTCAAACTAACTGGGCTAATGTCGTCATTAGCCCAGTTAGTTCGCTATTAAATGTTATTTTGTGTTTGTGATGTGTCTCGATGCGGTGACGTCATACGCTTGTATCTGTCGCCCGCCCCTAACCGACACACAGTTGAATGGTAATGTGTGATGGCATTGTATTGTTAATACAATACCGCAACTAATATCACTAATACCTAGGTATATGTTATCGCCTATCGAAAGGTGCCAACTCTGAGTGTGTTCTGACTATATTAGTAGTCACACTTGAGTGGTTTAATAGCAAGAAACAGGTGTAAATAGACGGTCACGAAAGAGTAGAGGAAATTCGGTGGTCACACATAATTTAGAGTCAGCAGAAGCAAGGAAGTGCATATTAATACATACTAAAGAGAAAGATCGGAGAATAGCAACTGCGTGGAGAAAATACTGGGCTAACAAAGACATATTTAAGAGCAAATTACCAATTCATTTAAAAACAAGACTTATGGATAATACTATCCTACCGTCTCTTCTATATGGATGTCAAACATGGTCGCTAACAAAAATATAGAGTCAAGAATGTGGATATTAGATTAAAGACCAAAGACGCAGTAACCATGCTAAAAAACGTTAAAATGGAAGTGGGCAGGTCATCTTGCAAGAGCTAAACGGCTGGACCGATGTTGATGAAATTTATTGTGTCTACAAGGAGATTCGAGAATGGTTTAGATTCACAATTGGACCCGGTAGGTGGCACTGCTGTCGATTTCAAGGAGAATTCCCTTTGTTGTATTTGAACAGAACAACGTCTGATGGGTCAGCTAGTAGAAATATATGTTACAACAAGAACACTAGTATTAGTTCAGTCGTGAACAAAGGTTTGCACTCAAATTTATTTCTTTCTTTGTGATAACGAAGCAAGAATATCATTTGTTATCACCCCTTAAAAACGATGTGATACGAAAGTTTCTGTTTAGAGTAGCAAAGCAGGTTAATTATCCACTCAACTTGGACGAGTGTGAGGACAGAAGTAGGACGAACTTGTATGTAAGTATAGACATTATATTTGGACGAATTTGTGAGTTCGCTTACAGCACTCTTAAAATTCAGGTTAATATGATTCATTCGCGTACTGTACGCGAGAAAGATAATCTGTATGTACGTTTGTCATTTGATACTGTTTATATTATTACTGTGTATATAATAATTGTATTATGTATATATATGTTATAATACATAGCTCGCTTGTACAGCCGCAGTTGGCATTTGTGACTATGCGTAACTAACCTCTAAGTTATTCCTCAACGAGTGTAAATGTCCCTATACGCAGACATGTCTCACACAATAACATATTATACATTATCTTTACGTGTTCACAGACTTTATCCGTTGCTATTCAATATGATACCTATTTCAGTGACAATGATAAGCAGTATATGTAGTGATGGATGGCGAGCGGCGCCCCCAAGTGACATGCGTTCAGTAATCTTGGGTCGAAAATAAACAAAACTAGACTAAGTCTAATAGACATACAAGCGGATGAAATTCTACGTCTACGTCCCACTATGGAGTCGAGCTTCCTCCATTGTGGGAAAGAATTTGACCTACTGTACCACGCTGGTCAGACGTGTTCGCATAAAGTTTCATTTAGAGTTTTCTCTCCTCGCATTGATGTTGTGAACGTATTACATCCCTTAATCGTCTTTTACGACACCCACGGGTGCCAGTGGGTGGCGAACTGTATTGTTACTTCGTCAGCACACATTATAATGTGATAATGTGTCAATGTTTCTCTAGTTGTAAATAGATTTATATACAAAATGGCATATTTATAAGCTGTTAATAAAATTTAATAACAGACAATTTGTTGTCCCGCCATCTGTGTAGTATATTGTCGATGATGTTGAGTATACCAAGTGTAGATCGCCTGACAGATGACAGCTGTTATAGTCGTGTACTTCACACGATCAACATAAACACGTATACATACAGTATGTCGTCTTACAATTATTTTAATTTTGTAAATAGAGATTCGTCCGTGTAGTTATGAAATAAGTATACAATACACCATTCCCCATCTTGCCCGTGGGCGTCTTAAAGGGCGACTAAGGGATATAATAGGCATATAACATCTGTGCAAGGTAAGAAAACTTGAAATAAACCCCATACCGACCTATTTGACCAGTATGGTATAGTAACCTAATTTTGCGGAGGAGGCCAGCAGTAATAGATGTAATAGAGATTGGAGTCGAGATTAACAGACTTCTTTAACCTTTTGCTGCTCAACCTTCACTGGCGTAACGAAGAAGCACCCTGCTGGTGATGTCTGGAGTATTATTCTATACGAACCTTGCAAGTCGAGAAAATCTCCGTACTTTCAGATGTTTCTGTCAGAAATTCGCCCATATCCGTGGTACTTTATTGATGCACTTATCGTAGTTGTACACTCTTCTACTTATAGGCTAAGGCTGACTAGTTTATTTGCTAACTGTTTTCCACATTTCATAGGAAGAAACTGAAATAATTATCTTCTAACTCCTCGCTTTACTTTTCTGATTCAAATCGTCGCAGGTAATTAAAGTCATTTTCCGGGACTACTGAAGGATCTCAACCTCAATATCATCAAATTCAAATTCAAATTAGTTTATTATGCATAAACCCTGAGAGGGCACTTACATATTGTCAGGTTTACAATTTCCAAAAAAAATATACTACCACCGGATCGGAACGCGACCGCTACTGAGAAGATCCGGCAAGAAACTCAGCGGGCTTGTCTATTATTTTTAATTTTTTTTTCTTCTTACTAGTTATACAATTGTGTACATGTTTTGTAAGAACAAGCTCCAGTGTGATGCCCTTCGAACCGCAAGACACTTAATATAATTTAAACGATTATGGCTGGACCAGATCCCACAAGCGGCACCCGATCACGAGTTAACTACTAGAGCAGCCATCACTCCCCTCAACCACTATGGAGGGAAGGGAGAGACCCGCTCCACGCAGCTACCGCAAGTAGATCCTTATGTGAGCATGACCAACACCACAATCTGTTACAAACGCTGAAAATACAAAAATTCGTTAGGCAAAACACGCTACACTTTACAATAAAAGTTAAAAGTACATTTACAAACAGTATATTTAAAATAACAAGGAAATTGCTGAATGAGGAGCTGCTCACAACCAATCTGTATTATCATCTACATAATCCGAGATTTTATAATAAGCTTTTTTACAAAGTCTATTCTTGATGGCTTTTTTAAACTTTTTCATAGGCAGGTCTCGGATATCTTTAGGTAATCTATTGTAAAAGCGTATACATTGCCCCATGAATGATTTGTAAACTTTTTGGAGACGAGTAGTGTGTACAACTAATCTGTCCTTATTACGAGTATTCATTTCATGAATGTCACAATATCTCTTAAAGTTAGCGATATTTTTTTTGACATATAATATATTTTCGTATATATATTGTGATACAGCAGTTAGAATATTTATTTCTTTGAATTTCTCCCGAAGTGAGATTCTTGGGCCTAGATTATAAATTGCACGGACAGCCCTTTTTTGGAGAACACAGATTCTATTAAAGTCCGCGGAGCATCCCCACAGTAATATACCGTAAGACATAAGACTATGGAAATAAGCGAAATAAACCATTCTAGCTGTTTCAGTATCTGTTAACATTCTTATTTTTTTTACTGCATAAGCCGCTGAGCTAAGCCTACTCAACAACTTTTCAATATGAGGTCCCCACTGAAGTTTAGCATCTATGGTGATACCTAAAAAGACTGTTGACTCCACAAGGTCTAGAGCCACACCATTCATTTGGACATTGGTTTCCACTTGCCTCACATTAGGAGTAGTAAATTTGATACATTTAGTTTTTTTCTCATTGAGAACCAAATTATTAGTGTTAAACCAATGAACAACGTTAGACAGTGCATTGTTCACATCGTCATAATTCAACATTTGTCTTTTAATTTTAAATAACAAAGAAGTGTCATCTGCGAACAACACAATGTCCAGATTGTCCCCTATATGGTAGGGTAGGTCATTAATATATACAAGAAACAGAAATGGCCCCAGAATGGACCCTTGTGGAACGCCCATTTTTATAATAGAACCAGAACCCATCTATGGAGATCATTGTAGATTACGACTTACAGAAATTACTATTGTGGTAGGATTAGTCCCAACGGTCACAGATTGGTGATCCGCCTAGTTCTTACAACACCCACGGGCTGGTAAGGGTTGGTGACACGTTATGCTCTAATTAGTCACCTCAAGGGGCAATTATTAAAATTAAATGATGTATATGAGGTAGGAATACTCCTAAATAAGGTAAACAAACAAACAGTCGATATGTATGCGCCAGTAGAAACATACATAAGTACGCACATATCACAATGTTAACTAAATATTCATTCAAAACGATACAAACAAACTCAACTCGCTATCACAAACAGTACGTACCATCACCAATTCACGTTGTTTACCGGCGTGACGGGGGCACCTCCCCCGCGTACACCTACTGAAACACCCCCCCCCCCCCCCCCCCCCCCACATATACACATAGCGGTCCTACACAAGACAAGTTTCAACTACAATATATGTATATAACATTTTCTATTGTTACAATAAGCATATTTACATTATGCTCTTCATAACACACAACAGCATCCTGCAAACATGTACACTTCAGAGGTATCAGATATATATGTTAGGATTAACTATCTAACGACTGACGCGTGAGGCACGCGCGGTCTGTGCGTGTTTAACCTGATTGTTTGGCCGTTAGACAAGTTCGCGAAGCTGTTTATGTATTTGAGCTACACACAATTTGTGGGTCCGGTCCGGTCCGGTCCGGACCATATACAATCTCATCGTGTGTCGAATAGATGCGACGTCATGTATCGCAGCACTGTGTGTATGTCATTCGGAGGAGAGGGTCGACCCACTAAATAATGTGATTGTTTAGCATTTGACGTATTCGTAAGAATCTTATATTTGCCTATGTCATACCTATTTAATGTTACTGTTGTCCGCCGCCCACTCTGCGATTTTTTTCCTTCTTAAAAAAGAATATTTCAACAAATGTGAAATTTCATCATTATCCTAATCATCCTTTCAGCTCATACCAGTCCCACTATTGAGCTCGAGTCTCTTTCATATTAGGAGGACCTACTATACCACGCTGGTCAGACGTGTTGGTATAGGGTTTTATTTCAATTTTTTCACCTCTTGTATAGATGTTATATGGATATTTAATTCCTTAATCATCTTTTACAACTCCCACGGGCAACAGAGACAATGGTGAATTGTATTCTTGGTGTTTATTGTTACAGATTTCTTGCGCTCTCTGTAACAGAGGTATTTATTTAAATACAGTAGCGGTGAAAGGGGATGATGAGAAACTCCCTTCAAGTATTTACCTGTATGGGTTGCTTTACGATACAGTTTATGATTCAATGTATTGTTGAGTTTACGAATAACCAAAATACATAAGAAAGCTATCGTGATATTTGACTCCAGTTCCACAGACATCAGTTCATCCGACACAAGTTTGTTGATCTTTACATTATAAACCGACAAATTCATTAACACTGTCCTATTTCCCTTGGATAATTCTTGTATTTTTTTTGTGGATGGGCTGCGGTCGGCGCGCCTCCGCACCACTCCGTCCGGGGCGACAGAGGGGCTTAAGCACGCAACTCCCGCAACCCACCCGAAAACCACGTCGCCTTCGTCGTTGGGCCGACCACCGGAACAGGGTTACTTGACATCAGTGGTCGGGGATAATTGTTGTATTACGAGGACAAACATATAATTTAATGACACAAATTACACTCGGTTTCAGAACAACAATTTGTGGATCGTACAAAGTATTGTCCTACATGAGAACGTAACCCACGACACAGGCATAGTTAGGGATGCAAACAATACATCAATGTTTCTGAAGCATCGATGTTTCAATAAAAAAAACATCGATGCTTGTCATCGACTATTGAAATACATCATGTATCGATGTTATTTTATACGATGTTTTGTCATCGATGATTTGCATGTTTTAAAATGCACAAATACATTTAGCAGAGCCTGCGTAACAGTTAAGGTGCTCTGTTTCTATATAACTAAAAAATAAAGCTCATCGCATAGATCTCTAAAAAACATCTATGTTTCGATACGTCAATGTTTATAGGGCGATGTGTTTTGTACATCGATGTTCTTGGTTTCGATATTTGCATCCCTATGTACAGTAGGTCGATATCTTAATCACAACGTCATTTGTGCAGTCTCTATTACACGTTGCAATTACATTGTATGGCTCGTCGTATACCCGCGGAACAAGTGTTAATACAAAATATTTTCAGTTACAACTTGTAATAATGTAATATTAGCAAAGGCGAGTACTTAGCTGGGTGCGTGCACTCGGCTACTCGCACACTCGCTGTGTGGATACGTGTCCGGGGGCCCGGTGCGGTGCCCCAGTCACACACTCTATCATACCTGTAGCTAGTTATGTCGCCGCGTCACACTGTCATACTGTCACGGGCACATCTTTGAGCAATTACATGAGCTTGAGTGCTGAGTCACTACGTATTTATTATAAGAGAGACTAAGTGTAAGTGTAATGATAGTTCTGTACGAATTTATTTTATTCTCTTTATTCTCATCTCTCTCATAGGTAAGACCTTTAATGTGATTGAGGGGAGTGATGGCTGCTCTAGTAGTAAACTCGCGTCGCTTGTGGAATATGTTCCAGCCATATCATTTTATGTTATTTTTGTAAATTATATTCTGGTTTGTATTGTTTTGTTCCCTATTGTGTTGTTTGGACCGAGTTTGATAATACATATTTTACTACCAGAGTATCTACATATGTAAGAAGTAACTTGGGTTATTTATTGTTTCAGTTAACCCTATATGCTAGGCTATATGTTAGGAGATATCGGAGATTTAACATTTGGGGGCTAAGGGCGGATTTACTAGTTTATTACAAATGAATCATGTACTAATCTTTGAATTGTAGTTTACGTGATTAACAGTATAGACGTGATCACAAAACTATCTCGGAGCTATAAAGATGTTCAGGACGCTCGGGGCGCTCCCCAGGGCGGAGGGCGCGCCCGCGACTGCCCAACGAGTTGTTTTAATTGGCGACGATAAAAACATCACGGCGTCGTCAAAGTTCACCCCTGGTGGTGCGCGCTCCCACCCCCGCCCCCGCCCCCGTGTTTGTTCTCTCGGTCGTTCTGTTGATACTGTACCGCGCAAACAAATATAATGGCCAAATAAAAACCTTTATGAAATATTGTTATTGCTATCGAAGTGATGGCTGCGCTACTAGTTCCTAACCGTCGTATTACGTAGGTGTAAGTGTCGCAAGTGTGGCAAGCTAGCTCATAATGGTGCACTTGGAGGTGTCATGACTACTGTTTACTACGTGACGTTGATCTGTTCAAATCTAAAAAGAAATTGTAAAATGAATTCTCCTTGAGATCGATCGCAACGCCATCTGTCAGCTCCAATTATTAATCTTAACCATTCTCATATCCATTCTCATATTCATCGGAACAGATCAAAATCCGTGCAGCCGTTTAGAAGGCGTTCCATTAAAACATACGAACAAAAAATTTATATTTATAAAGACGTGTCAGAGCGCGCGCCCCAATAATGTGCTTATATAAAATGATAAAATAATTAGTGTTAAGAACACACTCAGTGTTCTATCTACAGCTGGACTGTCCAGGGTAGCACAGGGTCCACAATGGGCAGAAAATATACGACAGAGTAGTAGCTATTTGTTACTGAACGGTGAGTAAGAGAGACGGAAGCATAACTTTCTGAAAGTATCTGTGTGTGGTGAGTTTAGGTGATACCTTTACATGTATCAGTATTAGCAAGCCTCATGGCGCGCATTCGTGCTCTCTTCGTGTGCGGCAGTATGATACACTTAACATCAGATGTCCTGATTGCTCGTTTGCCACCAGCAGCAACAGATTCAATAATAGAAAATTATAGTTTAAAAACTAAAAAACACGCAGACAAGTTGACAGCCCGAATCATAGAAGTTTCGAATTTGACGCAGGCGTAGTTCGCACACTAGCTCTATCTCTCTTGCTCTTATGCAAAGGATACGATTAGAAATTTCTGTATCCTGGCGAATCTAAACAGGATATTCGGCTATTTTGCATTGATCATCAATTTATTCCGATGTCGTGGGCCTTTGACTAGTGTGAGAAGTTTAAGTAAAATCTGTTCGTTCAAAGTGGGGCAAAACGACGTTCAAAGATTCCGTTACATACATAAATACATACATACGTAAAGGTGAAACTAATAAAATCGTGTTAAAAATTGGTTTATTTTTAAGGTTTCAAAGCTAAAAAAAAAGAAGGATGATGATTTTGTCTGTTTGCAAAAACGTGGCATTTTGTCAGCCATATGTCTGGGGACAAATGAGGACAAACTGTAAACTAGAGTATGCCGTCATAAACGTGACGTATGTTCACATTAAGTATATAATTATCTCTGTTCCGTGTATAGTCGCGTTCATAAAGTTTGCAATGGTGCACTATCGAGCGACCCACTTGTATGGGGCGCCTCACAACTGCATCGCACGCACTCGACAGTATTCATTATTAACACAATAAACCATTCAACATGTCAGCTTGTATACTACTTCAAACACAAAATTGAAAATTTTTAATAACCCTCGACATAACCGAAAATAATAAAAAAAAAAGTATTACGTTCTCAGGCATTATCAATTAATTGTCATTTAACGATTATATTGGCACTCGTGAAGCACTTAATCGAGTAATCATACGACATTACATTATATTGGAAAATAGCTCTTATACCGTTGGACTGGTATTGTGATGTTAACCAAACATAGTTAAAAACCACCGCAAGAAAACTAGCTTTCAAATGAAGAAAGCCGCATCGAAATCGGTCTATCCGTTTGAGAGCTACGATGCTACAGACACACACACACACAGACAGACAGACATCGATGTCAATCTTATAACACTCCTCTTTTTGGTTCGAGGGTTAAAAAACAGCGCCGATTGTAATGTCTCCCCACTAAAGGTAACAAAGAGTGTCCCCTCCTCCCTAGTTTTACGCGGTTCACACTAAATCGCTTGTTTTTTGTGCGTATCTGTGACGGTGTGTCCCCCCGGCGCCGCTCGTATCTGTTCCCCGCGTTCGTCTTAAATAACTTTACGAGTTTTCTTTTACGATTGACAATTAAAATGTTCGGCTAACGACTTAACTTCGAACTAATATAAAAATGTTTAAGTACGTATTGCGAATGTTATACGAATGTTTTGTCCTGTTTGTGTGTCGGTCTGTCGCCCTCTTAGATGTTGGAGTAGGTTCGATTACTGAGCAACAACTTATCCCTCGCCATGTACCGGTAGTGCTCGCCACCACTCCCTTCCTCATATATAAGTCTCACTAATGCGCATACATTTACCGTGTGATGACACACTAAGAATACAATTTACAACCCCCTTTTTTGGCCGTGGGTGTCGTAAAACACGACTAAGGGATATAGTACGTACATAACACTTATACAAGAGAAGGAAAACTCGAAGTAAAATCCTTTAGCAGCATGTCTTACCGTAGGTCAATTTACCTCCCACTGTGAGGAGTGGAGTGAGGAGGTTCGAGCCCAGCAGTGGGATGTATACGAGATGTAATGTCGATGTATCAAACGAGGCAGTACATTGTATGTATGCACGGTAGACTAGCGTGACAAACACTCATAGTTCTATTTCGAGTTTTCCTTTTGTTCCAATTATGTTATTTGCTTAAATATATTATTCGATACTTACGTACTTACGACTCGTTCATCCTTACTAATATTATGAATGCCAAAGTAAGTTTGTTTGTTGCACTTTCATGCTTAAACCATCGAACCGATTTCAAAAATACTTTCACCAATGGTAAGCTATAATATCAGGGAGTAACATAAGCTATATTTTATCCCGGTATTCCCACGGGAACGGTAACTACGCGGGTAAGGCGACTGAAACCGAAGCGAAGCGAGGGCGGGTTGCCAATATTAAATATTATAATGATATTTTTCTCTGCCCTAAGGAAATAATCCTTGTACTGCTGGTGACTTTACAAACGTATAATTAACGGACACAATTTACGTACAGACTCAGAACAATAATCCTGCATGGGATTCGAGCCCAGGATACTGGCATGGTAAGTATCTACTCACATTACACAGATGGCGTAGTGGTTAAGATACCTATCTAAATCAGTACGACATCTGTGCAGTCGTATGTGTACCTATAGCATTTATACAAGCAAGGGACAAACTACCCAATGTGGTACTTATAATAGGATAATTAATGTCTTTCACTTCTATAGAGGAGATTGGGGTCCAACAGTGGGACGTGTATAAGGGGAATAGATAATGAAACGTAAACTATATACCTACAACGTGTCCCAATATTCAACGATAAGCGAGCACCAACTGGTGGCCCTACTTATGACTGCTCGAGAAAAAAAAAGAAAAAATACCACCCCGTTTTTTTTTATCTTTACGAAAAAAAAAGTGATCTCTTTAAAAAATGGACACCTTTTATTATATTTTTAAGTACCATTACTATAATTTTGCAAATAATTCTGTGATTTTTTTTTTATTATTAACGTAAGTAGCACTACTATCGATCACAACTATTCAAAATCCCCGACTATGTCTATAGATTTTACATAACATTCAAATTCAAATACTTTATTATGCATAAACCCCGCGGGGGCACTTACATATGGTCACTTTTTTACATTTTACCTTACACTACTACCGGATCGGAACGCGACCGCACTGAGAAGATCCGGCAAGAAACTCAGTGGGCTTGTCTTCTTTTTTATTCATTTACTTTTTTTTTTTTAAATAAGATAATATACAACAACATGTCTATTAATAGCTCCAGTGTGATGCCTTTCGAACCATCATATAATACAGTTATTAAATATAACGAAACGTACCATGGCTGGACCAGATCCCGCAAGCGGCACCCGATCACGAGTTAACCACTAGAGCAGCCTTCACTTGCCTCAACCACAATGGAGGGAAGTGAGTGACCCGCTCCTCGTAGCTACCGCAAGCAGACCCTTCAGTGAGCATGACCAATACCATGTGCCACAAACACAAAACACAGGTTAAATAACAAACTCGTTTGGCAAAACACGCTACGCTTTACAATAGGCGTGACGACAGTATAAAAGAATCGATGCATTAATGATTTTAAGGGAAAATACATATCAAAAAAATTTAATACGCTACTTTAGATTTATCTAAATAATTGTGATTATTAAGATTTTCAATAAATTAAATCATTAAAATACTGCATTCGGCCATTTTGGCTGAAACACCAATCACAGTGTATTACGTCACGTTAAGGTAAACTACTCTGTTTGTTGTTCTCAGTACTACTGATTACGCATTTGGATTGATTTTTTATTTGTTTACGTGTGATTTACCGACTCCACTCGATTATTACAATGGAACCAAGCTTTGTTAAAGCAAACAGTTCAAATTTGCCCAGGATTGATGTATTGTCGGCTGGTGGCAGACTATTTGGAGGGGCGCAGCGTCCTCTACGCCAACCGAGTAGGGGACGTTGTGCGAACGCCCATGACGTGCGGTGTTCCACAGAGGTCGGTCCTCGGACCCACCCTGTGGAACATCGGCTACGACTGGGCGTTGCGGGGAAGCCTCCCACCCGGGCTGGGCGTGATTTGTTACGCCGACGACACGCTCGTCACAGCCCGCAGTGGGACGCTACAAGAGGTAGTAAGCCTGGCGACCTCAGGCACCGAAGAGGTCGTCAGGCGGATCGAGGCGCTGGGGTTGAGGGTGGCCCTGGACAAGACGGAGGCCCTCTTGTTCCATGGGCCCCGTATGGACCCTCCCATCGGTGTCTCGATCACCGTCAATTCGGTTGAGATCAGCATCCAGGCCCATATGAAGTATTTGGGCCTGGTGCTCGACGGGCGATGGTGGTTTCGGGAGCATTTCCGCAGACTCGTCCCGCGGCTCGTCAGCGTGGCGTCCGCCCTACAATGGCTGATGCCGAATGTGGGCGGACCGAGCGCGGCATGTCGAGCTGTACACGGGAGTCATTCAGTCGATGGCCCTCTACGGCGCACCGATGTGGGCGGGATCCATGACCGCCCGACTTAGGGCCCTTCTGTGGCGTCCACAAAAGATCATGGCGGTCAATATCATCCGCGGGTACCGCACGGTGGCGACGGAGGCGGCGTGCCTGTTGGCCGGGACTCCCCCGTGGGACCTGGAGGCGGAAATGCTCGCCGACTTGTATCGGCGGGTGTCGGGGGTGCGCGGGGGGGCGGTGTTGTTTTCCTGAGGGAGCTCACTGCCTGACACGTCGACGCCCGCCGAGACGTCATCGCCCGTTGGGCAGACCGGCTGGAGAGGCCTCCATACGGTGTTTGTTCCGTGGAGGCCTTCCGGCCGGTGCTGATGCAGTGGTTGGAAAGGCGGCACGGGGTGCTCTCCTTCCGACTCGTACAGGTCTTGACGGGGCATGGATGCTTCGGCAAGTACCTGTACAGGGTCGCTAGGAGGGAGAGAACTCCGTCCTGCCACCACTGCGATTGCGACGAGGATACGGCGCAGCATACACTCGAGGTCTGTGCCGCTTGGGCAGAGCCGCATCGTGAACTCGTCGCAATCATCGGTGCCGACCTGACGCTGCCGACCATCGCTAGGGAGATGCTCGGCAGCATCAGGAATTGGGACGCGGTCGCAGCCTTCTACGAGGCAGTTATCTCGCAGAAGGAGGCGGCGGGTCGCGAGCGCGAGGAGCACAGCCTCGATGATGCGACCCGCTGCCGGCGACTGGGGCGGCGCAGGCGGCATTACCTGCGTGCAATACCGCCCTAGCCGAGGCCGCGGGTGACGTGACCGGGGATTAGTCCGTCACCCGCCGAGAGGCCGACCGCGTGAGGAAAGACCGACGTCCTCCCCGAGGGGGGACGTCGGTCGATGGGAGGGTGCCCCGGGTAGGGGGTATTCCGTCGGGCCGACCACTGATGACAAGTAACCCTGCTCCAGTGGTCGGCCCAACGACGAAGGCGACGTGGTGTTCGGGTGGGTTGCGGGTGTTGCGTGCTTAAGCCCCTCTGTCGCCCCGGACGGAGTGGTGCGGAGGCGCGCCGACCGCAGCCCACCCCAAAAAAGAAAAAAAAGATTGATGTATTGATGTTGGGTGATTTCCTCGCTACAAATAAAGAATTTTGCTCGCCTGAGTTTAGAAACGTAAAAACTTCTTTGTAAGTAAATTTTTGTTTATCTTTACTACCATGTTTCTAGTAACCTAATCTCTAGTACCATCTTAGATATAATCTAACTCGTTTTGAACTGATGTGAGTTTATTTTATTTTCATAGCTTATTTTTACATTAAACTTGTCATTGTTTATTCTTGAGGTTAGCTCCCTCACAGCTTTGCGAGCTTTAACCACTTAACTCTTATTATTTTCTTGTTAGGAACATGTACAAATACTTTGTTGGGGGTTTTTATTGATGTATTTTTGCACTGAGGTATTGCACACCACTTATAACTTTGGAATTCATTTTTATCACAAGAATTAATTTAATGTTTTGCTTACTTTCTTCGCTACACATAGACACAAGGACGTGGTTTCCTTAACGTGACGTAACACCCGACGCCATGACACCGGCGAGCTGTTTTCGCGCTATATTTAAAAAATATTGGAAAAATTGTTTTAAACTTCTTTAAACATAAATTTATTACCGAAATATAGGTTTTTTCGTAAATAGTAAGTGTGTGCCCACATTACGGAAAAGGATTTCAAAATCTTTCGTCACGCCTATTATATTAACAGCAACAGAATAAACATGTATGTAACACCTTTTGAAATAAGGGGAAAATGCCTGAATGAGGAGCTGCTCATAACCAGTCTGTATTATCATCAAGATAATCCGAGATTTTATAATAACCTTTTCTACAAAATCTACTCTTGATTGCTTTTTTGAACTTATTAACTGGCATATTTCGAATATTAATAGGTAATTTGTTGTAGAAGCGTATACATTGCCCCATGAAGGATCTGTTAACTCCTTGAAGACGAGTACTGTGTACAACTAATTTATCCTTATTCCGAGTATTTACATGATGAATGTCACTATATTTTTCAAAGTTACCGATATTTTTCTTTACATAAAATACATTTTCGTATATATATTGAGATATAACAGTCAGAATATTTACCTCTTTAAATTTCTCTCTTAGTGACACTCTTGGGCCTAAATTATATATCGCGCGGACCGCCCTTTTTTGTAGAATAAAAATTCTATTCAATTCCGCGGAGCAGCCCCAAAGTAATATGCCGTATGACATGAGACTATGAAAGTATGCGAAATAAACTATTCTGACTGTTTCAACATCGGCTAACGCTTGAATTTTTTTTACCGCATAAGCCGCTGAGCTGAGCCTATTTGACAGTTTCTCAATATGAGGCCCCCGTTGGAGTCTATTATCTATAGTGATGCCTAAAAAGGTGGTTGATTCCATAAGGTCCAGAGCCACCCCATTCATTTGAACATTGGTTTCCACTTGTCTCACGTTGGGAGTAGTAAATTTAATACATTTAGTTTTTGTCTCATTTAGAACTAAATTATTAGAATGAAACCAATGAACAACGTTAGACAGTGCATTGTTCACATCGTCATAGTTGAGCATTTGTCGCTTAATCTTAAACAGTAAAGAGGTATCATCTGCGAACAACACAATGTTTTGATTGTCCCCTACATAATAGGGTAAGTCATTGATATATACAAAGAACAGAAATGGCTCCAGTATTGACCCTTGCGGAACGCCCATTTTGATAACAGAACCATCTGGTTCTGTTATCTGTTATCTGTTAACGGTGCACACTCTCTGAATTCTGTTGCTTAGGTAGGAAATTATAAATTCCAGAGCGTTTTTCCTGATCCCATAGTGGTGTAATTTCTTGATGAGAGTTTCGTGGTTTACGCAATCAAATGCCTTAGATAAATCGCAAAAGATGCCCAAAGCCTCTTGCGGTTCCTCCCAGGCTGAGAAAATGTTTTTTAATAATTCTACACCCGCATCAATAGTAGATCAATTCTTAGTAAAACCAAATTGATTTCTTTGAAAAATACCATGGTCGTTAAAATAACTCAACATCTGATCAAGTATAATTTTCTCAAATACTTTACTAAGTGTAGGTAGTATGGAAATCGGTCGAAAATTATTAACATCTGACATACTACCCGATTTAAACAAAGGAATTACTCTACTCATTTTCATGAGCTCAGGAAACACACCTCGAGCAATACAATCATTAAACACAGAAGTCAAGTGGGGGGCAATAATATTAATTATATAATTAACTGTCTTTACTGATAAACCCCACAAATCAACTGTTTTTTTAATATTAAGGGATTTAAAAGAGCGTAAAATATCTTTCACAGTGACATCTGAAAATTCAAAGGTTGTGTCGCATTTTACAATACATTGCTTAAGGAGCGATTCAGCTATAATAGGCGATGACACTAATGATTTTGTAATCAGTACAGGCACATTTGTGAAATGGCCTTCAAATTCAGCCGCCACTTCTTTATCTACTTTCACATTCTTATCACCTATCTTTAAACTAAAGTCTTTCTTGGGTACAGTATTCCTACCAGTTTCACTGTTTATCACATTCCAAGTCATTTTAATTATATCACCTGATTTTTTAATTTTATTTCACAGATAAATAGATTTTGTACAGGAACAGGCACGTTTAAATATTTTGGAATAGTTCTTTACATATTCTAAAAATACTGGATGATGGTTATAAGATTTTTTAAAAATTAACCAAAACTATGTTTTTTCATAAATTATGTAAGATTTTGACGTTCAGCTCACTTTCACTAATCATGGTGAAATAAAAGGAATTCTCCTTGAAATCGACAGCAGCGCGGTGGCGGTACCAGTAGGTGTACTGGTTCCAGTTGTGAATCTAAACCATTCTCGAATCCTCTTAAAAACACACAAAAAATTTCATCAACATCTATCCAGCCACAACACCATTCAAGACAAACCTTATTGTTACCCTTGGTTCCAATCAATAAATTTAGATAGACCAACCCTAGTTACCGCATTTAGACTCCGATCTGGGTACATTCCTCTGAACAAGTTTGCATATCTCATGAAAAAAATGACATCGCTCAATTGTTCAAGGTGTGGTATCATTGAAGACGTGCAACGTGTTACGTTGGAATGTGACCAGACCAAACGGTTAACATCAGATTTGTTTGACTCGTGCAATTTTACAAATTTATATAATATGTAGTTACAATAGTTAGGTAGTAGTGTAACAGTGTTTTATCTGGACTAAACTCTAAATTGACTAAAGTTTTATGTAAATTGGTAATGTATTGTTTAAACGTTAGAGCGGATGAGGTTAGTTCTTAAAAATACTACTTACACTACTTACAGGGACGACATGGTCGCTTCCTTTTGTGTACCAAATCCTTAAATTAAGATTTAAAAAAAACGTCTGTCCAGCTGTTTAGGAGTTCAGTGACACGCACACATGAAATATATAAATAAAGATTTATCTATCGTCAAAGTCTGTTCAGATATTTCAATGTTTTTACGAGCCAATTTACTGATGAATCACCGCACGGTATTCACGCGGGCGACACCTTATACCGTGAGACAATTTGTGTCGGTGACGTTACAACAGTTCTTATTAAAAATCGTTCATTCATTTTTCTTTTAAACAGATATAAAAACAATTAAGAGATGTCATGGCACATTAATTCACTACGACAGAAATTTAGCTTGAAACAAAACTATGCCCAGGGCCGAATTATCCATAAGGCGGATTAGGCGAGTGCCTAGTGGCCCGCATCGACTAGGAGCCCCGAGCAGGCACCAAGATTGGCAGGTATTGTTCACTTCCTCTTAGATTTCCTGAAAAAAAAAAGCTCATCACAATCCTGCCACGAATAAATCTCGTATTTGATAGGTTCTATGAAAAATACTCGATACTTTAAAAACGATTCGATACCTTTACCAGTAATAATGAAAAAGTTTAAGAAGGGCTTTCAGAATTACATTCCCTAGGGGCCCTGATAGCGTTAATCCGGCTCTGACTATGCCTGTACGTTTGAGGGACCAACCATCATCATCACAACTCCATATCCACCTATAGGGCTTGAGCTGCCTCCACAATAGGAGGGACATTTACCTACTGTATCTAACTGGTCAAACACGTTGCTATACGAGAGGAGGGTTTTATTTTAAGTTTTTCTTCCTTTGCAAATATATTATATGCATCTTACTATCTATACCAAGAAATAAAATTGGAGTGTCTGTTTGTAATGTCAAAATAATGGGCTTTTTTCATGCTCACGCGGTTATTTGCGCTATACATATGCCTAAAATACACTTTATATTTTTTTGTCTGTCTGTTTGTTCCGGGTAATATTCAAAATGGCTGGACCCATTTAAAAAATTCTTTCACGAATGGAAAGCTATAATATCAGAGAGTAACCTGGGCTATATTTTATTGCGATATTCCCACGGGAACGGGAACTATGCAGGCAAGACGACTGAAACCGAAGCGAGGGCGGGTTGCTAGTAATATTATAAACACGAAAGTTTACGAGTATGTAACGATGTGAAGATGTTTGTTGCTCTTTCACGCATTCACGTAAAAACTACTGAATGGATTTTGATGAAACTTCACAATAATATAGCTTACATATCAGAATAACACATAGGCTATAATTTATCTCGATATTCCCACGGCAAGGAAAACTATGGTGGTAAAACCGCAGGGCCCTGCTAGTCTATACCAATAAATAAAATTGGAGTGTCTGTTTGTAATGTCAAAATAATAGGCTTATTTCATGCTCACACGGTTATTTGCACGACACCTATGCCTAAAATAGCAATTAAAAAAATTTTGTCTGTCTGTCTGTCTGTTTGTTCCGGGTAATCTTCAAAACGGCTGGACCGATTTCAAAAATTCTTTCACCAATGGAAAGCTATAATATCAGGGCGTAAACTAGGCTATTATTTATCCCGGTATTCCCACGGGAACGGGAACTACGCGGGTAAAACGACTATAACCTATAACCGAAGCGAAGCGAGGGCGGGTTGCTAGTGTTATATAGTTCCGTAATCGTGTACGGCTAGTGTTGCTCAAAAAAGTCTTGGTCTTGGTCTTGCGAGAAATGCGAGACCGAGACCAAGACCAAGACCGCTTAATTTTTGCAGGACCAAGACCAAGACTGGCCCTGCAAGACTTGAGCAAGACCAAGACTGGGCCTGCAAGAGTCTCGCGGTCTTGCATTTAATTCAAATCACCATTTCAGCTTATATACGGTTGAGCTCGTGTCTTCTACATAACAGGAGGAGAATCGGCCGTGGCCGGAGGGGAATCGCCACGGTGATCGGCCGTGTTGTTACAGGTCATACATGTCAAGTTTTCCTTCTCTTGCACCGATGTTATATATTATAGCCCTTAGTCGTGGGTTCGCAGTCACGGGTAAAATAGGGGGTGATGAATTATATTCTTACTCCGTCACTACACGGCAAGTCAAATCAGTCTTGAGATATCCATCTATTGGCCAATCGATTCCCAATGTTGGTGTTGGCTTTTCAGAATTACTCTTCGGAAAGGCTTAAGGACAAAAATACCGTAATCACGAGAGTGCTCTTGCCCATTATACATATTTATATATCCGTGTATTCATTAGCCCAACGACGTTCACTGTTGGACATAGAAATATGCCTACAATTAATCTATATAAATGTCCATGTAGGGACAGAGTACGATCACCATCAGGCAGTACATGAAGCGTTGCTCCCAGCGCTATTTTGCCTCTGCCACGACTCACCCCAATCCACTAGTGGTTGGGGCGGTAAACTACGTCCCCTCAAAAATATCCGCGGTCCGACGTCCTCGTCATCTTCTTGAAGAAGAAGATGACGCTATTATGATCGCCCAAGAAAGGACTTATACAGCTCGCGCAGCGATAACAGAAAAAACTCCGCAGTATCGGCCTCGCCGTCGAGGTCGAAAACCGCGCCGCGTAAAAGTCATTAACCTAAACTTGGCCTCGCCCACTTTGCTCTCAGCGACGCCCCAAGCCGAGGTCCGTTCCCCACAGGGGGGAGCCCTCGGGTGATGTTCGCTTAACTTACTTACCGGGTTGAGAGCCATCAGCGCTCACCCATTGACCGCGTTAAGCTGTCAAGGTCATCTGCGACCAACAGCTACACACACACAAAAAAAAAGACAGAGTACGAATATAATTCACCACTCTCTTACCCGTGGATGTCGTATCAAATCGGATCGGGCAATGGTGTTAGGAACCCATGAAAAAAAATTTAAATAAAAATATCGATTCGTTAATGAATTGAGAGACATGTAAGTTCTCAATTTTGTCATCGTTTTTTCGTGTAAATTGGTTAAAATGTATAAAGCAATGATACTTAATCTACAACATATTCGTATTTTGTTAAATGTTCATTAGAATTTGAATAAATCAATGATTACGTTTGCATAAGCAAGACAAACTTCGCTTTAACATAAATCAGCTGATCGGCCGATGACCGTTGATGAGTCGCCTTTGTACCTACGTAACCATTGAAAGGTTCGCGCAAATCTAATACCTATTTATACTGTCGAAATTTTACATGCTTACATATATCCTGTCTGTACATACCTACATAATGCATAAAATTTAAGGCATAAACTCTTAGACACACATTTTTGTAATCATTATAACTTTTACGTTATATTGTTTTTGTGTAATATACATTCTAATTATGATCTATGACTGTTGAACTACAACATACATGAACAGTTGTCCCATAACCTGATACACCCTGTGTATATAACATATGTGCAAGAGAAGTGAAACTAGAAAGAAAACCCTATATCAACATGTCTGACCAGCGTGGTATAGTAGATCAATTTTCCTCTTACTGGAAGGAAGCTTAAGCCCAGCAGTGGCACTTTTATGAGCTGTGACGATGACGACGAATATCATACATTTTACAAGTATTAAAAGCATAAAATTTTAAATCAGTTTTATATGTTCTTGAATAAATAGTATATTAAGAGCTACATGGATCCAGCGGCCAAAGTATATATAGGCAATAGAGCAACAGGTTTTTTCAAGTATCAGTAACTAAACTGGAAATACAATAGATACATACCACTTAACTTGAAGGGGAATATAAACAATCGCATTAATTGTAAAATATCGCATTGATTATAAAATGACATAAAATTTATTCTATCAACTGCCTCGTGTGGTGACGTCTTAAGAAAATAGGGTCGAAAGTCCTGTCATAAGAGTAGTAACGCTGTCTAATGGAACACCAGGGGAATAGAAGAGTAATTTTCTCCAGTGGTAAGTATTGTATTCAATAGTGAACTATAGGCTAGCAGATGGATAGATAGGATAGGATGCTATTTGATTAATTTAGTTGGATTTTTCAATGCCATGATAAATGACTGTTACGTTATTCCAACTGCAAGACTTGCAAGACTTTGCGAGACTCTTGCTGCAATACCAAGACCAAGACCAAGACTCGGGTGCGCAAGACCAAGACCAAGACGAGACCAGGTGTGATGTTGCAAGACCAAGACCAAGACCAAGACCAAGACCGGTCCAAGTCTCGTCTTGGTCTTGCATTTGGGCAACACTATGTACGGCACCCACATACAAGATGTGTGAACAGTATTGTTATAGTGTCACCATACGGAGCAGTTGTCTGATACTAGTACTAATGCAACGTGTATTGATATAGAACAAGACAAGTATGATATACAACGTGTCCCAAAATTAAACGACAAGCGGGCACCAATAGGTGGGCCTACTTATGACTGCTCGAGAAAAAAAAAGAAAAATTTCTACCCTTATTTTTTTTTTCATTACAAAAAAAAAAGTGACATATTTAAAAAATGGACACCTTTATTATATTTATAAGTGCCATTGCTACAATTTTACAAATAATTCAGTGTTTTTTTTTTTGTATTAGCAACGTAAGTAGCACTGCTATCGATCACAGCCATGAAAAATCCCAGAATGTCTATAGTTTCTACACAAAAATTAACCAAAATTGTGTTTTTTCCATAAATTTTGTAAGATTTCAACTTTCAGCTCACTTTCACTCATCGTGGTGAAAAAAAAAAGTATTGACACTACTGTGGCAAATAGTTTGAAAAATTGGCGCAACTAACTACAATTCTAAAATGGTATAATATTCTAGGCAAACTAGCCAAAAAAATATGCATAGGTGCTATTTCAGAACAACAACCATGTTTCACAGTGATAGTAATCACTTTTACTATGTATCCAAAATGTTTTTATTATACAGGCTGTATCAGGTTATGGGGCAACTGGTGGCAAAAGGGAGCTAGGCAATGGTGGTAAGAACCCATAAAAAAAATTGAACGAAAAATATAGATTTGTTAAGAAATTAGAGACGTAAAGTTTTCAATTTTGTCATCGCTTTTTCGTATAAATCTGATTGAAATGTATAAAGTCAATGATCCTAAATACGCAACATATTCATACTTTGTTAAATATTCATTAGAAATTGAATAAATCAATGATTACGTTCACATAAGCTAGACAAACTTCGCTTTAAAACAGCTGATCGACCTATGTTCGTTGACCGCTTGCCGTTGTACCTACATGTCATTGAAGCGTTTGCGCAATTCTAGGTATAAATGAATGAAATTATACTGTCCAAGCTTTACATGCCTACATGTATTCTGTCTGTACATGCCTACATAATACGTAACATTTAAGGCATAGACTCTTAGACACATTTTTTTGAAATCACTATAATTTTTATGTTATATTGTTTTTCGTGTAATGTGCATTTTAATTACTTTATTTTATTTTATTTTATTTGCTATGGGATAATAAACAGCTACAATATACACAATATAAATAAATGCAGGCCTAGAGCTATATAAACAATATTGTAGCCAACTACATTATCCACATATAAACAATTAAATTAAACATACAGTGCCACTAGAGAAAGATACAAAAAAAGAAAATTACGCTACCACTATTAACAAATGCAAAGAATTTAAGTTATTATTAATTAAAATTATCATTATTATAAAAGCATATATAAACAATAAATTATAAAATTTGAAGAATTATAAAATTCAAAATAAACCATACAAACAAATGAACACTCCATTACATCGTTATAGAATCAGTACAATTAATTAAATGATAAACGTTTAATAATACTATTTCTATATTTAGCTTTAGTGCATGCAAATATATCTATATTGATAAAATTACTATTATACGACTCCACCATTCGACGAACAGGACATCGTCGCCCAGAATTTGTTCGACAAGACTTAACTACGAACAGAGTACGTGCACGAACGCTACGCTTGTTCACAGTACGAGGGACAGCATAACAGAGTTGCCTCGTGAGCTCTACTGTGTCAAAATTGCTATGTACAATATCATATAGTACGTTAGCCTCCAGCAATGTGCGTCTACGCTCTAGTGACATAAGATTATATTTCTGTAGCAACTGCGGATAGGACAGATACGCTCCATAGCATCTATAGTGCATGGCACGTAGAAACCTACGCTGAACTCGCTCGAGCTCATCCCGATATTTTAAATAGAACGGATTCCAAACCGGTACAGCATACTCCAGCTGCGATCGTACAAGCGATTTAAACAAATGGATGTATGTAACAGGCCGCTTGAATTCAGTAGATGCCCTCATAACAAACCCATACATTTTGAAAGCATTATTTACTATTTTCTGCACATGCTCACTCAAGGAGAGCCTACTATCCAGAAGCACACCTAAATTCTTCACCAGTGAAACTTCACTAAGTAATGTATTGTGAAGTTTATAATTACCTCGGATGTAGGACTTACTTTTTGTAAAAGTAATAGAGTTGCATTTATTTATGCTTAGTTGCAACTTATTGTCAATACAATACTCAGCTAGCCTATCTAAGTCCTCCTGAAACAAGAGACAATCTCTCTCATTCTGAACAGTTCTATAGGCCTTCAAGTCATCAGCATATAACAGGAATTTAGTGTGTTTGAAGCATCTATTTATATCATTTATGTACAAATTAAACAGCAATGGACCGAGAATGGAGCCTTGCGGTACGCCTGACGTTATAGGTACCAGACAAGACTCATAACCATGTATGACCACCTTTTGGGTTCTATTTCTTATGTAAGATGAGAACCAACGTAGTAAGTTCTCTCTTATACCATTATACGCGATCTTGTACAATAAAATTTCGTGATCAACCTTGTCAAAAGCTTTTCTAAAGTCTGTATATACGGCATCTACCTGCAAGCGCCGGTCAATATTTTCAAATAGGAAGTTTGAGAATAATAGGAGATTAGAGATAGTACAACGCCTTCGTACGAATCCATGCTGCTCGGGAATGATGATATTATGCAAAATTGGATAAACTTCATTATGAACTAATCTCTCAAAAAGCTTCGACAAAGTTGACAGTATCGATATAGGTCTATATTGTTCCACATCATGTCGTGACCCATCTTTGTGTACAGGCACTATGTTGGCCTGTTTCCATACATTAGGAAATACACCCTCACTCAGACATTTATTATAAATAATGTACAATGGTTTACAAATACTATTAGCCGTGGCCTTAAAGAACAAAGCTGGGTAACCATCAGCTCCTGCTCCTTTAGATGGATCAAGTAATTTCAACTCCTTAAGTATTTTATCCTCCTCAATATACAAACTGTTAATTAAGTTGGTATTCGAACCTACATCAGGGGGCGAGGTCCCAGATAACGGCACTCGAGTAGCTGGTTCAAATACAGACAGAAAAAAGTCAGAGAACATGTTACAAATCATATCCAGGGCACTTGACCTGGTGGCTTGGTACTTCATCATGGATGGGATACCAGATCTATTCTTACGATTACTAACGTATCTCCAGAAATGTTTGGTGTTAGTGGCTATGTTATCTTCGACAGATCTAATATAGGATGTATAACAAGAGTTACACATTTTTTTTTAAATATAGTTCTTAATTCCGTATACTTGTTATGATCTACCATGTTATTGAATTTCTTCCACTTAACCCATAAACGTTGCTTTTTTTTGTAAATTTTAATTAGTTGTTGGGAGAACCAAACTGGAAAGTCGCGCGCTCTGTATTTAACGGATGGAATAGTAGGTTCGACTGTATTATCCAGGAATTCATAAAATGCAGTTACAGCGTTCTCCGAAGAAAGGTTATCCAACAAACTCGACCAAGCGATTTCATTAATTAGTCCATTAATCATATCATAATTGACCTTACAAAAATCGTACTTAAACATTGGGTTTCTGTCTAGGTTTTGTGATACTAAATTTATGGAGGCAGTTGCAATGAATGGAGGATGATGAGAATCGATTGGTATTAAAGGGTCTATAGGTGGCTGGATCGAGATCGAAATGTTAGAAAAAAATAAATCGAGTATTCTAAGATTATGATTAAGTATGTCATTATACTGGAGTGCACCCAATGATGACATAACTTGTAGTAGTCGAGAGCATATAGGTGACGCTCCAATGCCCGTTAAGCCAGAGATTCGATGTGAACCACCATCCAAGGCAGTGTTCACTATCACTGTGAGTGCATAAGACGTGTTTCATTAACTGCGAAGTGCTAGTTTTAACACTTGTTTACTACATTAAAACCGGTTACTGTCGGCGCGCTCGCGCGCTGCCGGCCGTTATCGTGCCGATTGATACTGAACCGTATGCAATATGAGTGAAAGTGTACTTCAAGAAGACGATGAAATTATTGACAATATTGGTTTTGAAGAAAATAGTATAAATGAAGAAGAGATGACAGGAAATGATGTTACTAATGAAGAGAACTTACACAATGTACGAGAACGTGTGAGAAATCAGGAGGACGACTGGATAGTAGCTGGACGAGAAAAAAGAAGGAAAATGGAAAAAATAAACATAAGTATTTCTAGTAAAGAGATGCTGCCAAAAAAATTTGCACTGGCACGACTTTTGGACTCGGCAAAAATATTAGGCATTCAGAGTGTAAAATATGTTAATGCCTATAAAGTCTTGGTTAGGTTCGATGACCAAATAAATGCTGAAAAATTAATTACCTGTCAAAGTTTTATTGAAAAAGAGTGGAGAATTCAAAAGACGTGGGAAGTCAATACATCTTACGGCATAATAAGAGATATTGAAATAGATTTATCTGACTCTGAATTGCTTGAATGTATTAGAAAATGTAATGATTTAGAAGTTATATCTGTCAAAAGACTAAATCGTAGAACTTACGAGTCAGGGTGGACACAGAGCGAAACTGTTCGTATATGCTTTAAAGGCAGCTCTCTGCCAGCTTTCATTAAGATATTTAACCTGAGAGTCGCTGTGGAGCCATTTGTTTTCCCTGTTACACAGTGCTCGCGATGCTGGCGCTTTGGCCACACGATTAAGATATGCCCGTCCCTTAAAATAATATGTCCTAAATGTGGAAAAAATCACGCAAACTGCGAAGCTACAACCTATAAATGTGTAAACTGCAGAGGTAATCATATGGCTTTAGTAAAATCATGCCCGGCGTATATAAAAGAAAAAAAAATCAGACAATTAATGTCAGAATTTAACTGCACGTACAGCCGAGCATTGACAATATATGTGCCGCCTTTTTCACCACGGCCTGTCGAACAGTACCCCATTATTGGCAATACGTCAAACAAATCGCCACAGCAACATTATTATTCACCAGATTTTATGTCATATGCATCGGCTGTGGGTAATAAATACAAACAAACAACAAACGCTCAAAACCAGAATGCATCGAGAGAACATAGACAAGTGCCAACAAAGCGTAAACAGCGTAGTTCCTCTGAGCAAATAGCATATTATGACGATAATAGCTCGCTGTCATCGGAGCCGTGCAGTATAGCAATGAATCAGAGGTCCGCACCACTCGGCGTGCGCATGGATACTGAGACTGAGACTGCGAGGGCAGTGGATAGCCGTACCAATCACTGCGGAACTAGGACGATTAGCAGTACGACTACTACGCACAAAAATAATTTTAACTGCAAGTTGAATGATAGCTGTAGTAATAAGAATCCTAATACTACTGAATGCGCGCACGAAGTAAATTCTGAAGTTCGTGGTAGTAATAAGTCGTTTGAATCATTAATGAATAAAATTAAGGAGATAATTTTTTCCAAAAGATACACTTTTTCACAGAAAATTAAGAATGTTATCACTATAATTATAGAATGGTGTGTATCTGTGGTCATAGAAATTTCTCTGATTTGTCAATATTAAAAAATATATATAATGCTACTTTTAATTCACATAATGGCTAATAATAAAAATGTCAACGCTGTTTTGTTTACTGTGATACAATGGAACGCACAAAGTTTAAGACCAAAATGACTAGCCTTTGAGCAATTACTAAGTCAAAACAAAATCCATTTAGCTGTAATTAGTGAAACCTGGTTGGCGCCGAATACGCGTCTTAAAATTAATAATTATACCATATTTAGAAACGACTGACAAGATAATTATGGAGGTATTTGCATCCTTTCACATAAATCGATTAGAGCCCAGCAGTGTGATATAGTACATCCTAATGAAGACTTGCAGATATTATATATTAAGGTATTTAATTGTAAAAATATTGAACACGTAGTGGCTGTTTACTGCCCACAATGGGTACGAACTAAACAATCAGATTGGGACATTATTTTTTCACGTTTCAATAACAAAACATTAGTCTTCGGCGATTTTAATGCACATCATTTTACGTGGTCATATAAATCAGACACTAGAGGGTATCAAATTTACGATTCTATAACTGATTACAATATGATCTCATTAAACGACGGTAGTCATACCCGTATAAAGTTAGTGGCAGGTAATCTACAACAAAGTTCCCCCGATATTTCGTTCTGTACCTCAGATATTGCATGCCTTTTTAATTGGAGGGTAGTTAACGAATCCCTAGGAAGCGACCACCTTGTAGTTAATATTTCTTCTACTATTTCATACAGTCCTAATTTTCTAAACAAACGCAATTTTAAATACGCCGATTGGAACGCATACCAAGAATATCTTAACGAAGTTTTCTCAAACTTTAATAATTCTGGAGAGCTACAGTCAGTATATAACAATTTTCTAAATTCCGTTAATAAAGCCGCAGATAATCATATTCCAAATATTAAAATAAATTTAAACCCGTCTAGTAAATTTTCCCCTAAACCATATTGGTCACCTGTTTTATCTCAATCGGTTGCTAGGAGAAGATTAGCACTTTCAATATTTAGGAAAAATCCTACTCCAACAAACTTGAATACTCTCAAAAGGTGTATCAGTGAGTCCCAAAAACTTATACGGAGAGCAAAATCAGATAGTTGGAAAAAATTCTGTAACTGTATTGATGAAAGTACATCTAACAATGAGCTATGGAGAAGAATGAAATGGTTAAAGGGAAACAAAATTCAAAACACTTATTTAGCTGATAACAAATGTGAATATCTTTTATGTAGTTTGTGTCCTCCTTACGTAACTCCACCTAAACCTATATTTAATTCCCTTAACGGAAAATTAGAATCGCCTATCAGTTTACATGAAATGGAGGTAGGTATTAAAGCTAAAGACACGGCACCAGGCTGCGATAACATATCCTTCTCTATGATAAAAAGACTACCTAAAAATGGTAAACTTATATTACTATTCCTATTTAATAGGTTCCTTTCTACCGGCTTCATTCCTATGCAGTGGCGAGACATTTGCATAGTCCCAATCGCTAAACCTGGTCGTGATCCTTCTCTAGTTTCATCCATTCGTCCTATTAGTTTAATGTCCTGCGTTTGTAAAATATTTCACACAATTATTAACAGGAGACTTGAATGGCATTTTGAGAATAAAAGCATCTTTTCAAACGAAATGGTGGGCTTCAGAAAATCCAAGTCCTGTATAGATAGCTTAGTTAGATTAGTAACAAGGGTCCAATCAGGTTTCTCTAAAGATTTGGTCACATTAGCGTGTTTCTTGGATATTGACAGCGCTTATAATAATATTAATGTAAGTTCATTACTTGAGGTTTTGGATAAGGCTGGCATTGGGCGAAGGATAGGCACATATCTGTGGAATTTTTTAAAACTAAGGAAGTTAAAGATTAGACAAGGACATGATTACATCTGTCGATCTACCGGACAAGGTCTTGCGCAGGGTGACCCTTTGTCTCCCTTATTATTTAATGTTGCTACACATATTTGTAAAATAATACAAAATGTTTTTGTCTCACAGTATGCCGATGATTTCGTCATATATGCCATAGATAAAAACATAGAAACAGCGCGATGCTCTATCCAAACCTCATTGAATATAATAATTAGATTATTAGATAACATAGGCCTAAGTGTATCTTCTACAAAAAGCAAATTGTGCTTATTTAGAAAGGGTAACAATAGAGATAGTACTCGTATTGTTATTAATGATATGCCATTAGAAGAGGTAGACCGTGTAAAATATTTAGGTATGTGGCTTGACCGCTCGTTGAGATGGACACATCATATTGCCGAGTTATATGAAAAAACCCATAAATCCTTAAATATTCTTAAAGTACTGGCTGGTCCCGGATGGGGTGTACATCCGAAACACTTAAGAAAGCTTTATATAAGTACCATCAGAAGCCGTTTAGATTTTGCTAGTTTTCTGTACAGCAGCAGTTGTAACTCTAACTTAATCAAACTAGATAGATTACAAAACCAGGCATTACGTATCATCGGTGGTTTTGTTAAAAGTACACCTATCCATGTGATGGAGAGCGAACTTTGCTTACAACCTCTATATGTTCGACGGTTCTTTCTCGCTGGAAAATATTGGTTAAAATCAATGTCAATAGCTAATAATAAAACAATAGAGGCTGTAAGTGATTTAAGTTCTCTAACCACCCGTAGGTACTGGAGGCGCAGACAGACACCGCTTTTAGTCCAAATGTATGTAAAATTTAATAATATTAACCTTTATTGTGCGGACTGTCTCGCTATGTATTCATTAGATTACTGGGTAAGTTGGTACGATTTAAGCAACCTAATAAAAGATCATATTGAAGGGATACAACAAGCTAAAAGAGAATATGACAGGAATAAACTTAAAAGGATTTGTTCATCTTTAATACAAAAACGTTATCCGTCACATTACAAATTATACACAGATGGCTCTAAGGATATAACAGTGAACACCCACCATCGATATATAGGCGCTGCGTTTTTCGATCCCCAAACAGAGAGTTCTATGAAAATTAAAATCTATGGTGACATATCTATTATGCACATAGAATTAATAGCTATCTTGGAAGCACTATCCTATATTAAGACTATGGCTGACTACAATAGTTTCGTTATTTTAACTGACTCAAGGAGTGCCCTACAGCATGTGGCTCGGTGCACCTCTTATTTAAGAGGCACACTGATCGCCTACAATATAATCCGAATGATATTCGAGCTGAAAATACAGTCAAAGGAAGTAATCCTTCAGTGGATTCCTTCCCATATCGGTTTGTTGGGGAACGAAAATGCAGACAGGCTAGCAAAAGAAGCTTCTTGCGAGGGTGTTGCTACAAGTATTCCACCTTTCTTCACTGACTACATCCATGTTGTTAAAGAATATTGTTACCAATTATGGAAAACACACTTCGATAGGAGGTCAGTAGAGAAGGGCATATGGTACAGGACCTTACAAAATGAGCCTTGGAAATCACCGTGGTTTGAAAAAGCTAAAATTAATAAAAATAATGTTACCACTGCACTTAGACTTCGATCCGGACACATTCCACTCAATAAATTTGCTTTCCTGATGAAAAAGGTACCGTCCCCGCTCTGTTCGGAATGTGGAATAGTTGAGGACATAATACATATTGTGATGGAGTGTATCCGGAACGAAGATTTCAGAAATGAAGTTGTTAACAGCGGTGTAGATATTACAAACGGAGGTTGTAATTGTATCCTGTCATATCCCTTGTCTGATGCGGCCAAACTTCTATATAGATTAGTTGAAATTGGTATAAGACGCCGCGCACAGTGTTGAGATCGTGTCTTACTATAGGTGAGATACGGTCTGAATGCTGTGCCCAACATCTGTTTTAGTTTTAAGGTTTATTATGTGGAATATCTAATGGAGCAACATAGTCAAATGAACTTGACCAAGCTCCTTAAATATAAGAAATAAAAAAAAAATAAAAAAAAACCACCATCCAATACGTTCACCCATCTAATCTCGGGAAGGTTAAAATCTCCAACAATAAATATATTACAAACATAAGGTTCATTTAGCAGGTTTTGCAAGTTGTCTAGAAAGGCAGTGTATACATCAGAAGACGTCCAGGGAGGAATGTATGCTGCACTAAGTATATGCATTGCTGAATTGTCGGTTTTAGTCGGGAGAGCAATTACAACATTATCAATACATCCCATGTTGTAAACATGAACCGATCGGTAAGAGTCCAGCAAGAGGGACCTGTGTGTGTGTTGCACCGCCACGAGAACCCCACCACCATCTCGCTTCATAGTAGTATTACGGTCTCGGTCACATCGATATATCACATACCTTGCGTCCGCGATCTCAGCATTAGCTATATCAGGAAGAAGCCACGTTTCTGTCAAGACTATTATATCATATGAGAAAGATAAAATACTCATAAATAATGTATTTAGTTTGGTTCTTATGCCACGGCAATTTTGATAGTATATGGTTAGTGTGCTTTTATCCATTGACAATATGTAATAACTATAAATTCGTGTGAGACATAATGAGTGAAGTGCATGATAAAAAGTCGCACTGACCAGTAATAGTAATCGTTTACCGAAGAGATTAAACGAGGCTCGAGAGTGCTCAGTGAACAGTATAGATATAAAATATCACAGTATATAATGCTAAACATAAAGTAAATTACGATTTATGACCGTTAAACTACAACATACTCGAACAGTTGCCCCATAACCTGATACATCCTGTATGTTATATTATTTGAACGCCAAAGATCAGGTTCACCTTCGCCTATAGATATTTCACATCAAAAAATTACGGTGTATGTGTGTGTGTATATCTGTGCGTATATGTCTGTGCGTGTGTGTCTGTGCGTGTGTGTCGTAAAGACACAGGATAAAAGTAAAAATCTTGTATTACAGAAAAACATGTTAATTATTGATGAAACACTTTTATATAACACATACTTGTATTGTGTTTGTCATTTATTTATTTGCATTAAATTAAGAAAGAGCGTATCTTTCATTCGCCTCAAGTTCGCATTAAAACAGTGTAAGTGACAGCTGCGTCAGTTATTTGCGAGTATACATGATACATTATACGACATACATAGTCTCATATGTGAGTGTATCACAAATACGCGTAAATATTTCTCGTGAACTTTGTGTCACACATGGAGGTTGTAGAATGGTATATCAAAGCCCTCCCACATTGTAGTGCTCACAATATCTTGTCACAGTAACAGGTTGTGTTGATACAGTGCCAGTAACACGTTACTTGCACTGTCTCTATTGTCAGCACAAACAGTATTACTGAGCTCACGCCGCTCTCAGCTCGACACAACGCCGCGCCGACTAAACTATTTTAGTTAATTACTTTTCATGTGTGTTGTCTTTGTCTGTGCTGGTGTTACCAGACTTACGGCACGGAAACATGCTCCCTAAATGTAGGCCTCATAACCAAGCTCAAAATCGCTCAGCATGCTATGGAGCGGGCTATGCTCGGGACTTCTCTGCGAGATAGAATCCGAAATACGGCAATCCGCAGAAGAACGGGTGTAACCGACGTAGAACGAAGAAATAGCACGCTGAAGTGACAATGGGCTAAGCTCGACGAGCCGACAACCGCTGGGTAAGAAAGATTCTCGAGTGGGGAGCACGTATCAGACGACGCAGTGTAGGACACAAACTAGGTGGACCGATGACCTGGTGAAAGTTGCTGGGCGTCGTTGGATGCAGGCGGCACAGGACCGCACTTTGTGTCGTAACGTGAGGGAGGCCTACGTCCAGTGGTCGACGACGATAGGCTGAAATGATGTGTGTTATGTGAATGTTTGAAAGTGTTTATTATCTGTTAGTGAGTGAGGCGTGACGTAGGCGTAGGCGGGGTCCACTGTCCACTCCTAACACATCGCTTGTAACGTGTGACTTATCATATAGAATGTTGGCGGCATTCATTTTTTATATACAGCAATGTAGACAGATCACGAGGGTGACAAATGTTAGGTGACGAGGTTGCCACACCAACCGCAGATCTGTGTAAGCCGCTATTTTAAATAATATACAAGTTTCGTGCGCAGAGTGGTGAGGTTAGCACTGCACAATACTTGGTGCGAATTAATTATATATATATTTTTTTTATTGCCAACGATGGCAAACGAGCAAACAGTACACCTGATGGTAAGTGTTGCTGCCGCTCATGGACCCTTACAAGGCCGCTGCCCACCGCGAAGAAACTGAAGGGAGTGCGAATGCGTGCATCGAGGCTCGGTGATACCAAGGGCACCACTAAAACCCTCCACATGCAAACACCCTCAGAAAGTTGGGCTTCCGGCTCTCTCGCTCACCGAACGAAGCGCAGTAGCAAATCGCTACTACTCAGACGTCGATTTTCTGCTCAGTGTGGTACTGCCCCGGACGGACCGGCCCGCGGCTGTAGACAGACAACTGTCGACAGTGTGCTCCTACCACTCTGGATTATATATTATATGTTTGTAGAGTTCTCTACAATACAAGGATCAATTCGTTAGTGAAGGGTGCTCTAATAAACAGTCCCCCAACTTTATCAAAATTGTAATTCAAAGATTGTGTTATCATGTGATACAAGTGTGTCCGCCTCGGGGTGTCGTACAGTACAAGGGGTACGGGTATGTATGTTCTTAGTTCAATCGAATACATTTTATATAAATGAACTCGTTTCATATGTCGCATGTGGACTGAAGTTGTAAGTAAATGTAGTCCCCGATAGCAAACGGATTACTCACTAACGGTTTTGCTAACTAATATATATGAAACTCCCCGTGCGAGGACACTAACAATACTTAACATGACGCTCTGTCTAGGGTGTCGTAAAAGACGACTAAGGGATATAATACGCAGATAACATCTATACAAGAGAAGGGAAACCTGAAACACAATCCAACATGTCTGACTAGCGCGGTATAGTAGATCAGCTTCCCTCCCGTTTCAAAGAGACGCGAGCGCAGACATTATTCATGACACTAGCTGAGCCAGCAGACGTTCTTCTGATCAAATAAGCGCCACCTACCGGATACAATTGTGAATCTAAACCATTCTCGAATCCCCTTGAACACGTACAAAAAAATTCATAAACATCGGTCCAGACGTTTAGGAGGAATTCAGTGACATACACACGTACATAGAAATTTATACATAAGGATATATAATTTTAATAATATATGTTACATTACAAATATTTGTTGTAATATACAATTATATGTTATTAATTACGTCATTGGTGCCCGGCACTCCTCGCCTACGAGCGAACGTAACGTTTAACGTTCCTTTGACTACTCCATACGGACTTACTGACTACAGAACATAACTGTTCCACCAGAATGTGCAGTAAAAACCAATCGCGGCTCCCACATACTTGTCGAGATTCACCTTTAAGTATGTCATTGCGACATACGTACGCATGTACCTACTACAGTATTAGTTCATGATATCATTTTAGTACATTACGTATATGCAAAATGTGGTTACCAACTGTGCTCTGTGTATGTTATATACAATAACTGTGTGTGTGTGTGTGTCTGTACGACTATCGCGATACCCAGTCTGGTCGTGCACAAGGAGGCCCTTATCACAACATCAGCAGATGTCGTGCGGCCCGCCCGACCATACACATACCCACATACGAGTTATATGTATATATGTAACATAAGCAGCTCGCTCGGTCTGTCTGTCTGTGCCTACAGTGTGAACAATACGATATAGTTGAGAACGGATACACCTTTAACTAACAGGGTTGTCACCCACACATCAAATACGTATTAACTAATTATTATATTTTATTAAAATGTTATTTTTATAAAATATTCACCTTCTCAACTCAAAAATATGAGGAGAGCACATTTTTTTTTATTGCAATCGGCGGCAAGTGAGCAAACAGTACACCTGGATGGTAAGTGTTGCTGCCGCTCATGGACCTTTGCAGGGTCGCTGCCTACCGCGAAGAAAGTGAAGGGAGTGTGAATGCGTGCATTGAGGCTCGGTGATACCAAGGGCACCACCAAAACCCTCCACACACAAACACCCTCAGAAAGTTGAGCTTCCGTTTCTCTTGCTCACCGAACGAAGCGCCGTAATAAATTGCTACTACTCAGACGTCGGTTTTCTGCTCAGTGTGGTACTACCCCGGACGGACCGGCCCGCGGCTGTAGACAGACAACTGTCGACAGTGTGCTCCTACCACTCTTAATCGTACCACATGTGATACGATTTTTTTTTTTTGGTTGAGCCAGGGTCAGTGTACACGCCGCCGCCGTCCGCCCCATCAGGGGTGACGAAAAGACCCATCGTATCTCTCTCACTCGCCATTGGGGTGATCACTGGTACTGAGTCCCTAATATACATTTTACGAGTTTATCTTTTAATGTTAATATACATAAAACTAGCTGACCCGACAGACGTTATTCTGTTCAAATCTGAAAAAAATAGTGAAAGAAATTCAATTACAAACACGAACAGAAGATATAAATAAAGACAACAAAAATATTGTACATTTAGAATTTAAGGTGTGTAAAATATACGAGGGACCAAACTGAATATCATAGTTTTATTTTAATAGTTAGGTGTATCGTTAAACGCTTACTTATATGAATTATTTCCAACAATAGAATCAAGAGAGGATTCGACTGAACGATAACGACATCATAAAAAATACAAAAAATCTATATTGTAATATGTATATTGTTTAACTGTTAAATTTTTACTTCCATTTCTTTCAAATGTTGTCTTACTTCAAATATGTAGTTAATACATTTTTATATAAAAGTAAATATCAATAATAAGAAAAAAATCCCTCTTACAAGCCCCACACATACTTTAGTTAAAACTTGCAAGTCAAACAGAACGATTCCGTGAGAGCAAGTTGGAGTTGAGTTTTGCTACCCTTTTGGTTTGGTACCGTCGCTACCAGCCGCAGCCGGCAGCCGTGTGTCTGTCTCGAGTAAACACACTATACTTACTTGTACATATTATGTTATTGACAACCCTATATTATTAGATTTCATAACATTCAAAGGTGGCCGCAAAGTAATTCACTAACTCTGTCGTCTCAGCTCATAAGCGTCCCACTGCTGGGCTCGAGCCTCCTCCATAATAGGAGGGCAATTAACCTACTATACCATACTGGTCAAACATGTTGGTATAAGGGTTTATTTAGAGTTTTCCTTCTCTTGCTATATAGCTACGTATATAGATATTATACATGCATATTATATCCAGTGGCGTAACTATACTGTTCGAGGCCCGCGGCTAATTCATCGGGCTCCCCAAACTTTATGTTAGGAGTTGGAATCGTCCAGTGCTCGGGGCCCCTTCCGACTGGAGGCCCGTGACATTTTGTCGACTTGCCACCCTGTAGTTACAACACTGATTATATCTGTTAGTTGTGTTTTACTCCGTCAGCACACGGCAACTATCAGTCGAAGTATATTGAGCAACGGTTATTTCTAAATGACGTTCAAGAGTAGAACATCCTTACTAATATTATAAATGCGAAAGTAAGTTTGTTTGTTTGTTACGCTTTCACGCTTAAACCACCGAACCGACTTCATAAATTTTTTCACCAATGGAAAGCTATAATATCAGGGAGTATCATAGGCTATATTTTATCCCGGTATTGCCACGGGAACGGAAACTACGCGGCTAAGAAACTGAAGCGAAGCGAGGGCGGGTTGCTAGTAATATTATGAAAAGAACAATAAATGATATCGTGAATACTAATAATGTTCATATCATCATCATTGCCGCTCACACATCTCACTGTACTGAGCCACTCTTCACCAGCGTGTCGATATGGGGGTTTCATCTTTTATTTTTTTTTTTTGTGTTTATCTTAGTTGTTAGCCTCAGATGGTTATGACAACTTTAACTGGACTGGTGGGTGAGCGCTGAGGGCTCTCAACCCGTTTAAAGTTAAGAGGGGTTTCATCAATGAGTTTTCTTCTTTTATATAGATTGATGTTTTCTGTGTTGTGGATACGTAATCCGCACACATTATTTATAGAAGATAGTAATGTCGTAAAAGACGACTAAGGGATATAATATGCATATAACATCTATGCAGGAGAGGGAACCCCTATACCAACATGTCTCATCAGCATGGTGGAGTAAGCTCAATTTTCCTCCTATTGTGGAGGAGGCTCGAGCTCAGCAGTGGGGCGTATATGAGCAGAAATGATGATGAATGATGAAGTTAGTATACAACTAATACTTAATTTAGATGTTTCTGTTGCAAATACAGTGTGTATTTTTTTATTTCGCACATTATACTTGTATACTGTACGTAGTATACGATTTCTGTGTTTTTATAATTATACCGAAAATGTAATGTAAATATTACGAATGTGAGGGCATATCTCTCGCACTGTCGAACAGTTATCAGATCGCACGTAGAGCCAAGCTTCTAACTCTACACGTCCTATCTTACAAACTGTACATCTTAGACAAAACATGTAGCTCAACTGTTTCGATATATAGTGAATATTGAATAAATAAACTCTATAAAAGATATTATTAATATTTGTAATATGTAAAGCTCGTTAAGTTAATATCATGACATATCGTAACACACGTTACGTTTGATAGTTTGTCACTCGACTACAACTTACCTCAATGTACTAAATATTTAAACATGAGAATCAAAAATGAGAATAATGAATACGACACGCACTGATCGAGGGTGAGTCGAGGAAGTTTCCAGATTACGGCTTAGTGAGTGTACGTACGTACGTTAGTGTAACAGACTTGATGCGAGCCACATGTCTATATGCATATCGTTTTATCAGTGTATCGCTCGTCTATTTCACTACATATAAGTTTGAATGCAATGACAAACGTAGTGACGTTATATAAGTACGTATATGTAGAGGAGATGGTGGTAATGTGGCCCCCCACTTTGTTTTTAAGGTCTCATGTAAAAAATAAAAGGCAGACATAGGTTATTACCTACGAATTTATTAATTCATCATTAGTTTTCTTATTTATTTGCCAATACACGACATAGTACGGAACAAATAAAAATGCAACAAATAACTTTTAAATATATTTATTAAAAAAAAGAGGAAATTTGGCAATTTGAGATCAAGTGAGGGTTATATGGCACCCAGGGGGCCAAATTAAATGTATTATACTTAACGACAGAAATCGCAAATATAATATTCACCTTCAGGACCGGCGCAACTACCAAGAGGCTTATGCACAAGTAAATCTAAAGATTCTTGAGAGTCTTTTACTAATCATTTTAATGTAGACCTAGGTACGGCAAATATTTTTACTGCCTTTTTATAGCCCCTGGTCGTGGTTCTCACTGCTTCAATAGCCTTTTTCATTTGGTCTGGGTCCCAAGATTTTCTTTTCTTAGAAGATGGAGACACTAAACTTAGTCGAGGCATCTGTAAGTAAATGAAAAAAATCAATATCACTCGTGTATGTTATATAGCCCCCGGGACCATAATACAACCAATATGAGGGGGCCAAATTACCAGTACTCTGGAATCTACAAACGAACCTTTAAAAAAATGTAACATCAAATATTTTGCGTACGTACTTTTAAAATCCAATAAGAAAACGTTAATCCAACACAATATCCAAATTGCAGATGCATAAACTCGGTATATCCAGAAGATTTTTTTTTTGCATTATTTTAAAATTGTCATTGTTACTCCTCGTTATTAAAAAGTTACTCTAGATGACATTACCACCTTCTCCCTGTACATATATCAATACAGCTAGTTCACAATAACTAAACTATTTACATATTATATTGTTACAAGTACGTATGTAAACTACTTACATTTAAATTGAATCATTTACTATGTACATCTCTGTATGCCCTGTGACTGCCTGTGAGGCACTTAGATATTGACAATTTTAACATTTTGAAATATATCTAATGATCTACCAACGGATTTGAAGGTGGCTGCAAACTGAAAAAATCCAGACAAACAAACTCACTTGTAGCGATCATGACCTTCTCAGCGGGTCGATCTTCTCGTCGGGTGTCAAGCGGACTCATCCTTTTTTTGTTCAAAATACATATAATGTAAAATAATATGTTTGAATCAAATCCTAGAAATAATTAGATACCAAATCACGAGCTAACTGAACTAGAGTCACTCCCCTCAACCACTTTGATGTGAAGAGAGACGGAGCGATTTAAAAGTAAGGGATTCATCACAATTGGCTTTGTTAGCATAAGTGACACGTTTAAGTATTTATCTTAGAATAATAACATATAGAAGGTAAGTCCACGCACAAAAAGTGAGGCATTTCAATTGGAGCCTAATGGAGCCTACGCCGGAACAGTCCCGTAATGTACAAGTCATTGCACTGCACGAACGTACGCAACTCTTAAAAAATAAATAGGTAATTATGACGGCTTGTGCATTCAAATGGTGCCACAACACATTTGAAAAACAAAAAGGTTTTTAACATTACTTTTAAAAGTATTTCGACGATTTATGTTAATAAAAACAAAATTTGATTTCATAATTTGTATAGTGGTGTGCGTGTGTACGTGTGTAATCGTCTGCGCGCCATTAGTATTTTTAGATTCAAATTTTTAAAGTTCGAAGTACTGACACTATCCTTCTATACGTTATTATTCTAAGGTATTCATTAATAAGTTTGCAATTCATTCACAATCATGTGTTGATATTGGATTTTATTTTCAAATTTCCTTCTCTTAGATCTCATAAATGTTATATGAATATTTCATACCTCAGTCGTCTTTTACAACAGCCACAGATAAGACAGAGGGGTGACCGGGTGATGAACTATACACTCAGTCCGTCACCACTCGCCAGTGTGCAGTTAGCTTTATATAAATATTTGTTGTGTACGTGTGTAATAGTGTGTCTAATATAACCACTCTGGTCAGACGTAGTATAGGGTTTTATTTTGAGTTTCCTTTCTCTTACATAGTGATTATATATGCAACATATTCCTTAGTCATTTTTTACAACGCCTACGGACAAAATAGGGAGTGATGAATTGTATTCTTACTTCTTTACCAAACATACCATTCCATAATATATATTTTTATTACAGTACCTTTCAGACTCCGTAATGAGAGTATGATATTGCCGCACATGGATCTTTGCAGTACACATTAACAGAGATGGATCGTTGCCTACCGTGAAGAAAATACTTTTTTTAAACTTTGTTTAATGAAGGACATGTTTTAGTAGAGTCGAAATACGAGCCGCAGAATCCGCCGGTTTACTGCAGCGCATACAACTGAGACAAACGAAACCGATTGTAAAATGAATAGAGATAAATATAGGACTCTTTGTGCGGCATTATACTGTGGCGGGCTGGTCAGTGTGCGTGACGTCACTGCGTCTAACACCATAGGGCATAGGGCGTCATACCGTGCACTTCACTTCACGTATAAGTGGTCTAGACGTGCACTATTGATCCACGCGTGAAGACATCGCCGCGTATACACGAACGACAACTCAGCGGGTGAGATACGGTTGTGTGACAGAGCTGACTGAAGCGAACACGTGCATATTTTATCCGCACAAGTTAATATAGGTCACATATATCTCCATATATTATGTATGTTTACGCGTCATACTATAAGTTCGTAAACATTGTGTGATATATTTACATAGGGGTCAAATAAATTTAAAATTCGCCTCGTAAGTAGAGTGAGTTGTGAGCGAGCGACTCCGGACTCAGTTCTATACTGTTAGTTATATACAAAGCTGTCGACGACCGCGACCGGTGTATTGTTCTAGATTGTCGTTATTGTATGCGCACTTTTACTAGTTTAGTTATTACTAGTTCCGCTGCACGAATGCTGACTGCTCATAGCCCGTAATAGATTTAATACACAAAACAGTTCTTAGTAGCGATGCATAAGTTATTATTCGGAGTCTGGTAAACTAAATTCTGTTGTATCTATTAAATTATTAACTTATTTTGTTATTCACTCGCTGCTCTTTCGTTACTAACGGAATAGCATTGCAGATATAAGCTAGCATCCCGACGCGACCACAAACTGTTACTGGATTATCTGTCAATGAATTCAAAATATCATTGACTAAGTTTTGAACTGGATCGCTTATACGTTAACAGAAACGCCCTTACATCATAGTAAATATTTATATGAGTTTTTAACAATTATGATACGTATATTGTAAATAAACAGCACAGTGACAGAGCAGAGCAGGCCACATAAGTATGTAGCTAACGTACCGGTGCGAGGCTCGCTCCTTGCACGAGTCGGCTCGCGGGAGGCGCTCGTTCGTGGAACCCGCCACACGTACAGACCATGTTTGTTCATCAATACCTTTTGTAACGTCTACGAATGTTATACGAACTGATAGAATGTTGATTGTTCACTGTGTACACAAACAACTAGATACATGGAACTGTTGCCTAACGAGTCAGATGTCTAACAAGTGTCACATAAGGAATATTTATAAAAAAAAGGTTAAAATAAGTATTTGATTTAATATTATATTGTGACACTTATTATGAAAACCTTCTTGCTTCGATTCTTGAGTTAAACAAAATGGATCTTTTTTCGCTGGGGACGTATTTAAAACAGTTTGTCCAGTAGCTATTAATAGGTTGTTTTCACATTGTGTTAAAAGAACCTATTAATAGCTACCATACTGTGTATATACATACACCTCATCTAATGAGCATGCCGGAAAAAAAGGACTATTTTTAAAGAAAGTTAATATGGCCTTAATAAAAATTAAGAAATAAAAATAAAAAATATGCAGCTACACATTAGTTTCAGGTGAAGATGATAAGTCTATACTTACAATAAATTAACAGAAACCATTTAAATATCTGTAATGAATTTATGAAAAAATAATTGTGAGTGATATGAAAAATATAATAGAACACAAAAAATATATGTCTGTCCGTATATGTATATATATATATACAGTGTAATCTCACTAATCCGGCACTATTAAAAACCGGAGGGTGCCGGATTATTGGAATGTTCGGATTACTGGATTATAGTGAAAAAAAGTCATAATGAAATAAAGCTTTTCATAGAGGGAATAAATGTATGTAATGTATTAAATTAACATGTAGGTACATATGTAATTAACTAGTTTTACAATAATCCTTAATTGAGTTTTGGGGTTAGACTACTAGTCGACGACGCAGCGAGAGCGGCCGAAGCGCACAGGTGTAGAGGGGTGAGGGAGACGTGGGCGGAGGGTGTCGAAGTATTGGACGTGCCGATCTATCGAAGTGCCGGATTAGTGAGATTATACTGTATGTATATAATGAATAGATTAAACTCAGCATTTTGATTTAGTTTCGTTGAAATATACAAGTGTTACAAGTGGTAGGATCACACTGTCGTCTGTCTACAGCCGCGGGCCGGTTCTTCCGATGTACTACCACACTGAGCAGAAAATCGACGTATGACTAGTAGCAATTTTTTACTGCGCTTCGCTTGGTGGGCGAGAGAGACGGAAGCCCAGCATTCTGAGGGTGTTTGCGTGTGGTGGGTTTCGTTGATACCTTTAGTCTCACTGAACCTCAACGCACGCATTCGCACTCCCTTCACTTTCTTCACGGTAGGCAGCGACTTTGCAAAGGTCTTTGAGCGGCAGCAATACTTACCATCAGGTGTACAGTTTGCTCGTTTGCTAGTGTATGTAATAAAAAAAACGGATGTTTTCTTTTCTATCAAACAAAGTCGAGTAATAAATCTGTATTTGACATGAACAAATTCGCTGTCACCAACTAATATATAACATAAATGAATAGAAGTATTGCAAAAAGCAGTAGGCAGTCATCAATAACAAGTACAATGGGTACAATTGATACTGAAACCAAACATATCTGTATTAGTTATATATTACGCTGACGCAGGCACACGACGCGGTGTACAAGTTCTGCTGTCAGGTTAACTAGTACAGTGAAGTTAGTTATTTAGTGTAACAATAAATACGAAATCTATATTAGTTGTGATGTCGGTTTAATTCATCGATTCTGTCAATTATGAACGTTGTAGAATACAGATGAATACAGCAGACAGATATAATACAATTAACGGTTCCCTATGTTGCAGGCGGGCGCGGGCGCGGGCGTGGGCGCGGGTGCGGGCGCAGGCGCGGTTGTCGTACAACACGAGCACCACTGAGGTGTATAATATGCGCACGACATGTGGCCAAGAGAAAAAAAAAGAACTAAAACCCTATACCAATCCGTCTGACCAGCGATAATAGGTAAATTTTGCTATTATAGAGAGGCTCGAGCCCAGCAGTGGGATATACAGGGTATCCCGTAAGTAATGGACCAACGGGCTATGAGGGGTAGCGAGACTTATTATCTTTTTTTTTTTTTTTTTATTGCCAACGGTGGCAAACGAGCAAGCAGCACACCTGATGGTAAGTGAAACTGCTGCACATGGACCTTTGCGATACCAGGGGCACAGCCAGGCCGCTGCCTACCGTGAAGGAAATACTCTTCTTAAACCTCGTTTAAAGAAGTACATGTCATAGCGCTTGGGAAACACAGCAGCAGGTAGTTCATTCCAGAGCTTGCACGTACGTGGGAGAAATGATCGCTGGAAACGTACAGTTGAAGACCATAATGTTTCCAGGTGAAATGGATGAACCCTGCTGCGATGTCGAGTGGTACGTTGGTAGAATGGTGACGGTGGTACCAAGTCAAACAGTTCCTCGGAGCATTCCCCGTGAAAGAGTCGGTAGAGTACACAGAGTGACCCAAAGTCTCTCCGCTGCTCCAGCGACTCCAATCTGTCCGTAAGATTGGGATCCCCGACGATTCGAACAGCCCGTCTTTGCAGGGATTCAAGTGGGTCTAGCTGATATTTGGGCGCACCTGCCCAGAGATGGGGGCAGTACCCCACATGAGGACGAACTTGTGCTTTGTATAGCACAAGACGCTGTCTCGGTGTGAAGTACCGCCTGGCTCTGTTCAGGGCGCCCAACTTTTTGCTTGCCAATTTGGCTTTGTCCTCCAAATGACTCCCAAACTGGACTTTGCTCGATGTTTTGACGCCGAGAATCCCAATACTCTCAGAAATTGGGAGGGTTACTCCTTGGAACTGAGGCGCCATGACAAACGGGACCTTCTTTGCAGTAAACGCGCAAACTTGTGTCTTTGTGGGGTTGAACTGGACTAGGTTCCGTTCACCCCATTCCGAGGCCCGCCCCAGAGAGCGCTCGACTTCAGACACAAGTTGAACCCTTCTTTCCTGAGTACTCCGAGGGATATTCCGTTGCTCAGTGTACTGCTCATCACCCGTACTGTCATCCGCATAGCAACGCATACTCTCGATAGAGAGCATGTCATTGATATGCAGGATAAACAACGTCGGGGAGAGCACCGAGCCTTGTGGTACACCAGCATTAATGGTCATGGTATCGGAGCAGGAGCCATCTACGACGACTTTTATACTCCGACCATCCAAAAAGCTGGCAATCCAATCACAGAGTCCCTCGGGGATTCCGTAAGATGGTAGCTTCGATAGAAGTGCCCTGTGCCAGACCCTATCGAACACCTTTGCGATATCTAGGCTGAACGCCAGCGCCTCACCCTTGCCCTCCAAGGCCTCTGCCCAACGGTGTGTGAGGTACACAAGAAGATCACCAGCCGACCGACCATAACGAAAGCCGTATTGGCGATCACTGATAAGCTGGCGATCCTCAAGGTACTGCAGAAGCTGGCGGTTTATAACCTTCTCCATTATCTTGGAGAGCAAGGATGTTATCGCAATTGGCCTGTAATTCGATGGGTCAGACCGGTCTCCCTTTTTAGGGATCGGGTGGACATGGGCTACCTTCCACGAAGACGGAACCCTATTAGTAGCGTAGGAAAGTCGGTATAGGCGCGTGAGGATGGGAGTCAATTCAGGGGCGCACGTCTTTAGTACCACTGCAGGGATGCCATCCGGTCCACTCGACTTATAGACGTCTAAAAGCCGCAGCTCCCGCCTAACCGCTCGCTGCGTGATGCGGATTTTGGGCAGTGAGCTTTCACACCGTGGGATGGTAGGTGGTGTGGCAGCTCCGGCATCCAAAGTCGAGTTACAGGCAAAGAATTGACCTAGAAGATCGGCCTTCTCCTTTGCGCTGTGGGCCAGACTACCATCGTGTTTCTGCAGTGGTGGGAGATTGGGCTGGCAGAAGTTGCCTTGGGCAGCCTTGGCGAGCGACCAGAATGCACGACTCCCAGCGGGATAACTTTGCAATCGCTCGCCAATTCTGGCAACATGTTCCGCCTTGGCTCTGGCAATAACTTTCTTACTAGATCTAGAAGCGGCGTTAAATTTCCGCTTCACCTCTTTGGCGTTCGGGTCCTGGCATTTTTTGGCCCTATTCCAGGCCCGATATGCGGACTGTTTCTGGCATGCAGCCGTCCTGCAGGTATCTAACATAAATACTCAAATTTATTGTCCTAGGTGTAGTTATGAAATTAGGATTTTTTTATTAAATGTGATGAAAATGCCATCCATGTATGCTAAATATTAAATTTTACAAAAACTGTTTATAATTTATTGTTATTTTTTGTTTAAGGTAGTTAAGAATACATAGATCCTCTTAATTCAAACAATATTCAGCCGTAATTATTAATCACATGACCATTAAAACATACAACATGTGCAAATTTTAAATTTAAAAATATTTATAAAACCAAGCTGGTATAAAAAAAATGTATTACAACCTTCAAGGACTGTATTTTAAAAACATCTGCATCTAATACCGATTACATAAAGGTATAATAAAGTAGTTTAAAGTATTTAAAAACGGTTAAATTAGCACAGAACGCTAAATTCTAGCAGTTTTCAGGTAGTCAACCCAGTATGTAATTCCGAGAATTATTGCACAAAATGGCGGTAGAATTCTTTTTCGGACTAATCTCTCTATCCCTCCCCCTATCTTCAACTCACACTTCCTTCAGTAAGTTACTTATAGCTCGGAACTACACGCGTGTTTTACTCGATCCCGTTACTATTGTTTGTTGAAGTATCCTTGAATTGGACTTTGATTTTGCTTGTGATTTGGATATTGTTCAAATGGGTGTTTGAAGGAGAATACCTGACTGTCACACTCCCCGTGAATATGCAGAAAAGCTTTTTTTTAATATGATAATTCGTTGATTTTTTTTTTGTGGGTGGGTCGCAGTTGGCGCGCCTCCGCACCACTCCATCCGGGGCGATAGAGGGGCTTAAGCACGCAACTCCCGCGACCCACCCAAAAACCACGTCGCCTTCGTCGTTGGGCCGACCACTGGAGCAGCGTTAACTTGTCGTCAGTGGTCGGCCCGACGGAATACCCCCTATTGGGGTACCCTCCCATTGACCGACGTCCCCCCCCTCGGGGAGGACGTCGGTCTTTCCTCACGCGGTCAGCCTCTCAGCGGGTGACGGACTAATCCCCGGTCACGTCACCCGCAGGATAATTCGTTGATAGGGATAGCGTTTCCGATTAGCATGTCAGTTCACGATACGTACGTGTTGCTTGCCGAGACTTCCCATCACAGCGACTATAAATAAAAACGCGCTTCAGGTAGTTGTATATCCTCTTACCTACTGGCTTATTAGCTTATTAGCCATTTTTTTTTCATATCTCATAGCTTTGAATAGGACGGAAGTGGAACCTTTCCAACTCCTGTTTTTTTTATTTTTTTTTTTTTGTGTGTGTACAGCTGTTGGCCGCAGATGGCCTTGACAGCTTGACGCGGACTATGGGTGAGCGCTGAGGGCTCTCAACCCGGAGAAAAGTATGCTAAGCGACATCGCCCAAGGGCTCCCCCTGTGGGGAACGGACCTCGGCTTGGGGCGTCGCTGGAGGCAAAGTGGGCGTGCCCACGTTTTTAGTAGTGACTTTTGCGCGGCGCGGTTTCGCACCTCGACGGCGAGGGCGGAACCGCGGATATTTATTTGTTAAGGCCTCGCGGGCCGTGTAGGCTCTTTGTTGAGCGAGTGTGATATTGTCGTCCTCTTCGTCGAGGACGTGACGAGGACGTCGGATGGAGGAGATTTTGGAGGGTCTATAGGAAGCCGCCCCAACCACTAGTTGGTTGGGGTGTGTCATGGCAGAGTCAAAGTAGCTCTGAGAGCACCGTTTCATAAACTGCTTGATGGTCGGCAGTTCGAGGTCGATGTGGAGATCGACGTTTCGTATGAACCACGGTGCTCCCGTAGCTCGGCGCATGAAACGATTTTGAAGTGTCTGTAGCCTGTGGATCCTGTGTGGCTTAACATGCGCGAACACTACGCTGGCATAGGTCATGATAGGCCGTATGCAGGTGGTGTATAGTCGGATTTTTTTTTTTCTTTTCTAATTAAATATTTTCTAATTTTTATATGATAATTCGGTGATAGGGATAGCGTTTGAGATTGGGATATCGTTTACGATTCGCACGTGCTGCTTGCCGAGCCTCCCCATCACAGAGACAGTAAAAATCAATTCTACATATTCACGGGGAGTGTGAGTATCAGGTATTTGCCAATTTGAACAATATTTAAATCACAAGCAAAACCAAACTCCAATTCAAGCATACTTCAACAAACCATAGTAATGGGATCGAATAAAACACAGGTGTAGTTCTGAGATATGCGTAACTTACTGAAGGAAGCGTGAGTTGAAGATAGGGAGACGGGGATACGAGTGTCGCCTATTATTAGTCCGAAAAAGAATTCTACCGCCATTTTGTGCAATAATTCTCGGAATTACATACTGGGTTGACTACCTGAAAACTGCTAGAATTTAGCGTTCTGTGCTAATTTAACCGTTTTTAAATACTTTAAACTACTTTATTATACCTTTATGTAATCGGTATTAGATGCAGATGTTTTTAAAATACAGTTCCCGAAGGTTGTAACACATTTTTTTATACCAGCTTGGTTCAAATTTAACTCAAAATATTTTTAAATTTAAAATTTGCACTTGTTGTATGTTTTATTGGTCTTGTGATTAATAATTACGGCTGAATATCATTGGAATTAGGAAGACCTATGTATTCTTAACTATCTTAAATAAAAAATAACAATAAATTATAAACAGTTTTTGTAAAATTTAATATTTAGCATACATGGATGACATTTTCATCACATTTAATAAAAAAATCCTAACTTCAAAACTACAAGACCTAGGACAATAAATTTGAGTATTTTTGTTAGATAATAAGTCTTGCTACCCCTCATAGCCCGTTGGTCCACTACTTACGGGACATCCTGTATATAAGTCGAGACAATAATAACTGATTCCAGTTTTTTTTTTTCAAACAATAGTGTCTGTGCGTGCGTTTGTCTTAGTGTATTTACATTGAGTGTTGTTTCATACACAGAAAAATTAATAAGATAGAACGGCCATGTGGGCGGGGCAAGCGTGCCACAATTACGATCAAACGGTCTTAATATTGACGAAATTCGTTTTACCGGCTCTTAGTTGCGCTCATATAGTGACCTTGAACGAAGCTCGGACAAAAAAGAGAAATATGCCGTCTTGCGCTGTTACAACGTGTCGAAAAAGAAGTCAGTTGCGTAGTTATAGTCTAAGAAGGCATTTATTTTCATCGTTAAGTCTATAAACTTATTAATTCAGTGATATTTCTTAATTTTATGAAAGTATTATGTCGTTTATAAAGAAAATTATGAAATCGCAAAAAGAGCCAAACATTATACATCGTCTGCTACACATGGATATCACCTTTTATTAGTCCAGCAACCGCGCAATGTACTGCGTTCAATGCGATATCACTAAGAACCGCCTTACTAGCGTGGTAGTATACGTTTTCATTCAAAACATTGACGTCGATCCACGCGTATCGATAGTGCTGTCCAACATACTATAAGTTATCGATTTCAATAATTAGCTATGGGTTAATTTTATCATATAAATAAATATTTTTAACACTATTAATTTAGTGATTGTTTTATATAATTATATTAACAATATTTAAATAGGTATTTAAAAAACAATTATTCTGGTATACATTACCTACTTAATTTATCTTGTATATCTATAGTACATTCTTGTATATTTTCCGCGTGATGACGGAGTAAGAATACAATTCACCACTCCCTATCTTGCCCGTGGATATCGTAAAATACGACTATGGTATATAATATGCGCATAACATCTGTGCAAGAGAGGGAAAACTTGAAATGAAACCCTATACCAGCACGTCTGACCAGCATGGTTTAGTAGGTCAAATTGTCTCCCATTGTGGAGGAGGCCCGAGCTCAACAATGGGTCGTATGTGGGCTGCGATGATGATGATCTATAGTACAAACTTCATAGTGCTCTTTAGTAATTAATAAAATAGAAATAACAAAATAATAGTAATAAAATATCTATGTTCGGGACCAATCACCAAAGATAATCTTATTAATATATATATATATAAGATCTTACATTTAAAACTATGGATTAAGGCAACTGGTAGTTAACTAAATACCAACTAAATCTAGCACAATTTGTTCACAACATTTTGTAGAATACTAAAAATAATGGTAAAGTGATCAAATGTTATTGTATTACATTTTTATTGGAAAACTAAATGTTTAATTAAGTAGGTATTCTATTCTTCCTTAAGATGGAATAATTTATGTCAAGAATGAATTTCTTGAGACTGGTCATTCATTACTAGTTATTATCATTATAAGTGTTGATTTCTAACTTTTCGTAAGTGTTGAATTTTTATTCCAAGAAATGTTGACATGATAGTCATCATCTCGGCTTATATACGTTCCACTGCTGCGCTTGAGCCTCCTCCGCAATTATAGGCAAATTTACCTTACTATACTGTAGTAGTGAGACAGGTTAGTATAGGGTTTTGTTTTGAGTTTTTCTTCTCTTGCATAGATGTTATATGCTTACTATATCTCTTAGTCGTCTCAATATATTAGGATGGGACATCCGCGGGTAAGATACGGAGTGGTGATTGGTATTCTTATTCCGTCACCACACGGACAATGTTAGTACATTTTTGTGTACAATAAACAAAAATGTACTAACAAGTAGCAATACCAGTATATCTAAAAAAATAAATAACTGTTTTGTTTTTTAAGTTAAATAATAACACCAATAAAAATAAACCGAATTTCAATAAAAAATAATATTTTAACATATTTTAAGAATGATATCTGATGCTTACGAGAGCACTACACATTGTAAATAAAACTACTTATACGGATTATATCACGTTTGTATTTGATTGCCCGATGTTTCGAATACTTTACAGCATTCCTGGTCACGGGCGGTCTAAGATGTCTGACGTCCAAACAAGTCAACGTTATTACAGACGTCCATAGCCCCCGTCGCAGAGACCGTCTGAAACCATCCACAGTACGTCGGTACACACAACACTAATGTATGTGAAACAAGATGAACGATTGACAATTACTTATCTTTTAATTTGAAACGTCATATTGTGTGTGTGTTTGTAATATAATTAGTAAGTTGTGAGCTCGTTCCTCGCTCGTAGTTTGTCTATAACTCAGTCTATATAAGCTAGAAAAATCTCAAATGTAAGAATTTATAGTTACCATTGAACACACACGAATCGGACCGATCACTGCTATTACAAATAGCACCTATCCTTACTAAGATTTTAAATGCGAAAGTCAGTTTATTTGTTTGTTACACTTTCACGCTTAAACCACCGAACCGATTTCAAATATTCTTTCACCAATGTAAAGCTATCAGGAAGTAACATAGGCTATATTTTATCCCGGTATTCCCACGGCAGGAACGAAAACTACTCGGGTAAGGCGACTGAAACCTAAGTGAACCAAAAGGCGGGTTGCTAGTAGAGATATAAAACTGAATAGGTACATAACACAATATGCCGTGAGACACACGTACACATACAACTTGACAGCTTGAATTTTATTTGATGCCTTAAGGCGGGCTTACACGGGTGATTAACACCGCACGATTTTGGCCGCACGGCGTAAATCAACCGTCTAAATGGCAATTCGGCTAGGTCGCTAGTGACTAAAAACGCAAACTCCAAAATTGGATAGCATCTGACTTTGGCCGCGCGGCGATCGTGTAAACAATCAGTTGCAGCCGATCGCCCGCCGCATGAAGCATGTTGTATTCACTACAGCGATTCTGCGTATAGTATCCGAAGCACCCAAGACCATACGTCGAGAAATCTATCCACGTACCCAAAAATTGCCTGTTCTTCTTTCCTTTTGTTATTTCTTCTCTCTTTGTTCTTCAAACAATTGTTGAATAATTGAATAACTATTTCAATTCTGCTCAACATTTTCGACAGAAATGACCGAGCCGCATGCGCTCTTAGTAACCTATGTGAATGAGCCAGCGATACGGCTCGGTGAGGCAATTTGTGAAGCGACACAGCGACACTCGCGCCGTGTCAACCTCTCAGAGTGTATAACAGCTGCGTATATCAATACCTTTATATTAATTGTTAACTAATATAAATAATAAACATCGTCATTAACACCTCAATATATGACTTGGTTATCATTTATCTACAAATTAAATATTTAGAAAAAAAGAAACAATAAAAACAAAAACTTGCATGTAACAAATCTATGTATACCAATAAATAAAATTGGAGTGTCTGTTTGTAATGTCAAATAGGCTTTTTTCATGCTCACACGGTTATTTGCACGACACCTATGCCTAAAATACAGATTAAAAAAATTTTGTCTGTCTGTCTGTTTGTTCCGGGTAATCTTCAAAACGGCTGGACCGATTTCAAAAATTCTTTCACCAATAGAAAGCTATAATATCAGGGCGTAAACTAGGCTATATTTTATCCTGGTATTTCCACGGGAACGGGAACTACGCGGGTAAAACGACTAAGACCGAAGCGAATCGAGGGCGGGTTGCTAGTAGAATATAAGTTGATTAGACAAATATAAAATAACTAGTATTTAAAAACTAAACAAGACAAATGTTCAATAGACCATAAGTTATTTTATATAATTTCACAATTACAATATAATAAGTCATATTTATAAATAGCAAACTTCTTAGTTGTAGAAAAAAACAAGATTTTGCGTTTTAAATTTATCTAATACATACTAGCAACCCAGCCTCGCTTCGGTTCGGTTTCAGTCGCCTTACCCGCGTAGTTCGCGTTCCCGTGGGAATACCGGAATAAAATATAGCCTATGTCACTCCCTGATATTATAGCTTTCTATTGGTGAAAGAATATTTGAAATCGGCACAGTAGTTTTTGAGTTTATTCATTACACACACACACACACAAATACAAATTTTTCCTCTTTATAATATTAGTGTGGATTATTTTACGTTTTCCTAATAAATAAATTTCAGGATAATATAAAAAATTTGGCACTCACTTATAACTCAAGTTTTTATCGGTGAAGTCGACAACCGCACCATAATTATCATCTATTGAACTTGGCTGCCTTGCTTTCGCATTTATGTGTTTACTAGTATATATCTATACAAATAAATAAAATTGAAGTGTCTGTTTGTAATTTCAAAATAATACGTTTTTTCATACTCCTACGGCCTAAAAATTATTCATATGCCTTAAATCCACTTTAATTTTTTTTTGAAGTGAAATTTCTTTAGAATCGTTATGATTTCTGACTCGATGAAACGAAAAAGCAAGTCCATAGAGACACAAACAGTATAGGATTCAGCTGGCGAGAGAATGAGATAAAGGATAGAGAATGAAGGGGGAAGGAGTTTCACTTCTGATATGCGTACTTTGTACACACACTCTTTTTTCTGTCTGTCTGTTCGTTCCGAGTAATCATCTAAACGGCTGGACCGATTTTAATAAGATACCAGGTCTGTATAAGAAGTAACTTAACCTATATTTCCTCTCCAGAAACTTCTATAAAATTTTATCCGGTCCGGGAATCGAACCCGAGGTCTGCCATCACGTAATGTTATATACTAGACGATATTGGAGATTTATAATGCGGGGGCAAGGCGACTGAAGCCAAAGCGAAGCGAGGGCAGATTGCTAGTAATTAAGTATCGTGAACTTGTGATATTGTGTCGTGAGCATTCATTCGCTCAGTATCTATCAAATGTAATATGATAGAAGTTACTTTATTGACTAGTACAGCGCGGCCGGTCCCTGCGGGGCTGTACACGGGTAACACATCACCTTCGACACATGCGGTACGGGCAGTCTAAATCATTATGAATCTACTAGTTCGATGATCTGTGGACACATTGTTACTCGCGAGTCACGTGTATGTTAACTAATAACAATAACAACTTGTTAGTAGAACAGTTCTTCGTGTGGTGACTGACTAACAATACCACTCACCACGCCCCTGTCTTACCCGTGGATGTCGTACAAGACGATTAAGTGTTTTAATACGCATATAACATCTCATGCAAGAGATGTAACACTCAAGTAACACGTCTGACCAACAGTAATGTCAATTATCCTCTCACGGCAGAGGAGCTAGAGGAGGCTCGAACAGTGGAACATATATGGACTGAAATAATGATTAGAAGTACAATGGAAAATATGATTACACTAAATACAGCACGACGAGTTCTTCTTACTTACATTTCTTTTTTAAACACAACCTCCCTGCTTAAAGGAAATATTCTACGTGTCGCGGGGGATTTTACAAATATATAATCAATTGACACAAATTACATCCAGACTCAGAACAACAATTTGTAGATCGCAAGAAGGTGTAATCCAAGGTTCGAATCCCACGCAGGGCAACAGCCCCGTGTGGGATTCGAACTCCCGACATTGTAATGATAGGTAGATATCTAAACCACTACGCAGTCGCCGTACAGTACTGTGTACTTGTATATTTATCACGATCGTAAAATTATATTTGTTTACTATTATTTGCAGTCGGTGTAGTTGGGGACAGTCAGCCCTAGCGGGGCCCGAGGAGCGCCGTCGGCTATAATATTACAAATCTGGTGTAATAGTGCGCCGCCGCCCCCGCCCCGGCCCTCGCCCCGGGCGCCGCCCCGGCCCTCGCCCCGGGCGCCGCCCCTAGCGCTCGCCGCACGTCGCTCCACCATTTGTTCCACATCAAAGAGAGGCTTCGGAACCAGACAGAGTAATCCTGCAAAGCGCGACAGGGCTGTCAAGTAGTTTATTAAATAATTTATTTTGATTTTATTACGCAGTAGGAGCATACTGTAGGCATTTGTTTGTCTACAGCCACGGGCCAGTCCGTCCGGGGTAGTCGGCCACAGTCTCGCGCCAAATTAACATCCGAGTAGTAACAATTAGTTACGGCATTTCGTTTGGTGACCGAGAAAGCCAGAAGCACGAATATTTGCGAATATTTGCGTGATGAGTTTTGGAGATTAATTGATCAATAGTCATACAGTGTGACCCCTGTAATACGTACCCTAGACAGACGATTAGGGACCCCTAGGTAGGTACCGGTGTGGTACCGACATCACTACATCTATTAACGTCTTTATGAATCTGTGGATATACCAATAGGTTTCTAATTAAATTTTTATTCATTAATAATTATTTTATACTATAAGATTCTCAACAAAAGGACATAAAAATCTCAACAAAAGAACATAAAAAATCGTTCAGAAAAATAAAAATATATCAATAGTTAGTGAATATAATAATATTAAAGTATATGTAGGTATAACACACAACACGTTTCGACACGTCATATTTTACAACAAAGAGGCTCCCGCATCTTTGGTACTAACTCGTCCTTTGTGAGAGGAGGTATCTATTGTGTGTGTGTATGTATGTGTTCGTTAACTGTACGTAATGCGATAAGTGAGACGATACGACAACCCTACATGTCACCGTATGGCCCCTAACAGATGCAACATCTTTAACTGACCTAATAAAAAATAATGTAAAAGGAGGCAAGTTTTGCCGCAAGTTCACGACACGCACGTACACATGGTCTCATTTACACACACATATGTAGGTAAATAATATAATGTTTGAAGTTAGGGGTGAATACTTGAGCAAACTTGACTTACAGCAGCAACGTTCTAAGCGATGAGTTACCGAGTTAATACATGTATATAGAATCAGGTAAAAGTCCTTTGACTTAAACAATAAACGACAAAGAAAAATATATGAATACGAAGCAATTCGTCTGTGGGGCAATGATCTTACATTGTGATGTCTAAGATGGCGCTCAGCACGCAACAATATTTTATTATTCGATGATATATATAAATATATTCTGTTCACTTTTGTGTTCACACTGTGTCTTCAGTCAGTATTTTCCGAAACAAGGACGCAACACGCACGAGACGTATACATTTTTATAAACAACAACAAAATGATGTACATATAGAAAGAACAGTGGAGACATCACACATATGTTATTATTCATGTCACAACTAACACCTAACTCACTGTATTGAACATTTATACAGACAGAACCAAAAATTGTTACAGAATTTTACTGTCAAACATTTGAGCAAGTAAGTATTAGATAGATATATTATTATATATGATTCATTGAAAGCATTTAAAGACTTTAGTATTAAAAGCGACTTCACGAAGTGTATTATTACCTCGCAGCTGAAGGGCTCGACGGCTTCAAACTGATGAGTGAATAACATATTGTACCTAGAGAGTTCTCTATACGTACAGTACCTACACGAAGACATGTAGTCTAGTAGTTAGAGTCGACCTTCTGTTTAAACTTTATACGGCTTCTAACACGTTCAACTAACTAGTTCCCGCTAAGTATGATCCTGCACGTATACTCCGACACGCACACACACGCGGCTACAGTTACACACACAAGTAGACGGTCCGTTCGCAGGGAGATCATGTAATCAAATATTCCCGTCGTGAGTTAAGTTATCGGTTGAAACAGAACTCCTTAGGCAACCGACAACATAAACATTAGTTATTGCCCTAATTTATATAAACATATAGAGACTCACTTGGCGTTCGTTAATTAATGACAAAAAAACAAAATTATTTTTCTGTATAGTCGGTCTAAGGACGACAATTTTAAGTGATAACGTCATAAAAAAATTACATACTTTTATGAATTGAATTATTATCACTATCATTATTTTGTATAATACAAAGGAGTTAATTGAAAATTACATTTGTTTGAACTCATTAATTGTAATATTTTTGGAGACAAATTTAAATCATTTATTATGTACACCTAAACCCCGCGGAGGCATTTACATATTGTCATTTTTTAACATTTTTCCTAAAATTACCGCTGGATCGGAACGCGACTGCACTGAGAAGATCCCTCCCCCGAAGAAGATTATTTAAATGTTTTGTACACAATTAATAACTAATCGTAACTTGTGGTTAACTATGACGACGTTACATATGTATGTGAACATATTTATTAGTAACTAGCATAAAATATATTGTATGTTTGTATGACCGCAACAATATGACAAGTATCAAGCATTGCATTACAACTTGTCATAGTTGAATCATAAACAACAGTATTATTAATTTTAGTTTTTAAATCATATTGTTAATTCTTACGTTTATTTAACTATATTATAATACCAGGAAAACATTTTTATTTTAAATGTTGTCAATACGCGACCATATGGCTCGTACTGAGAAAAAAATATCAGTTCACATGTAGAGTTAAGCTTCTAACACAACAGAGACTTGACAAACTCTACCGCTACATGTGCATAACGTGAAATTTAATTCACTGTTTATTACTATTATTATTATTATTATACTATTATTATTATTATTTTAATTTTAATTTTAATTAACTAACAACTTTAGATTAAGAATTACTAACAATAATGAGTCTTGGTTACTTGAATAAATATTATTATTATGTATCTCCTTGTTCACGGGATCTTCCTAGATACCCGGTCCTTTGAAAGGCTTACATGGGGATATGGATCCAACACGCAGAGGCCTTTGGAGAAATTTAATCTAAAAATGGGATGGGACGTCTACCGATGACACTCCACGTCTGCAGATAACACACGTGGACTGCCAACGGTAGGTGTAAAACTATTGTTGATGATGGTATCTAATATATGATTATGGGGTTGTGAGGTTTGATGGATTGGATTAAATGAAACTATTGACTGAAAAACTGTTATTATTATTATTATTATTTTTTTTTTTTTAAGTTTATTTTTCTCAGCACGGGGCTGGTTATATCTACATTTACGGGCTGTCGCCAAGTAAATGCAGTATGAGGTGTGTTTATGAGTGTTGGTCTCTGCTGTGTTGTAATGATAGTGTTTGATTGTGTGAGGTTATATCAGTTTCTTCTATTTCCATGAATTTTCTTACTATCCTGCCGGTATTCAAAATTGCAGCTTTTTAGAGGGTAGTGTAAATTGTATTCTTTACACCTATCAACTTAAGGCTATGGTGGAGGTATTTCGGGATGACACCAGTAGTAGATAGGACTATTGGCACTATGTATACTTTCCTCTGTCTCCATATTCTTTTGATTTCTTCCTTAAGTTCTGCATACTTGTTTAACTTTTCAGCTATTGTCTTTTGGATATTATGGGTATTGGGCACTGCGACATCGATTAAATAAGTAATTTTGCTGATTTTATCTTGAAGTGTGATGTCTGGTCTATTGTAGTGTATCGTTTTATCGGTGAGTAAAGCGCGGTTAAAATACAGTTTGTGAGTGTTATTTTCTAGTATTATTTGAGGTGTATATTTGTAATATGGAGTGTGTGTTTTTTCTATGAGACTATGCTTCATAGCTAATGTCTGATGTATAATGTTAGCAATTTGGTTATGTCTGTGTGTATAATCTGTCTGAGTGAGAGTAATGCATGCTCCAGTTATATATATATGTTGGATGGTTTCAGGTTGGGTATGACATTTACGGCATTTATCGTTTAAAATAGTAGGGTCTTTTATTATGTACTTTCTGTAGTTTTTGGTGTTTATTATTTGATCTTGTATTGCTATAATGAATCCTTCTGTTTCTGGGAACAAATAATATATTTGGAGCCATTTATTCGATGCCTCTGCATCTATATAAGGTTGTTCTAAATCGTGGCAGTGTCTTCCATGAAGTGTTTTCTTTTTCCAGTTTTCAAGTTTTTGTATTTGTGGGTTATTAGGAGTGCTATAAGTATTTTGTGTTTCGTATAGATTCAGTGGAGTGTAGTTATGATCATTAAATTTTATAGCTCTATGTATCTTAATAGTATTTGCTTTATTGTTAAAAGATACTTTTAAGGAATATATTTGTTTCTGCCATAAGTTATAAATATCAATTAAGCCTCTGCCACCATCATGTCTTTTGATATTAGTCTCTCTATTGCTGATTTTGGATGTAAATGGTTGTGTTTAGTGAGTGTGGTGCGCGTGGTTCGTTCTAGCTGCTCTATGTCTGTTTTGGACCATTTTATTACCCCGAATGAATATGTAAGAATTGGGATGGCATATGTGTTAATTGCTTTTATCATATTTTTGCTAGTTAATTGTGTTTTACAGATTGTATTTATTCTTCTTTTATATTCTGTAGTTAACGTGCATTTTATGGCTGTATGTTCAAGTCCTTTTAATTGTTCGTAGCCTAAATATTTATATAAATCTGTAGTTTCCATTGCTGTTATGATGTTGTGGTCTATTACATAATCACCTGGTCGAATTTTGCCTTTTACTATATGTAGTGTTTTGCATTTATCCAATCCAAATTCCATATTAATATCTTTGCTAAATCGCGTTACTGTCTGTATTAGGTTTTTCATTTCCTTTTCAGTTTTTGCGTGTAGTTTTATGTCATCCATATAAATCAAATCTGAAATAATTGTTGTATCTGTAGTATCTTTAAGGGAAGTATCCCGCTTTGGTGCGATGCAATAGGTGTGATAATGGGTTTAGGGCAAGACAAAACCACAAAGGGCTCAAGGAGTCACCTTGGTAGATACCTTTTTTAATAGATATTTCACGGGTGGTAACTGTTTTTTCGTTAGTGTTTAATTGTAGTGTAGTTTTCCACATGGGGATAATGTTCTGTATAAATTTTGTAATTTTAGGGCTAATTTTATAAATATCTAAGATTTTTAATAACCAGGTATGAGGGATACTGTCAAAAGCTTTTTTATAATCTATATAAGTACAGTGTAGGTTTCTGTTTTTTGTAGTTGCATGTTTGTGGATAGTAGAGTCTATAATTAATTGTTCCTTACAGCCCATGTGGCTCTGTCTACATCCTTTTTGCTCTTCTGCTATTATTTGGTGGTGTTCAATATGTGTAGTAATTTTTCTTGCTATTGCCGATGTAAGGATCTTATATATTGTAGGGAGGCATGTAATTGGTCTATATTGTGAAGGTTCTGGTGAATATGTATTAGTTTTTGGAATCATATAAGTTATTCCTTTTGCAATGAATTGAGGTATGTTTTGTTGTCCTAAAATGATTTCCGTTAAATTTTTAGCTAATATGTGGTGAAGCGCTGTTAATTTTTTATACCAGTAGTTATGTACGTTATCTGGGCCTGGTGATTTCCAATTATGTAATTTTGCCGTTATATTTGCTATATCTAATTCGGTAATTTCGTTAAATTCCATTTCTTCTATTGTATTCCATTTATTTTCTTCTTCAAAGATCCATTCTGCTTCAGTGTTATGTTGAGTATTGTCTTCCCAAATACCAGCCCAGAACGATTCAAGTTGAGATTGTGTAGGTGTTTCAGTGTTTTGAGCTTTATCTAGTTTCGATTTGGCTAGGTTTTTGTAGAATATTATATATATATTAGTAATATTATTATTATTATTATTATGTATCTCCCTGATTCACGGATATCTTCCAAGGGAAGATACCCGGTCCTTTGAAAGGCTTACATGGGGATATGGATCCAACACGCAGAGGCCTTTGGAGAAATTTAATGTAAAAATGGGATGGGACATCTACCGATGACACTCCACGTCTGCACATAACACACGTGGACTGCCAACGGTAGGTGTAAAACTATTGTGTGATGATGGTATCTAATAACTGTTTATGGGGTTGGAGGTTTGATGTACTGGCTAAACTAAAAACTATTGATTGAAAAACTGTCGTCTGCCTTCAATACCTTTATCGTCTTGAACTTTGGCAGACGGTGACTCGCCAACTCACTGAATGGGCCCCCCCAAACGGTCGCCACAGGCACACAGGCCATACGGGCAACAGGAGGGCAACATTGGTGCAAGTGGCTTGGGGTGTCGAGCGGTGCGGCGCCGGTTTCACCATCGCAGTGGTTTCCCCGTAGTTATGCCCTTGAAAATGACACTTCCACCCCCGAGCATATAGCTCTGGCGACCCCTCTCTGATCAGCCATTTAAGGCAAGCCAGAGTTGAGAATCCTGCGGGCACTCTTCGGTTTCCACTCCAGCCAGCCACTAAAGACGAGCTGGATACGAGGCCCTGGCCGACTCTCTGGGGCACTCAGGACCGCAGTGTCGCCACTCACATTCAGCACGCCACAAGCTGCCCTGCGGTTTTATTTATTATTATTATTATTATTACATACTCTAGGTCGGCGAGTGATCGAAGTCGGCCATAATTCACTTCAATTAATTTTTCTGCTACACAATTTATTAAAAATATATATTAACTAATAGTGTTATTATTACACAAAACATCTACAAAAAGAGTAGTATTCCGGAGAAAATGTGGTAACAAAACTGACGTGTCAGTATTTTTAAAAACTCACTACGGTAATCAAATTCTATTTAATTTATTTATTTTACGTCTAGTTAATATATATTTTGAATAAATCGACCCTACACTATCTACCAGAAAAATAAAATACGGCACTGAGCAAATTATTACAACTAATATATAAATTTAGTGTTGAAATATCGTCTGGCTACAAAGGGACACGATAAAATGATAGCAATCTGTTGTTATATTATTTTTTAATCGAAAAATTATACTATAATTGGCTTAAATAATATTATAAAATATTACTTAAATGTACAATAAACCTAATGTAAAATTTTGTGCTAGTTTCAAATAGAATTAATTGTTTAAAAAAGGTAATGTATTAGAGGGACAGGCCTGAAAACGCCCTAGTGTATTTTTATGAAAATGCCCATGTACATCAACTGTGCCTAATTTCATACTTGTACATCCACGTAATTTTCGTAAAAAGGGGTACAAAGTTTTTGCTTCACGTATTTATATATAGATAGATAGATAGATATGTTATACAATAGTTATTATAGTAACGAAATAAACAATAAACCTTAGAATAATAACGTATAGAAGGTAAGTTCACGCTCAAAAAGTGAGGCATTTCAATTGGAGCCTAATGGAGCTTACGCCGGAACCGTTCCGTAATGTACAAGTCATTGTACTGCACGTACTTATGCAACTCTTAAAAAATAAATTGATAATTATGACGGTTTGTGCATTCAAATGGTGTCACAACACATTTGAAAAACTTAAAAAGGTTTTTAAACATTACTTTTAAAAGTAGGTATTTCGACGATTTATGTTAATAAAAACAAAATTTGATTTCATAATTTGTATAGTGGTGTGCGTGTGTACGTGTGTAATCGTCTGCGCGCCATTAGTATTTTTAGATTCAAATTTTGAAAGTTCGAAGTATTGACACTATCCTTTTCTATACGTTATTATTCTAAGCAATAAACATATTTCGACGAAAGTTTATAGTTTTTGATATCTGGGCTTATTGGGTTAGTGCGTGTAGACTTAAAAGGTTGTCTCTATAATGATATCTGATGTTTACGCGAGCACTACACATTGTAAATAAAACTACTTTTACGGATTATATCGCGTTTGTATTTGATTTATGATTGCCTGACGTTTCGAACACTTTGCAGCATTCATGGTCACGGGCGGACTAAGGTGTCTCACGTCCAACAAATAATCGTTATTACAGACATTTACAATTATCTACCCGATACAGAAAATAGTTTTAAATTTATTAAATTGTTACCCACATTTTAGTACAAATTTATTGCCAGTGTAAGAAGAAAATGAATCTATATGAAAAAATTATATTGCTTATGGTTAGTAATTATTAATTATTAAATTTGTAGCAATTATTATTACAATTTGTTGATTTAAAACTAACAAAACTAATATACTACCACCGGATCGGAACGCGGCCACACTGAGAAAGATCCGGCAAGAAAACTCAGGGGACATGATGCTAAATTAATATTGATTTTTAATTTTAGATGCGGCTTACTAAAAGATTTTTGATTTATAAAATTATCTTTAACTATTATTAATGTGGGTCAAATCTATACAATAAGTGCTCACAGTATCATGCAGTCTTGTGGTGGTCTCTTTGGATTTATTTTTAATTATGTTTATAACAGGATCCCAGCTTGATGGTAATACCCAGCCATCCTCTCTATTGAAATTTTTGTGTTTTTTGATTTCAATAGCCTCGCGTACCATTCTAGGCAGGTATCGGTGTTCCTTTGCGAGGACTTGAGGTTTATCAAACCTAATGTTATGGCGGGAGCGGTCCTGACTATGTTCACAGACTGCAGACTTAGTGTGACGGCGGTGCTTCACATCAGCTATGTGTTCTTTGACCCGAATTCTTATGGATCTCTTTGTTTGCCCAATATAAGAGAGACCACAGTCACAGTCAAGTTTATAAACTCCTGCATCTTGTAGAGGGATCTGGCACTTGACAGGTGGTAAGAACTGACTTATCCTTTTGAGTGGCTTAAAATAAGTTTTTATGGAAGCCCGTTTCAGGATATAGCCAATCTTGTCAGTGACTCCTTTCACATAAGGTAGTACTGCAGGGAGGCACTCAACTGTGGGTGGTTTCACACTGTCTCTGCGACGGGGGCGTGGAACTTGCAGCTTGTTTGCACGTAGAACCTGCTTGACATGCTGCAGCTCCCCAGCCAGGTGCTCCTCGTCACAGATTCCTCGTGCTCTCTGCAACAAAGATTTAGACACGGTAGCTAACTGTGAAGGGGGATGATGAGAATCTCCGTTCAGATATCTGTCAGTATGTGTTGCCTTACGATACACTGTATGACTCAAGGTGTTATTGGGTTTACGGATAACCAAAATATCTTAGAAAGCTAATGAGTTATTTGACTCCAGTTCCAGTTTTTCACCCGTGGAAGCTCATTACACCCGCAAAGATACAAATCGTAAATATTTGGATGGATCTTTGTCATTTCCTAAGACAGCTATACTCTAAGTGTGTTCCGCGGAACCCTAGGGTTCCGTGATACCTCTGTCGGGGTTCCGCAAGAATTTAGAAATAAAAAAATCAAAACACCTCTCTCTGGTCGCTCCGCGGCTGTGCGGACTCCGCGGCCGCGCGGAGACAAAACGCTATGAATGTTATTTATTTATTTATTTGTATAAGCTTGTGTTACATTAGCTGGTACAATATCTCATAAGTTTGGTCTCAACAATTTTATACTTGTACAACGCGTTCGCTCTAAGTTTGCCGGTCTGTGGAATGCGCGTACCCTCCCCCACGTGACAACAAAACTTATAATGTGTCATAGTTTTACCCAAATATCTAACGTACACAATTTTTATTGTTACAATTAAATAAAAAATTTCGAACGTCATACACTCATACCTATCGCCAGCGGCAAACTTAAAACGAGCGGGTAGTATACTTGTAAGCGCTCAGTCTCTTTGATAAAAGCCGCCTCTGAATTAGACGCTATAGTTGTCAACTAGCGACTTTCGTCTCTAACTTCAAAGGATAAAGTCGATATTGTTTACAACGCTATTTTTAAATTTCTGTTTTTATTTTTGCTTTTTGTTTATCAAAGGTGCCGACTCGAGTATTTTCGAGAATATTTGAGATCGAGTCTAGGACTAAGTATAAAAGCGGCGATCGCGCGTTGGCGTCGTCAACCGCCCGATTAGTCTACTAAGAGGTCTAGGTAAGATCTACGAACGAATAGTTCTCAGTAGACTACGTACATTCGCCGAGGCTAACAACCTCGTTCCCGACGCACAGTTTGGCTTCCGAGCTAAACACAGCTGCGTACAACAAGTTCACCGTTTGGTAGAATACACAAGTAGTCAGTTCATCATGAACAGATATACGGGTGTATTATTCCTAGACGTAGCGAAAGCATTCGACAAGGTTTGGCATGAAGGCCTAATCTACAAACTCTATCTCCTCAAGATCCCTCACTACTTAATTCACATTATACATGACTACTTAAGTCATCGCAGCTTTCGCTACAGGGTGGAAGGGACGTTGTCGACCTCCCACCCTATCAAGGCCGGCGTCCCTCAGGGGTCGGTCCTCTCCCCATTTCTCTTCACGCTATACACTAGCGATATGCCCAAATTCAACCGGGTACATAAAGCGCTTTACGCTGATGACACCGCACTCTTTTGTGCTGGTAGATCCCCGACAACAGTAGCCAAGACTCTCCAAACAGCGGTTACCGCCCTAGCCAATTGGTTTAGGAAATGGAGATTAGAAATCAACCCCGAGAAGAGTCAGGCGGTCATGTTCACTAGACGAACTGCCCGTTCCTACTCTATCGATAGCATTCCCCCCCTTAAAATTTTCAACAAGCCGGTCACTTGGACCAGGCAGGCCAAATACTTGGGTGTGACCCTTGACGATCGACTCAGCTTCGCCCCTCACATAAAGAAAGTCCGCGCACGGGCAATCTTTGTGATGGGCCGTCTCCACTGTCTACTCAACTCTAGGTCGCGTATGCCCCTGAGTAGCAAAGTCCGACTTTACACCACCTGCATACGGCCTATCATGACCTATGCCAGCGTGGTGTTCGCGCATGTTAAGCCACACAGGATCCACAGGCTACAGACACTACAAAATCGTTTCATGCGCCGAGCTACGGGAGCACCGTGGTTCATACGAAACGTCGATCTCCACATCGACCTCGAACTGCCGACCATCAAGCAGTTTATGAAACGGTGCTCTCAGAGCTACTTTGACTCTGCCATGACACACCCCAACCAACTAGTGGTTGGGGCGGCTTCCTATAGACCCTCCAAAATCTCCTCCATCCGACGTCCTCGTCACGTCCTCGACGAAGAGGACGACATTATCACACTCGCTCAACAAAGAGCCTACACGGCCCGCGAGGCCTTAACAAATAAATATCCGCGGTTCCGCCCTCGCCGTCGAGGTGCGAAACCGCGCCGCGCAAAAGTCACTACCAAAAACGTGGGCACGCCCACTTTGCCTCCAGCGACGCCCCAAGCCGAGGTCCGTTCCCCACAGGGGGAGCCCTTGGGCGATGTCGCTTAGCATACTTTTCTCCGGGTTGAGAGCCCTCAGCGCTCACCCATAGTCCGCGTCAAGCTGTCAAGGCCATCTGCGGCCAACAGCTGTACACACACAAAAAAAAAAAAAAAAAAAAAAAAAAAAAAAAAAAAAAAAAAAAGTTGGCGTCGTCAGTTGATGATTAGCGTTCGGAGCGATAAGTTACTACCTACTTACAAGCTCGCTAGCGAGAAACTAGTGTTCATTGTTTTACTGCCTGCTGTATTCTGTTGTCTCAGTTTTATACATTTCTTCCCTGTAGGTTCTAAATTTAGTCTCTTATACGCAGTAACGATTGTGCATTATTTAAACCCCACTATCCTGACTTGTAACATTATAAATAAAGAAGAATGGAACGTTGGCTTAAAGGTGTTAAACGTGTTCCAACAACATCTTCTAATGACGCTGAATGTTCAAAAGCAATGCGCGCGGAGAATTTAGCAATCACCGATCCAGAAGATGATGCCACGAGTGCCACGACGTCAAGCTCGACGGTTTCAAAGACGAAAAAAAGGAAGTATGATGAATCTTATATCAGTTTCGGATTTGTTGATTCCAACGGCTCACCTCTCTGCATGCTCTGTAGTAAACTGCTTCCTAATAGTTCCATGGCACCTGCCAAATTGCGTCGACATTTAGAAACCGTACACCCCGAGACTAAAGACAAGAATAAAGAATTTTTTGTTCGCAAAAAAGATCAGTTATTAGAAAGTCAAAAAAATATGATGCATGTAACACAAACTACCAACGAAAAGGCCACGGAGGCATCATACTTAGTTAGCTATCGCATTGCACAAGCAGGTGAAGCGCACACTATCGCTGAGAAATTAATAAAACCATGTGTATTAGACATAACAAAATGTATGCTTGATGAAAAATCTGCAAAGCATCTTTCTACTGTTCCGCTATCAAACGATACTGTTTCACGACGAATCCATGATCTGGCAAGCTACGTCAAACAAGAACTAGTTACACGTCTACAAAATACACGATTCGCTTTGCAAATGGACGAGTCGACTGATGTCGCTGGTTTGGCTATCCTGCTGGTTATTGTGAGATATCCATATAAAAGTTCTTTTGAAGAAGACATGCTTATGTGTTCATCGCTGCTTACAAACACTACCGGGGAAGAAATTTTTAATAAAATAAATATATTTTTTGAAGAACATAATCTCAGTTGGAACAATTGCATTGACATTTGTACAGATGGGGCCAAGGCGATGACAGGTAAAACAGCAGGAGCAGTGTCACGAATGAAAAATAAAGCGCCTAATTGTAGTTCCAGTCATTGTATTCTGCATAGACAAGCACTTGCGATGAAGCAAATGCCGTCTAATCTAAAATTAGTTATGGATGAAGCGGTAAAAATAATTAATTTTATCAAATCACGACCACTACAATCCCGATTGTTCTCATTATTGTGTGAAGATTATGGCAGCAAACATAAAACACTGCTGCTCCATACAGAAGTGCGATGGCTGTCTCGGGGAAAAACTTTAACAAGGCTATTTGAACTTAGAGCCGAGTTACAAATGTTTCTTTCAGCAGATACTTCTTTTAATTTGAAGGACCGTTTGTATGATAAAACTTGGTTGTTCCGATTGTCTTTTATGGCGGATATCTTTCAAAAACTTAACGAATTAAATTTATCGTTGCAAGGTAAACAGACAACAGTGTTTCAGGCCTATAATAAAATAACTGCTTTTAAAAGAAAATTAGATTTTTGGATCATTTGCATTGGTAAGAAAGAAATAGAAAGTTTTACGTTACTCAGTGAGTTTGTTAGCGAAAACGACTCAGAAATGTTTGAAGATAATGTGTTTGAAGAATTGGTCCAATATCTCAGTTCGATGCGCGCATCTTTTGAAAAGTATTTTCCCGAAGAACACAATACAAAAATTAAAGTGAACTCCTGGATTCATAATCCTTTTTTACCCAACTTGGAAAAGCCTGAAAACATGTCAAATGAGATATATGAATCTCTTTTAGAAATGTCATCAGACACAAGTATAGAGTCATTGTTCAAAACGACGCCTCTTAATGATTTTTGGTGCAGAATCCAAGATGAATATGCAATGCTTGGCCAAATGGCTCTGGATATTCTTCTCCCGTTCCCAACTACATATTTGTGCGAAACAGGATTCTCTACCTACGCAGCCACGAAAACAAAATATCGCAATAGACTGGACGCCGAAGCTGATATGAGACTCCAACTTTCTTCCATCAAACCTGATATCAAGCAATTGATGAAAAATAAAAAACAGTTTCATACCTCCCACTAGTTAGATTTTTTCTTTTTTAATGTTTTCTATTATTGTCCTTAGCAAGTGGTGAAGTAAATAATAATTAGTAACTGATACATTGTACTTTTATTATGCTGATTAATATAGAATACACTTATAAAAATAATTGTTTTATTGTAGGGTTCCATCAAGTATTTTGCTTCCCAAAAGGGTTCCGTCATTTAAAAAGTTTGAGAACCACTGTCCTAAGATGTTTGACCTCTATAAAGAATAGTTTGATCCCGTTAACTATTTATGTCCAATGAGTCACGTCGTAATCAATACAAACACTTAAAAATACTAGAACAAGAATTGGTGGCACTGCTGTCGATTTGGAGGAGATTTTTTTTAATTTTATTTGAACAGAACAAAGTCTGTTGGATCAGCTTATTTAAATTTGTAATACAAGGGTTGTGTACTCACCGGCCTCTGTCTATAGTGGACACGCATTACATATATCCGTATAACAGTTAGTACAATGTCGCGTATCTCGCTGTGTGTCTGTACGCATGTACACACCGTACTACAGTGCAGTACACGTGTACTCTCAGAGCTTCGTTTATTTATACACAGCTACTAACACTATGACAATGAATCAATAACAAATAAATAAATATCAACGAAAAATATTGTTATAACGCGCTCGATGCGACGACGCCCGCGCCAGTGTGTACAATAACTTCCGTGTGGTGATGGACTCAGATACAATTCACCACCCCCTATCTTGCACGTGGATGTCGTAAAAGACGACTGAGGGATATAATATGGATATAACATCTATGCAAGAGAAGGAGGACTCGAAATAAAACCCTATACCAACCTGTCTGACCTGCGTGGTACAGTAAGGTTAATTTCCCTTCTATTGTGAAGGAAGCTCGAGCCCAACAGTGGGACATATAGGAGCTGAAATGATGATGAAACAAAAATCCTGATATGATATCAATATTAAATGTTGTCAATATTAATTGTATAGCTACTACACATTAGAATTTATTAATGTCTAAAACCTCCCCCCCCCCCCCCCCGCTCTTGTCACTGACTCACTGAAAAAAACTGAAATTCGATATACAAGTTAGTATTAGTACACAAACAACTAAAAAATACTGTGAACTGGGGGCAGGGGAATTTGTATGAGACATCCGTAAATTAATGATGATGTCAGAGATCTGTATATAGTGACCGTCTTGTTATAAATAATGAAACACAATTTTAAGATTTTTAGTTAACCACCCTTCTAAATCGGGGTTGAAATTTAGTGCGAGCAAAACGCATAATATGTACCCGCTGCTAGAGACTATGGAAAAGGAAATCTCTGACGTGCAAGAAGTACACATCAAAAAAATTAAAGAACAAATAAATAAAATGAATAATGGCTGTAATAAACAACTTACAAATAGTAGTGAAATGCCATCAAAAATATAAAACATTGTGAAGAGATCGTATGACCTCGTACTGTGTGGTCTATCTACCTTCTAACTCTATACGCACTAACTTCAAAAACTACATCTTTGTCAAAATATATTTTTGGTCTGTTTAGTTACAACAACTACTATCTATATCTAGTCTATACCAATAAATAAAATTGGAGTGTCTGTTTGTAATGTCAAAATAATAGGCTTTTTTCATGCTCACACGGTTATTTGCACGACACCTATGCCTAAAATACAGATTAAAATGTTTTGTCTGTCTGTCTGTTTGTTCCGGGTAATCTTCAATACGGCTGGACCGATTTCAAAAATTCTTTCACCAATGGAAAGCTACGCCATTGCATTGTTGCATGAAGTTTAATAAAAATAAAAAAAATAAAATATCAGGGCGTAAACTAGGCTATATTTTATCCCGGTATTTCCACGGGAACGGGAACTACGCGGGTAAAACGACTAAAATCGAAGCGAAGTGAGGGCGGGTTGCTACTAGTAAATAAATATATGTTCATCATTTCATCATTCATCATCATTTCAGCCTATTGCCGTCCACTGCTGGACGTAGGCCTCCCTCATATTGCGCCACAATGTGCGGTCCTGTGCCGCCTGCATCCAACGACGCCCAGCAACTTTCACTAGGTCGTCGGTCCACCTAGTGGGGGGGCGTCCTACACTGCGTCGTCCGATGCGTGGTCGCCACTCGAGAACCTTTCTTCCCCAGCGGTTGTCGGTTCGTCGAGCGATGTGGCCTGCCCATTGCCACTTCAGCGTGCTAATTCTTCGTGCTATGTCGGTTACACCCGTTCTTCTGCGGATTTCTGTATTCCGGATTCTATCTCGCAGAGAAATCCCGAGCATAGCCCGTTCCATAGCACGCTGAGCGACTTTGAGCCTTGATATGAGGCCTACATTTAGGGACCACGTTTCCGTGCCGTAAGTCATCACTGGTAACACACACTGGTCGTAGACCTGTGTTTTCAGACACTGAGGTATGTTGGACGAGAAGATCCTCTTAAGTTTCCCGAACGCTGCCCAACCGAGTTGGATTCGTCGGCTGATCTCTTTCTCGAAATTGGATCTACCTAACTGGACTGTTTGTCCTAGGTAAACATAGTGATTGACAACTTCGAGAATCGCATTGCCAACTAGGACCGGTACAGGAATGACATGGGTATTTGACATGACTTTCGTCTTGTCCATGTTCATTCGTAGACCCACTAGTTGGGATACCCTGCTGAGATCATTGAGCATAGTGCCAAGGTCCTCCATGGATTCTGCCATAACGACGATATCGTCTGCGAATCGAAGGTGAGTGATGTATTCGCCGTTAATGTTGATGCCGAGTCCAGTCCAGTCTAAGAGCTTGAAGACATCTTCCAGTGCAGTGGTGAACAGTTTCGGAGAGATGACATCTCCCTGTCTCACGCCTTTCTGCAACTGGATCGGTTTCGTACTCTTATCCCGGATACGGACTGACATTGTGGCGTTCCTATACAAACACTTCAGCACTTCGATATAGCGATGGTCGATTTGGCACCGCTGAAGGGACTGCAGCACCGCCCAAGTTTCGACTGAATCAAAGGCTTTCTCATAGTCCACAAACGCTAAGCACAGGGGCCGATTATACTCCTCGGTCTTTTGTATAATCTGCCGAAGCGTGAGGATATGGTCTATGGTGCTATAGCCTTTTCGGAAGCCGGCTTGTTCGGGCGGCTGGAAGTCATCGAGCTTGCGCGTGAGTCGATTGGTAATGACCCTCGAAAACAACTTATAAACATGGCTCAGGAGTGAGATGGGTCTGTAGTTCTTTAAAAGAGCTTTGTCACCCTTCTTGAAGAACAGCACCACCACACTCCTGGTCCACGACTCTGGAACGTCGCCCCCGAGGATAACGGAATTAAATAGCTTCTGAAGGGCTATTAATACCGGCTTGCCGCCCGCCTTCAAAAGCTCTGCCGTAATTCCGTCATCTCCCGGTGCCTTACCGTTACGTAGTTGTTTGAGAGCCATTCTGATCTCGTACAAGCTGATGTCCGGGATTTCTTCGGTATAGTGCCGAGTTAGCTTGGATCTGGGATCTTGGACCAAGCCGACAACAGGATTTCGGGATGATTTGTATAACTGTCCATAGAACCTTTCGACCTCTCCCAAGATCTCACTTTGGGATGAAATGACAGTGCCGTCATCGGTCTTCAGCTTAGTCATTTGGCTTTTCCCAATAGACAGATCTTGTGCGAACACTTTCGAGCCACGATTCCGCTCTATCGCTTCTTTAATACGGAACGTATTAAATCGGCGAATATCGCGACGCACAGACCTGGAGATCTGTCTATTTAGCTGCCTATGTTTGGACCAATCGGCTGCAGACTGCACCGTCATCTCTTTTCTCCGCTCCATGAGCTCGAGAGTCTGGTCAGAAAGTTTTTTAGGTCTATTAACGCGGTGAGCCTTGAAAAATTTCGACCCAACCGCGTGGACAGTTTCCACGAACCTGTTGTTCATATCGTTCGGAGATTCGCACTCGTCCAGACATTGGAAGCGATTATGTAGTTCGAGTTGAAAGTTTTCGAGGTTCTGGTATTGGACAGATGTAGGTCGGAGTGTAGACTTCATCAAGCGTGACCGCTCGACTTTTGTATGGATATTCAATGTGCCTCGTACCATCCGGTGATCGCTCCCAGTTTTAATTCTGCTGATCACTGAGACATCATTGAATATCTGTCGTTTGTCTGACAAGATGAAGTCTATCTCATTTTTTGTTGAACCATCGGGGCTAATCCAGGTCCATTTCCTTTGTGGCTGCTTCCTGAAGAAAGAATTCATCATAAAGAGGCTTTCCTTCTCCAGAAAATCAGCCAGTTTCTGGCCCCTCTGGTTTCTCTGTCCATATCCATGTTTCCCCACTCTCAACTCATCATCACTCCCTTTACCTATTTTCGCGTTAAAGTCTCCTATAACCACCGTGAAGTGGGTTTTGGACGCGTGTATGGCTTTCGAGATGTCCTCGTAAAATGCCTCCACTTCGTCGTCGGAGTATGTCGAGGTCGGTGCGTATACCTGTATAACCTTCAGCGAATACCTCTTGGTAATTCTGAGTATAAGGTACGCTACCCTTGTCGACACACTCTCGATCCTCTCCACGTTGTCTATGAGAGACTTACGAACGATAAACCCTATACCACCTTGGGACGGGTGATCGCCCTCCCGGTAGAAGAGCAAGTTTCCAGACTGGAGGATTATCGTGCCCTCGCCCTCTCTTCGCACTTCTGATAATCCTACAATGTCCCAGCGGATTTTGCTCAATTCCTCTTCCAGCTCGATGACCCTCTCGTCAGTCCTGAGTGTCCGAATGTTGTGTGTTACCAGGGCCAAGGGTCGTTTTTGTTGGTAGCCGGATCGCTGCCGGAGATTCCTCGCACCCCCCGCTCCACCACTACTGGGCCCGCCACCAAAATGAGCCCGTAGGGTACCGGAGCCGCCGTGACTGGGGGCCATTTTTTTGTTGTACGCCATTTTTAAAAAAGGGGATATTGCCGTAATCGCCACGCTTGGCAGGCGGGTTGGCGATCGCAGTATGGATGTTTTACGTTTCCCAGGAGAGAGCTGCTGCCCACTCTCCTGGTGAACCCTCAGCCGATTCTTACGACTCCCACGGGCAAGTAAGGGGTGGCGACACATGTATTCTCAAACCGTCGCCACACGGCCAATATATGTTACCATTTCTAAAATGTTGGACGTAATTATATCATTTTGATATTAATAATAAGGTAAGTTAAGTGGCGGTGTTCTAATATTTTTATCGAGCTCACGATCTATGAAATAGGATCGGAGCCGCGAATAGAGTCAGTCGATCGACGGTGAAGTTAGATATATGTATTCCACCTCATACTTATGTGACGGCGGCGGTACGGGCGGACTGGTGATCATCATCATACACGTAAGTGTGTGTCGTACTTCTTGTATAGATGTGTACGTCACTGAACTCCTCCTAAATGGCTGGACCGATGTTGACGAAATTTTTTGTGTGTGTTCAAGGGAATTCGAGAATAGTTTAGATTAGTAATGGGACTCAGTAGGTGGCGCTGCTATTGATTTCGAAAAGAATTTATATTAGTTTATTTGAATAGAGCTACGTCTGTTGGGTCAGTTAGTATATATATATATATATATGTATAACACATGGCAGTCCACCAGCGCAGTGGTCACAGTTTCAGAAAAATGACATCTCCCTCATACCTGCACTCCGATGTATCGATTAGTTAATTTGGCACCACTGAAGAGACTGCAGCACTGCCCAAGTTTCAATGGAATCAAACACTTTCTCTTGCACTTTCATACGAACTTAAAGTTATTTAATTTAGTAAATATTCAACCCCAGCATTGGGTAAGTGGCTTGTAATTTTATTATTGTAATATAGATTCACCTTATAGTATATTTCATTTCACCTTCACTGTTATTTTATGAAATGTTTCGTAGTGTACGTACTCATTGTAATTAGCTAATTATTATTTCACCGCTTAGTCTTGTCATCTCCTATCTGATCATGAACAACCACGGCAACACAGCTATGCCTTCCCTCGCGCTGTTGCCGTGGGCCATTCATACTTCTGGATTTGGCATTAACGTCAGCTTCATGCACGTTCCAGGGTCCAAGGTCCACGCTAGTCGTATATACCCGTTACAGCGGGTCATTGCCGATTGGATCGCAAGCGGCGGGCCTCGAAGCTCACCTGTGCCTTTACGACGGTTGCTACGGTGGACAGCCCGAGGAGAGTACGGTACTGGAAGGATTGGTGGAATTGGTGTCGGCTCCGAACCCACGACCAACGTGCCCTACTGACTGGTTGGCCGTTTGTGTTAAAAAAATTAATCATTTTTAATAAATAGTTGTGCTCGAACCTGCTTCTTTTTCTATCTTTTTTATAGGAACCCTTAAGCAGGAAATTCGGTACAATAGTCCACAAACGCTAGACACAGAGGCCGATTATACTTTTCAGTCTGTATAATCTGGCGTAGCGTGTGGATGTGGTCTATGGTACTAAAAACTTTTCGGAATCTGACTTGCTCGTGACGGTTGCACATCAATCGGTTTATAATAACTCTTGAAAACAATTTGTACACGTGACTCAAGAGTGAGAACAGTCTCTAATTCTCCAAGAGCGTTTTATTACCCTCTTTGAAAAACAGCGCCACCACACTCCTGGTCCTTGAGGAACGTCGCCACCGAGAATGACAGAATTAAACAAGTTCTGTAGGGCTTTTAGTGATGGCTCGTCGCCTGCCCTCAATAGTTCTGTGGTAATTCCGTGATGTCTCGGTGGTAATTCCGTGATGTCTCGGTGGCTTCCCGTTGATCATGCTCTGCAATAAATAACCACGTGTTTCAACATGACTATTTATTTTGACTAAAGAGTATTTACAATTAATTTAAAAACAATTGATGAAGTTATTTATTTCTTATCATACAAATTGCCACGACGTTTCAATTAATGGACCGGCTCCTCTCCCTGTGTGTATATACTTCATACTTACAAATGTATAATTATATCAAATCAAGTTAAATATTTCACAGTTCTTATTAGATACGTATAGTTAAACTAATTGTTAATTCGTTTCGATTTGATGATAGTTGTAATGATTCGTGCGTATGTTGATAGAGCTGTGTGTTAGTGTGTGTAGAGAACTCGCTAACACACAAGTTGTTTGTTAAATAAATAGTTTAGTAGTTGTCTAGCGCCGAGGCGGTCTGTTGCGGTCTCAAGTTCTCGAGCGTGTTCTGTGAAACGCATCTCGGGTGCAACCAAACGTAAAAAAGAAACCCGACATTTATTTACTTTGTACAAGATTTCTGTGAATTATAAATAACTTCACGAAACTATAAACGTGACGGACTCAACTAACTATATATATATATATATTCACAAGTGCACTACGACAATATGTTTTAACGAAAACTTTTGATTTATATTGAGTGTGTACCTGGTCTATGCACTATGTCACAACACTGACATTATACATCTATACCAATAAATAAAATTGGAGTGTCTGTTTGTAATGTCAAAATAATGGATTTTTTTCATGCTCACATGGTTATTTGCACGACACCTATGCCTAAAATAGCGATTAAAAAATTTTTGTCTGTCTGTCTGTCTGTTTGTTCCGGATAATCTTCAAAACGGCTGGACCGATTTCAAAAATTCTTTAACCAATGGAAAGCTATAATATCAGGGCGTAAACTAGGCTATATTTTATCCCGGCATTCCCACGGGAACGGGAACTACGCGGGTAAAACGACTATAACCGAAGCGAAGCGAGGGCGGGTTGCTAGTTAACAATAGTCTCAATGGTCGACTTAACTCGCTCGCACATAATTATCGTTTAATTCATATTTACACAATATATACTAAATTTGTGATCGCTTTTGTTGTTTGCAGTAACGATGTCACAGGTAGAGGTGTACGTAGAACAGTGACGGCCGCATAACACTGCACTCAAAATATTTAGGCGACGGCACGCAAGGGAATACGAACGTCGACTTGGAGCGTTGTTGAGGGCGATATGGGGAATATTAACTTACTTGAATACACACACACACACACACACACACACACACACACAACGGGTTTTATGTATTTCATTCATTGTTCATATTCATTCTTCTCTGTCGTATTTTACGTTAGAGCACAATAACATAATTTATAAAAATACTTTTCGTGTGTGTTCGTTATCCGCAGACGACTACAAGAGCTTCGGCCGGACGGTGGGTGAGCGCTGTGGGCTCTTACGACGAAACAATACATTTATATATACATAGGGTTACAAGTTAAATCGAGGTGTACCTAATGCTTTACGCAGTTGAAGTTATAACTAACTGATTTGACAATAAAACACATAATCCTTTTCAAGTTAATAATACAATTCAATTGTACTTTTTTTATAATTTGTGCAACTAATTTTATCTTTTTTAACATATTTTTATAGTAGATAATATTGTTTTATTGTTTTTAACATTAAATTTCAGGTAAATACACAATCTGGGTCTTAGTAAACAAATGATAATTGAAAAAAGATATCTCTAATTAGTGTTTTCTCTTTGTAAAATTTAAAATTGTTGTTTAAGTGAAACAATAATTGATGCGACAAATCAAATGAGAACACAGTTAACTACTGGTGTAGTCAACTAGCTATAGTCCATAAAATATAGGATGATCTCTGTGACAGTTGTCCCTAGTGCTGTCACGCTTACAATAAAGTCCGTAGTTTTTTATCGATAAAACTCTTTATTTTTATAATTGTGATTTTCTATTATAATTAAAATACAATCGATGAAAACCTTTTTGAATTTATTTCAAACAATAAGTGTTTTTTTGACTCTTTTAATTATTCAAAAGGAGTACAATCAAAGTCTAGGTCACTATTATCGTCATCACTGGAGCGTTCCTGGTAGAACATTTATCATTTTTTGCTAAATAGGGACAGTCGATAGATCAATCAATTAATTACGACTGTTTTATAAATAAATATGTTTAGTTTATTGACAATAATTCGTACATAATGTTGTCATCTACTCTGAGTAGTATAGTTTTTTAATGTTTAATTAATTCAATTTATGTATTTTATAATGTAATTGTCTGTTTTAATTGTGAAAAATATGTTGAAAGTTTTATATAGGTACTGTATTGGGTTTATTTCTTTTATGAATAATTTAATACAGATCGGTTATCGATTTCTGTATATCGACTGTCCCATCTCTTTTTTATTTTCAGTTCAATATGACTTTGTACATGTGTAAGCGTCATTTATGTATAAAATATTTACTAGGTATTATTTCAGTACTTACGAGGTACATTTTAGGCATGAATAGTAATAATTTTATATTTATAATATATTGCAATTCAGTTGCAATAAAACTGGCGCAAAAAAAATTAAAATATAGTTGATACAAAATGAAATTGTAAACATGTCGCTCGTTCAAACTTACTTCGTTGGTTTCGTTGACATCTGTCACAGAGATCAAGCTATATTTTATGGACTATAGCAAACAGAATACCTACTAATACCTATGTGCGCGACAGTCGCCACGTGTGTATCTAATACTGTACTAATAGAGTTTCTATTTAATGATTAATAAATGTTATTTTGTAAATATTTACATTGTTCTATTTTGCTTTCTAAAAACAAAAGCACTTTTTGTTTTTTATATCCCTGAAGCCTGCTATGTTGACGTCGACAGGTGTCCGGTCATAAAAATATTGTAAGTACTTATACGTATTTTGTTGTCATGTACATTTCTTTCTGCCCGCAGACGAGGTCAGGGGGTAGGTGTAGTTTGCGTGTAGTGCAGTAGACAGTCAATCAATCACCCTACGTGATATTATATGTAGTGCTACTGTGTGAGACTACATTCGACGATGCTATCACCTGTCGATAATGTCGTTCATTCACTTAAGAGGATCTCCTCGTCCAACATACCTCAACGTTTGAAAGTACAGCTCTACAAGGAATGTGAGTGTTAGCTGTGATAACTCAAGACACGGATACGTGGCCCTTAAATGTTTTCATCTATACCTATACCAATAAATCAAATTGGAGTGTCTGTTTGTAATATCAAAATAATAGGCTTTTTTCATGCTCACACGGTTATTTGCACGACACCTATGCCTAAAATAGCAATTAAAAAATTTTTGTCTGTCTGTCTGTCTGTCTGTTTGTTCCGGGTAATCTTCAAAACGGCTGGACCGATTTCAAAAATTCTTTCACCAATGGAAAGCTAAAGGGCGTAAACTAGGCTATATTTTATCCCGGTATCACGGGAATGGGAACTACGCGGGTAAAACGACTATAACCTATAACCGAAGCGAAGCGAGGGCGGATTGCTAGTATAAAATACAATTAATTTAAATTTGACATGATTGCCGCAGTGAGTCGTGCTAGTACACTAGAAGGCAGCTTTTTTTACCTAATAATTATTTACAGTCTTGCAATACAAGGACTTTGCCTTACTATCAGGTGTTGTAAGAAAAAAGTATCCCACACAAACATATTCAGTTCACACACAGCACATCACGCTTCACGCCAACGTCCGGAGTCCGGACCTCACACCACCACTGAACGGAAAGTGGACGAGGGCTTTGTATTATAAACTAACTCCTAGAGAGAGATCAGCCAATGCTGACAGTACGGGATTATGTTTTACTTGACATTATGAGACCTGTCTATACTACACAATACCGACAAACACTCACACGTTCACATTTTACATCATTCTAATATTTAAGACTTTCTATCAAATACACATTCAAATTTATATATCTCATACTAAGGTCTATAGATACATAAATACTCAAAACTTTATTTTTACGAAAATCCAAAATTTCAAATTATAACAAAGGAAAACGTTAATATAACTTTTACAAGCTATTGGGATTTAATATTTAATAACGACATAAATTTAAAACATTACAGACAAATCGCAAATCAACGATACTCTATTTTTGTGATAGACGAAATATTATAATATCCAAATATGTATGTATTAGTGATGTAACGAATGTCGTATTTTGGACATTGAATGCGGATGCGAATATCTGCTGCCAACATTCGCGAATGCAAATGCGAATATTCAGTATAAACGTGTGGCAAATGACGTTGACCCTCTAACTTGGGGGAACGACCACAGAGGGCCATGGCGGTCAGGGCCATACGCGGATACCACACGGTGGCGACGAAGGCAGAGTGCCTATTGGCCGGGACTTCCCCGTGGGACCTGGAGGCGGAAATGCTCGCCGACTTGTACCGGCGGGTGTTGGGTGGTGCGAATGCGAGCGGAGGGCGGTGTGGTCTCACTAAGGGAGCTCACCGCCTGGCGCGTCGACGCCCGCTGGGACGTCATTGCCCGTTGGGCAATCCGGCTGGAGAGGCCTCGGTTCAGGGTGCGAACCGTAGAGGCCTTCCGGCCGGTGCTGATGCAGTGCTTGGAAAGACGGCACGGGGTACTCTCCTTCCGACTAGTGCAGGTATTGACGGGGCACGAGTGCTTCGCCAAGTACCTGCACAAGGTCGTTAGGAGGAAGAGTACACCGTCCTGCCACCACTGCGATTGCGACGAGGACACGACGCGGCATACGCTCGAGGCCTGCGCCGCTTGGGCAGAGCAGCGCCGTGAACTCGTCGGAATCATCGGTGTCGACCTGACGCTGCCACTATCGCCAGGGCGATGGTTGGCAGCGTCAGGAATTGGGACGCGGTCGCAGCCTTCTGAGAGACAGTGATCTCGCAGAAGGAGGCGGCGGATCGCCTGCGCGAGGAGCGCAGCCTCGATGAGGCGATCCGCCGCCGGCGACTGGGGCGGCGTAGGCGCGAGTATTTGCGCCTCATGCCTCCCTAGCCGAGGCCGCGGGTGACGTGACCGGGGATTAGTCCGTCACCTGCCGAGAGGCCGATCGCGTGAGGTCGGTCGATGGGAGGGTACCCCAAGTAGGGGGTATTCCGTCGGGCCAGCCACTGATGACAAGTAACCCTGCTCCGGTGGTCGGCCTAACGACGAAGGCGACGTGCATCGTGGGTGGGTTGTGGGTGTGCGTGATTACGCCTCTCTGTCGCCCCGGACTGAGTGGTGCGAGGAGCGCGCCGACCGCAGCCCACCCCTAAAAAAAAAGTTTGGCATTATTTAGTTACACCACCAACGAGTGTCCCCAGCCAGCGCATATTTAGTGGTGCTGGACTTATTTACACGCCACATCGAAACAGACTTGAAGCAGACAAGGCATCAAAATTACTATTTTTAAAGTATAATATTCCCCTACTGAAGTTCAATTATTAATATGAAAAATATATATAATTAACTGTTATTTTTTTAAGGGAGAGAAATATTTTTGTTTGAGAATCTATTTTTTTGTTTTGTTTAGAGTTAGATTTTTTTCCGTGTGGTGACGGAGTAAGAATACAATTCACCACTCCCTGTCTCGCCCGTGGATGTCGTATAAGACGACTATGGGATATAATATGCACATAACATCTGTGCAAGAGAAGGAAAACTCGTAATGAAACCCTATACCAACATGTCTGACCAGCATGGTATAGTAGGTCAAATTCTCTCCCATGGTGGAGGAGGCCCGAGCCCAACAGTGGGATGTATGTGGGCTGCCATGATGATGATGATGAGAGTTAGACTATTTAATGGTCTATTGTAGAAGAATATAATTTTTGTTTAATAATTTAAATATTAAAAATATATCTAAAGACTGAGAAAAGTTTAATAGAAGAATTTAATTTTATTAGTTTCAATTGCATTAAAATTTTGTGTCACAAGTTCTAATAACAATTAAATCTTTTAGCTTTATTAAAGTAAAAGACTTAATTTTATTCTTGTTTGTTTAAAGTGTTAACTGTTAACTCTTATGTAAAATGATTATATTTATAATATAAATACTATAAACTATATAATATAGATATACTATAAACACTTTGTGATTAAGATGACAGCAACTTATATTAAGCTTTTATTTGATTTTAATTATAGTAAAAAATCATAGAAGATTATTTTTGTTTACATTGCATTTAGGCCATTTACTATATAGTTTTGTTTGTTAAATTCTTATGACAATTCGATTTTTAGGCTTCATTGCCCAAAGTTAAATAAATATGAATTTTAGAAGTATTTGTAGATTATTATTTTTAGTTTTGTTCAAGAAGATAATTATAACATTAAACTTTGGTAAAAATTCATAGAAGATTATTTTTGTTTGATTACATTGCATTTAGGCCATTTAGTATATAGTTTTGTTTTTTAAATTGTTATAAGTTTGATTGTTATGTTTCATTGCCTAAAGTTAAATAAATAAATGATACCAATTGATAAAGTGAAGACCGATAATGTGATTACGAGGTTAAGTTATTTTTATTACATTTAAAACATAAGAAATTAATGGAATTGGATTTTCTTATAATATTAACCAACTATTATTACCTACTTAAAAAAATTATACACGCAAAAATATTCGCATAAACATTCGCAATAATTTCGCGAATGCGAATGCGAATATTCGTTACATCACTAGTATGTATGTATAAGATATCATATCCACGGAGGGCGGCCCAATCGCACATGAGCGTTTTTTTTTTTAGTTTTTGTGCCTGCTTGTTGAATTAGGCTGAACCGACGAGGCGTCCCTACACGAAATATTTTTTTTTGTAAAATTTAGGTAAAAGCTATCACGTTATAAACGTAAACTTTACCTTAAAAGTGCTTTATTTTTTGTCGAACAGTTATCACGAATAGAAAGTGAAGGATCTCAATACATTACAATATATTCTCGCACTTTTTCAAAATCACTTTTTTTTCGAAATCACTTTTTGAGTTTTTGAAAACACACTACACAACATATTCGAACAGTTGCCTCATAACCTGATACACCTGTATAGGGTTTTAAGCTAGCTCGTAAAATATACGCATTCACCCTGTTCTTTAACTGCCTGTTTGACATGTAGAATTGCAGCAACATGTTCATTTTTAAATTTGTTTCGCACGTCATTTTTTTATACTGTTCAATTGAGAAAATATGCGCTCACAAGATGTATTAAACATAGAATCACACATGCACAAAAATTGAGTGCACGGATGGCATAATGGTTAAGACATCGAGTTACTGTGCCAGTGTCGCGGGTTCAAATCCCATGCGGGATAACACTTTGTGCGACTTGTTGTTCTCAGTCTGGATGTAATTTGTGTCCGTTAATTATATGTTTGTGAAGTCCCCAGCAATATAAGAACTATTTCCTTAGTGCGTTGCCTTTAAAAAAAAAGAAAGAAAAAGTTCAGAAAAAAACTTACACTATTTAAGAAAAATAGATTTTTTAAATATGTTTAGGGCAACTACCCTAGTGAAACACATTTATTTAGTCGATGTCTAATTCTGCTACTTTCCTGCAAGGCTTTTTAATATTATGCTAAAATCTGCCAAATTTTCGAAATCTGCTAAGCCCTAAATTAGGGATCGAATTCTGCTAAAATCGCAGAATTCTGCTAAATCTGGTCACACTGAACCCAATTGGAGTAGCGCGCAGTGTTTCAACTTTTAGGGATTTCGCCCTATTTTAGGGTGAAATTACTAATTTAAAATAGGGCTTAGGGCTATTTAATATTTTTAGGGTTTTAGGGTAATTTGGGGTAAAATTGAATATAAAAATAGGAAATACTATTTTATCATAGACTTTGCCGACCACAAACAATGGTTACCCTCTATGGGCTCCCAGAGGCCTATGGCTCACCGAAATTACTTTGTGTAAGACACGATAGTAGAATTTAAATTAAATATATTACAGTGTGTAGATGTCAATATTTCAGTGTGATACTAACAGCTGGTATAGGAAAATTGCCCATTGGGCAGTCCGGCTGGAGAGGCCCCGCTACGATGTTGGGGTCGTCAAGGCCTTCCGTCCGGTGCTCTTGGAGTATTGAGGACGGCGGCACGGGGTGTTTTCTTGCTGATTGGCGTAAGTAGTGACGACGGACGGTTGCTTCGCCAAGTACCTACACACGGTCGTGAGGAGAGAGTACATCGTCCTGCCAACGTTGCGATTGCGACGAGGAACCATCAGCCCAATGGCGAAGGGGAGGATTATGAGACTTGCGTCACCTTTTCATTACCCCTGGAAGAAATGGACGGAGTATGCGTTGGCTCAAAAAAACAACCAAACCCAAGACAAAAGCTTCATAATGAAACCCTCAATGGTTTGTTGCACACCAGACTAAATATGACAGATTCGATTTAAGAACCCGACAGACAAATGTACTCAACATTTACCCGCAGCTAAAAAACTTAAGCCAAATGCTTCAGCTTCAACAACAGCATCATATGGTGAACACACCATCTACTTCTTCCACATATTAAAAGGAATTCTTTTTATGATTACATGTTTACTACCTTTGATTAATAGATGCAAATAAAAATAAAAATTAAACCATCAAGTTTTGTTTTATTTCAAATTCATTTAAATTTTACGCCCTAAATCAAGGATTTTTGGAGACTGATTAGGGTATTTAGGGCAAATTAATGAAAAATCTAGGGTAAAACTACAACGTGATAGTGGAAACACTGGTAGCGCGTGCTCATTGGCTGGCTCAGCACGAGGCCAATGAAATGGCATGACTACTTTTACTAACTAGTTCAATGTGACGCAACTATTTATTTCAAGTGCGTTGACCTATAAAACAGCCGTTTCAGATGTGTCCATAACTAAATATCTTTATAAGATAATTGGTTCAAAATCTAAGTACCGTTTTTTTTACATATTCGGTATCAGAATCGATTACTGAATACCCTCCTTCAATATGTACAATCTTTTACCAGTCAACCTGTATAGTGTTCATTTTAATGCGCCGTCGAAGAGAAGAGAAGTTCCACAGTAGGACTTTGAACATCGAAATTTTTTGGACACAAATTTCAAGAAGAAGATGGATGAAAAGACAGATGGAGTTAAAAAGTATCCGCACTTGGTTGATTTCGCATAAGCTATAATGATTTTACCTATGTTTAATAAGATGTATTATGTGAGCGCATATTATCTCAATTGAACAATATAAAAAATGACGTGTGAAACAAATTTAAAAATGAACATGTTGCCGCAATTCTACATGTCAAACAGGCAGTTAAAGAACAGGGTGAATGCGTAAATTTTACGAGCTAGCTTAAAACTTAACTAGCTTAAAACTCTATATAGGATGTATCAGGTTATGGGGCAACAGTTCGAGTATGTTGTAGTGTGTTTTTTAAAATTCAAAAAGTGATTTTAAAAATGTGTGTCTAAGAGTCAATGCCTTAAATGTTACGTAAGAGGTAGGCATGCACCGACAGGATATATGTAGGCATGTAAAGCTTCGACAGTATGAATAGGTATGAATTGCGCAAATGCTTCAATGGTAGCGTAGCTACAAAGGCGCCTCGTCAACGGTCATCGCCTGATCAGCTGATTTAAAGCGAAATTTGTCTTGCTTATGCGAACGTAATCATTGATTTATTCAAATTCTAATGCACATTTAACAAAGTACGAATATGTTGCAGATTAAGTATCACTAACTGTATACATTTTAATCAGATCTACACGAAAAAGCAATAACAAAATTGAAAATTTTACATGTCTATAATCAGTGGCGGCCTTAGGGGGTGGCGAACAGGGCAATCGCCCGGGGCCTCGCGCTTACAGGGGCCTCGCGCTTACAGCGGCCTCACGCAACAACCCAAGCAAATTTAAAAAAATATAGATTTTAAATTACATTTTTACTTATTAATTATATTTTTCAGTTTGCTTTCAATATTATAAAACTTAAATTTTATTTATTTGTACAACTTTAGTATTTTTCATCAAACTTGACAAATCCCTAAACCAAACAACCAGACCTACTTTCGAATCTCATACTTTTCACGAAGAAGTACAAAGGGCCTCGCAAAGACCTGCCGCCCGGGGCCTCGCAAAGACCTGCTGCCCGGAGCCTCGCAATGGGTAAGGCCGCCGCTGTCTATAATTAATTAACGAATCGATATTTTATTTCAAATTTTCATGGGTTCCTACCACTATTGCCTAACTCTTTCTAGATATACCGGCTACATTAGCAATGCTACAGCCACCTCTATGCACATTGCAAACAAACTCAAATATACCTGAACCTTCAAATAATCAGTCAGGCTCCTCAATGGCTTTATTGAGTGTTGACAATAATGAGATTGAGGCTATTTTAATGAGTCTACGTAATAATTGTGCTGTAGGTTGGGATGGTATTCCATCAATTTTTTTGAAAGCTCTCCATCGTCCTCTAATACCAGTCCTACAACATATTCTAAACATTTGCTTTGAACAAGGTGTTTGCCCTATTGCGTTCAAAAAGGCTATCGTGCATCCTATTTATAAAAGTGGAAATAGAGACAATATTACAAACTATAGACCAATCTCAGTGTTAACGGCACTGTCAAAAATCTTTGAAAAAGCTTTGAACAAACGTCTTATTGCTTATTTAGACCGATGCAATATCCTATCAGAGAATCAATTTGGCTTTAGAAGGGGACGTTCAACCGAGGATGCTGTACTTGAACTGACAAACCATGTTGTGAAATGTTTGGATTCAAAGAAGAAAGTTATTGGCATATTTCTGGATCTGTCTAAGGCGTTCGATACGGTTTCAACGTCTCTTCTAATAGATAAGTTAGAGGCTATTGGAATCCGAGGTGTTGTACTTGACATTTTCAGAGACTATTTATCTGAAAGGATGCAATATGTAAAAATTGAGTCTTACATTAGCAGTGAACTGAAGATCACGTGTGGAGTACCCCAGGGCAGTGTATTGGGCCCAACACTTTTTCTGATATACATTAATAACCTATGTAACCTGGTAATTCCTCACACTAAAATAATTTCATATGCTGACGATACTGTGTTGCTTATAGATGGATGTGATTGGAAGGAAACACAAATGCATGCTGAGAATGCATTGCAAATAGTAAAACACTGGTTAGACAAACATCTGCTCACATTAAACTCGGCAAAGTCTAAATATATAACATTTGCATGTAGTGGCAGGAGTCAGCCAAGAGACGAGACAATCTCTATAAAATTACATACTTGCTCTTCAATTACTACTTGCAACTGTCAAACTATTACTAAAACTTCTGCAATTAAATATCTAGGTGTCAATATTGACGGTACGCTGAGCTGGAAAAATCAAATTGATAGTTTGGTAAACCGGATTCGGAAGCTGATCTTCGTCTTTAAGAGAGTGAGAAATACTGCTGAAACAAATACACTAAAAATGGTATATTATGCACTCGGGCAATCAGTACTCAGTTACTGTATTACAGCATGGGGTGGTACTTACAAGACTAATATGTTGAGAATAGAAAGGGCCCAAAGAGCAATAATAAAGGTTATTTTTAAAAAATGTTTCCGTTATTCAACCACACTCCTGTATCAGGAAAGTGGTTTGCTCACAGTACGGCAGCTCTTTGTCTTGCAAGCGATTATCCATATGCACCACCTGGTGCCATACATTTCTATTCCAAGAATTCACAAACGTAAAAAGGCGAGAGTTTGCAATACAGTGAGACATAGAACTACCTTTGCTGAGCATCACTTCTGGATACTAGGCTCACAGCTTTATAATATCACTAATAGTCGTCTAAATATCTTCAGCCTCTCCCGATATGAATGTAAAAGAGCTGTAGAAAATTGGCTAAAATCTCTAAGCTATGAAGACACCGAGCTACTGTTCTCTATTATAAAATAGTACTACGCTAAATAAATACACACACACACACGCACGCACGCACGCACGCACGCACGTACGCACGCACCCACGCACGCACGCACGCACGCACGCACGCACGCACGCACGCTCGCACGCACGCACACACACACACACACACACACACACACACACACACACACACACACACACACACGTATACGGACACTTTTTTTTCCTATTTGGATTCCTTATCTTCTTACATCAAATTGAAATTCTGTAGTCTGTATTCATCTAAGTTACATATTTTAAAATAAAATATTTTAAAATATGTAACTTAGATGATAGATTACGAGGGAAGGTGACGGCATTCGTGACACAGAGTATCCTAGTACGAATGCCAAAGCACTCCTTGGTTTCTCATATGTTTAATATAAGGAGATTACTGTAAAAAAAAAAAAAAAAAAAAAACTCCCATTTGACCAGTTGCCCATAACCTGATACATTCTGTATAAAAAAGTGAATAGAAGGTAGAATTTTTTTTGATAAATATTTGAAAAGAGGTATTAAGTTGCGCTTTCCTTTACTATTCGTGCACATTATAACTTCATCTATTAGCAGAATTTTAGCATTTCTTTAAAAAAAAATAGCAGATTTTAGCAGAATTTAAGCGAGTAGCTAGCATAATTATCATTTTAAATCTGGTCACACTGACGGAGAGTACGAGTAGTGCGTTGTGTATAATACCGAGGAGGGCGCGGTAGGCACGTGCGGCGGCGGCGCGTCGACACTTCATTATTAAATATAAATATTAATTAATAAATATTATCTAGTTGCATTCAGTGCATTAAACGCAACACATTTATATATTCATTGTTTTATATTGTTAGGAGACGAGCGAGCGTCGCGCTGTCATCTGTGACCGCGAGTTCGATGACCTCTCTCACACACACACACACACCCACACACATATAACAATTGCCACTAATATAATAACAATAATTAAAAGTAAATAGTAGCGCACCGTCCGCGCACACAAGTAATAAACTCTTACACTCATATTCACACTTATCTCTAAACTTAACAGATGACGTCACAATCTTGAACTTGAGTCACGAGTAAATCGCTTCAGACGGGACAGTCCATGTTTTCGGACTGCCTGCCCCGTCATCCCCGGACAAAACACGAAATGTATAATAATAATTTTCCGTGTAGGGACAGAGTACGAATACAATTCACCACTCTCTTACCCGTGGATGTCGTATCAAATCGGACCGAGGCAATGGTGTTAGAAACCCACGAAAAAAATTGAAATAAAAATATCGATTCTTTAATGAATTGAGAGACATGTAAAATTTTCAATTTTGTCATCGCTTTTTCGTCTAAATCTGATTGAATACTTAATCTGCAACATATTCGTATTTTGTTAAATGTTCATTAGACATTGAATTACGATTACGTTCGCATAAGCAAGACAAACTTCGCTTTAACATAAATCAGCTGATCGCCTGACGACCGTTGACGAGTCGCCTTCGTACCTACGTAACCATTGAACGGTTCGCGCAAATCTAATACCTATTTATACTGTCGAAGCTTTACATGCCTGCCTACGTATATCCTGTCTGTACATGCCTAAATAATGCGTAAAATTTAAGACATAAACTCTTAGACACACATTTTTGTAATCACTATAACTTTTATGTTATATTTTTTTGTGTAATATACATTCTAATTATGATCTATGACTGTTGAACTAGAACATACTCGAACACTTGTCCCATAACCTGATACACCCTGTGTATATAACATATGTGCAAGAGAAGTGAAACTAGAAATAAACCCTATATCAACATGTTTGACCAGCGTGGTATAGTAAATCAATTTTCCTCTTACTGGAAGGAAGCTTAAGCCCAGCAGTGGTACTTTTATGAGCTGTGACGATGACGACGAATATCATACATTTGGTGAGCCACTTCATAGGTATATTACCTATTAAAAACTATTATTATCCTATTAAAATTATTATTATATAGTGGGATTTTTCATTGGAATGATAAATGACTGTTACGTTATTCCAACTGCAAGACTTTGCGAGACTCTTGCTGCAATACCAAGACCAAGACCAAGACTCGAGTGCGCAATACCAAGACCAAGACGAGACCAGCTGTGCTGTTGCAAGACCAAGACCAAGACTGGTCCAAGTCTCGTCTTGGTCTTGCATTTGGGCAACACTACACTGAGAAGGTCCGGTGAGAAACTCAGTGGGATTTTCTTCTTTTTAATTCATTTACTAGTTTCATTTTAAATACAATTACATACAACAACATGTCTATTAATAACTCCAGTGCCCTTCGAGCCATGATATAATATAATTATTAAATATAATGAACAACTACCATGGCTCCCCTCACCCACAATGGAGGGAAGAGAGTGACCCGCTCCTCGTAGCTACCGCAAGCAGATTCAATTTTAGTAGGTCAAATACTCTCCCATTGTGAAGGAGGTCCGAGCCCAACAATGGGACGTATGTTACGTACGATGATGATGATGATTGTCAATTTAACATAAAACATATTTGAAAAAAATTAAGCAATTAATAATAAATACATATTAATAATATTAATATGTATTTATTATTAATGTGTATGTACTTTTATAAAAACATAGGACATAATAAATACGCGCGCTCACTGCAAGAAGACACGTTTTTCATGGCGCCTCAGTTCTAAGGAGTAACTTTCGAAATAGCCGAGATTATTGGGATCCTCGGCGTCGAAATATCAAGCAAATTCCAGCTTGGAGGTCACTTGGAGGACAAAGCTAAATCGACAAGCAAAAAGTTGGGCCTCCTAAACAGAGTCAGGCGGTATTTCACACCAAGACAGCTTGTGTCTTGTGCCATACAAAGCACAAGTTCGTCCTCATGTGAAGTACTGCCTGTACTGTACTATATCAGCTAGCCCCACTTGCCCAAGCTAGACCAAGACTAACATAGGCGTGCTATTGGAATCATCGTGGTTTCCTTTTCTTGTCAGGTTGAAGTCACTGGTGCGGGCGGAGAGATTTTGGGTCACTCTGTTTAATCTACCGGCTCTTTCGTAGGGAATGCTCTGAGGAACTGTTTGACTCGACACCGTAGCGGGGTTCATCAATTTCACCTGAAAACGTTATGGTCTTCAACTGTACGTTTACAGCGAATATTTCTCCCACAGAATAATTAATAAGATAGAACGGCTCTGTGGGCGGAGCAGGCGTGCCGCAATTGTGAGCAATTGTTCATAATACTGACGAAATTCATTTTACCGGCTAATAGTTGCGCTCATATAGTGTCCTTGAACGAAACTCTAACAAAAAAATAAGATTAATATGTCGTCTTGTAATGTATTATCCGTCTTGTACTGTTATAACGTGTCGAAAAAGAAGTCAGTTGTGTAGTGTCGTCCAAGCAGGCATTTCTTTTCATCGGTAAGTCAATAAATTTATTAATTCAGTGATATTTATTAATTTTGTAATAGTATCACGTCGTTTAGACAACAACAATAAAATTCGAAAACAGAGCGAATCATTATTCATCGTCTGCTATACATAGATGTCATCTTTTATTATGTGAGCAACCGCGCAGTGTACTGTGTTCAATGCGATATCACTGAGCACCGCGATAACACCGAGGTAGCACTAAGCTTGTTTCATGTGTCAGTGTACTTTGGCTACAGAGGCCTGAGTGTGAGTTTTGTCGTTAATATTACGCGTTCTACCGTGAGCGCGTAAACTGTCATTTGTATGAAGAAAAGTACAGCGCCACTAGCGGTGCGTATTTGAAACAATGTTTTAAATACGCACCGCTAGTGGCGCTGTACTTTTTTTCATACAAATAACATGTTTACGCGCTCACGGTAGAACGCGTAATATTAACGACAAAACTCACACTCAGGCGGCAGAAGTTAGTTATAGTTTGTGTACAAACTGCAGCTTCGAGATTGACCTGTGTGCCTACTCTTGAATCTCGATTCCAATCCAATCGAAGCTTGAATTTGAGCAAATTTGGTACTCTTGAAAGCGACACTAGCGCATGATTGGAATCGAATTCGGTCGAATTTTTTTAAACTAAATGAATTTGACTCTCTACTACTCCCGACGTGATTTTGACGTAGTGTAAAATCGTTAATTTGCACAATTTCAATAAAGCCTCTTTGTGGTGATCGAGTTCGGTAACGTAATTAATTTAAAGTAATAAAATACGGCACATTTGGTGAAAATAACAACGTCAAACGCGAAAAATTCATTCTCGATTTTGTTTAAGAGTACCAAATATAAGTTTGGTGAGATTGGAATTGAATCGTATTCGAAATTAGAATTGATTTCAAGAGTAGGCCCCCCGTTTCTTATGTTAGTGTATGGAATTATTGTAAGTACAGACCTTGCGTATGTGTTAACATTATGAAGAGGGAGAAATGCGGCGACACTCGTTCTAGTACAGAATGCTAGCAAGGGCCTTTCTAAAGTATTAATATTTCTGTTATTTCTCCCACATACGTGCAGGCTCTGGAATGAATTGCAAGTAGCTCATACTGTGTTACCCGAGCGCTATGACATGCCCTTCTTTAAACGAGGTTTAAGAAGAGCATTTTCTTCACGGTAGGCAACGGTCTAGATGTGCCGGGTATTGCATAGGTCCATGTGCAACAGAATCACTTAGTACCAGGTGTGCTGCTTGCTCGTTTGCCACTATCGGCAATAAAAAAGAATATTGAAAGCTATTCTACGTTTAAGTTATATACGAGACTTAGGCGTTGATATGGTACCTGAATTAAATTTGTAATAAAGCATTCCGAAAATTAGGTTTAATTTTGAGAATTTGTAAAGATTTCAATAATATTTTGACCATCAAAATTTTATATAACGCTCTTGTACGCAGTCACCTAGAGACATCCGCAATCGTTTGGAATCCTCACGAGTCTAAATATAGTCTAATGCTAGAAAAAATTCAGAATAAATTCACCCGTTTTTTATATATGAAAGAGTACGGAGTCTATCCGTTTTATCCACTTATGTACCCAAGCCTGTTTGTGTTGGGTATGGTTGGCTATGACCAGTTGAGCGTGCGGCGCGATGTGTCGCTGGCCCGCTACGTGTGGCGTGTACTTCGCGGCCAACTACTTCACCCTGCTATACTGGCAATGCTACACCTGTGCGCACCAGCAGGTCGCATGGGCATACGGCGCCGGCCGCTTGCGTTAAGCTTGCCAACGGCCAGAACTAATATGCTCCACTACGCTCCACTGACACGTGCTATCAGACTAATAAATACAGTCCACTATTCCACGGACATTTACAACTGCAGTTTGCGAGAATTCTCAGACGTTGTATATAAGTAACTATAAGCCACGCGGCTTATAGTTAGTAAAACATAATATTAAATTATAATTAATATTTTGATATTATTCTTTATTAATTGTTTTATATTATTGTCATATTGTATTACATGTCTTAATTTATTATTTAGTTAAATATTATTTGATAAAATATAATGTTAACTTATAATTAATATTTTGATATTATATTTTATTATTCGTTTATTGCCATATGTATTACATGTCTTAATTTATTATTTAGTTAAATATTATTTGGTAAAATATAATATTAAATTATGATTAATATTTTGATATTATATTTTATTATTTGTATAATATTATTGTCTTACTACACTCGCGTGCAAGTAAATCGACTCAAGCGTCAAGTGCGCATAAAAAGTGATTTATCTTAACAATGACTCATTTTACCTCTTTATAATGTTTTACATATTTAAAGCCTAGGAATTGGGCTTTAAAATGGTAGCATTTTTTCAGTAATTTAAATAAACATTTGTCTTTAGAATGCAACTGAACGCAACCCTCGAAAAATGCTCTGCGCTCTCTATACACATCTTGCGCGACTCAACCCCCTATAAAAACCCCTGTAATCGTTTTTCTTATCAGCGACATTCCGCGTCGGAGACTCGTAGCGCACGGACGTGCGCCTCGCTGCTCTCCATTTCGCCGCGCTCACCCCGCACCCGCCCCCTGCGGTCGTGCGTTCTCGCTCCGTCTCGCTCGCTCTCGCAGCGAACCACGCGTCGCGTCAAGCCGCCATCTTGTTCAACGTCTGTGGCCGTTCAGTGGCCCGCTCCGGGTGGCCGTGTATACGGTTGTCTGCGGCAGTTTCGCTGTTTGGACGCAGGTGTTGCCGGATCCCAACTGCACGAGTCGACTTTCTCAAGACGTCGAGTGCAGATTTCTACCGTTGGTAGATAAAAAGTCAACCTATTTTGGCCCCCTCAGGGCAGAAAACCATATTGTTTGGTCCCCGGCGGAAACCTCACGGTGTCAACGAAGCCGGGTGAGGCAAGGCCCCGATTTGCCTGCCGAGCCCCTTCAGGGCAGAGCTAACAATCGGAAGGGGTTAGAGCATCCGGCCTTGGGGGATCTCCTAGTCGGACCTAATCTACGGCTTTTCAACATTTTTCTGCGAAGGCCTAACGGCCCGAGCAGCTAGGAACCTATCGCACATTAAGATTGGCGAAGGATTACAAGCTTAGGGCACACTAATTAAGTACTCATCCTCCCGACCTGCACCCGGTTGGGAGGGACACGCACCACACACAACCCAGGGTACCCCACCCAGGGCGCTAGGTTTCTACACTCCCTCCCAATTATCGTTTTCTGTTTTTTCCGTTGGCCCACGATGGCGGAAAAAACCATTACGATTGACGCCCTTCTGGCAATTCCAGAAATCAAAGCATATATCGCTCAACATTTCGGAGCGATAACAATCCTCCCTCCGCAACCGAAACCCGCTCGATCCACCGCCCAGCCGCTCGAACCGGAACTACCGGCCGTCGGTACGGCGATGGAAACAGAATCTGCTTTTTCCTCCTCAAACTCGTCTTCCTCCTCCTCCGAGTCGGAAGATTCGCCCAATGAGGGTTCATTCATTGAGGTCCGCTCTCGCAAACGGAGCAAAAGGACCAAAAACATCAAAGAGGCCCCCTCTAAGACCCCAAAAATCAAGCAGACTGACTCTGCAACAACCTCTGCCGCAGCCCCGCCTGCAACGACCGCCACGGCCGCTCCGGCCCCCCCAGTCGTCTCACAGGCAGCCCTAATCGCTGCCCCACCACCTACGGACAGCAACACCGTCGCCCCACCGACGGTCAAAAAATCACTCGCTCCGCCGCCCCTATATATTAGGGACAAGGAGAAGTGGCTAGCCATCTCCGCATGGCTAAACACTAACAGGATTTCGTATAAATCTGCGAAATCCACCCCCCAAGGTATACGAGTGGACCTTCACTCGTCAGCCGACCACCGTTCTGTATCAAAAATGCTAGGGAATCAACAGATTCCCTACCATACGTACACCCTCCCTGAAGCCAAACTTCTGCGTGCTGTAATACGCAACGTACCGAGGGAAATAGAGACCAAAGAGATTCTAGAATCTCTTAAAACCCAGGATCTACCGGTTGTAGAAGTACACCGGATGATCCGGGGTAGGGGTCGTTATCCCCTCAACATGATACTCGTCTGCCTTACAAATAACGCAGAGGGTAAAGGCATTTTTAAAATTAAGACCATCTGCGGTCTATCTGGGGTCTCGGTTGAGCCCCCACACAAAAATGGCAACCTGGCACAAAGCCACAAGTGCCAACTGTATGGACACTCGTCCAAAAACTGCTTTGCCCGTCCTAGGTGCGTTAAGTGCCTAGGTGACCATCACACCTCTCAGTGTGAACGGCCTAAGGACATCTCGCTCTGCAAAGAGCCACCAGCGTGTGTTCTCTGTGGAGAATACGGACACCCGGCTAACTACCGCGGCTGCCCAAGAGCGCCGAGGAGGTTAGTCCGCCAGCCCAACACAAACGGCAAGGCCTTGTACTATAACAAGACCTTCGTCCCAGCCCCCTTACCAACCCACAATGCGTGGGCTCGCCCCCTGCTAAACAGCAAGGAGGCTTTCCCAACCCTGCCCAACAGGCAGCCCGCTGCCCCACCCGCAACATCTCAACTCAAACCACCAACAACCGGGCCAAACCAGCCCACTGGTGGTAATCCCAAGCCCCCTCAGGGCGCCCCTATTCCTATCGTCGTCGCTAAAAGCGCGCCCCCAAAAGCCCCCCAAGGACTAGATCCAGATCTAGCCCTGGTGGCCAACTTCGCAGCTCTAATCAATTTCACGGAAATCCGCGAAATTGCAGCCGAATTAAGAAGGAACGAGGGAAACAACCTCGCCCTCCTTAATACCGCAATTAAATTTTCCCCCACGTTAGAGCGTCTAGGCTCGCTTAAATTCAAATAAAATGGATAGGTACACTCCAGGCAGAGTTAAACCCAGACACCTCAAAATAGGGACATTCAATGCCAATAGCCTAACCCAACAGAAGGATGAAGTAGGCACATTCCTTCGGGAACACCAGCTCGACATCTTGCTAGTACAAGAGACGTTCCTTAAACCATTTAACAAGGACCCTAGAGTCGCCAATTATAATATAGTTCGCAACGATAGGACAACCTCACCAATGGGCGGAACGCTTATCTACTACAAAAGGTCGCTGCATTGCACACCTGTGGATCCGCCCCCTCTGATGTACATTGAAGCTTCAATTTGCAGGCTAGCCCTCTCAGGCCATCAGCCTATCACCCTTGTATCCGCATATCTCTCTCCCAATAGAGAACATTCAAAACAGTTGGTTGAAAAAGATCTAAAAGCCTTGCTAGAATTGGGAGGCGCCGTCATCATTGGCGGTGACCTTAACGCCAAGAACACCTCTTGGAGCTGTCAAAGTTCCAATAAGAGGGGCAAGACTTTAGAGCTATTCGCTGACAGACTGGGATTTGATGTCATAGCGCCCATAGAGCCGACACACTTCCCCTTTAACGTTTCGCACAGGCCGGACATACTCGATGTCCGGCTGTGTGTCTTTCTTCTCAAAAACATAAACCTTCGTTTATGTTCAATAGAAGTTCAACACGAGTTAGACTCAGATCACCGCCCGGTGACTCTGGAATTAGCCTCCCGCACCCCCGGCCCCTCAGGCCACAACAACGAAAGGACCAAGATAGCGACTGACTGGGCACGGCTAGAGAAAAATCTCAAGTCAACCTCGTCGGTCCACCTTGATCAAATTCCCAAAGACATTACGTCTAAGGAAGATACCTCTCAGGCGATCGACTCGCTCACAAGTCACGTGCAGTCGATAATGGACGACTGCTCGCGGCCGGTACCAGATACGAGCGATCGTAAATGGCGCCTGCCAGACGACGTCCGTGACTTGTTGAGACGGAAAAACGCCGCGACACGCGCTTATGACCGCTACCCTACGGAGGACAACCGTACCCGCCTACGGTCACTCCAGAGGGAGGTTAAACAAGCAATTAAAAAATTGAGACAGAGCAAATGGGACGCCATGATCGAGGAGCTAGAACCCTCTCACACAGCCTTTTGGCAGCTTTCCCGCTCACTCAAAAAAGACATCGTGTCCACTCTCCCTCCTCTCACCAGACCCAACCAGCCTCCGGCATTCATGGACGATGAAAAGTCAGAATGCCTGGCCGACTGCTTAGAGCTTCAGTGTACGCCGAGTACACTACACCCCGACGCCGCGAATCACCGCTTCATCGCCGACGAAGTGGAACGTCGTAACACTCTCTCGCGCTCGTTAGGAAACGACAGCCCCGATCAGCCAATCCCAGCAGTGACCACCGATGAGGTCGAATCGTTAGTCAGGGGTCTCAAAACCAGGAAAGCCCCAGGTTCGGACGGAATCTCAAATAAAGTCATTAAATTATTCCCCGCCCACTTGATAATCCTGTTGTGCTGCATCTTCAATGCAGCACTAAATAATAACATCTTTCCCGCGCAATGGAAAGAGGCCGTGGTAATAGGAATCCACAAACCCGGCAAGCGCCGTACCGAACCTAGTAGTTACCGCCCGATTAGTCTACTAAGAGGTCTAGGTAAGATCTACGAACGAATAGTTCTCAGTAGACTACGTACATTCGCCGAGGCTAACAACCTCGTTCCCGACGCACAGTTTGGCTTCCGAGCTAAACACAGCTGCGTACAACAAGTTCACCGTTTGGTAGAATACACAAGTAGTCAGTTCATCATGAACAGATATACGGGTGTATTATTCCTAGACGTAGCGAAAGCATTCGACAAGGTTTGGCATGAAGGCCTAATCTACAAACTCTATCTCCTCAAGATCCCTCACTACTTAATTCACATTATACATGACTACTTAAGTCATCGCAGCTTTCGTTACAGGGTGGAAGGGACGTTGTCGACCTCCCACCCTATCAAGGCCGGCGTCCCTCAGGGGTCGGTCCTCTCCCCATTTCTCTTCACGCTATACACTAGCGATATGCCCAAATTCAACCGGGTACATAAAGCGCTTTACGCTGATGACACCGCACTCTTTTGTGCTGGTAGATCCCCGACAACAGTAGCCAAGACTCTCCAAACAGCGGTTACCGCCCTAGCCAATTGGTTTAGGAAATGGAGATTAGAAATCAACCCCGAGAAGAGTCAGGCGGTCATGTTCACTAGACGAACTGCCCGTTCCTACTCTATCGATAGCATTCCCCCCCTTAAAATTTTCAACAAGCCGGTCACTTGGACCAGGCAGGCCAAATACTTGGGTGTGACCCTTGACGATCGACTCAGCTTCGCCCCTCACATAAAGAAAGTCCGCGCACGGGCAGCCTTTGTGATGGGCCGTCTCCACTGTCTACTCAACTCTAGGTCGCGTATGCCCCTGAGTAGCAAAGTCCGACTTTACACCACCTGCATACGGCCTATCATGACCTATGCCAGCGTGGTGTTCGCGCATGTTAAGCCACACAGGATCCACAGGCTACAGACACTACAAAATCGTTTCATGCGCCGAGCTACGGGAGCACCGTGGTTCATACGAAACGTCGATCTCCACATCGACCTCGAACTGCCGACCATCAAGCAGTTTATGAAACGGTGCTCTCAGAGCTACTTTGACTCTGCCATGACACACCCCAACCAACTAGTGGTTGGGGCGGCTTCCTATAGACCCTCCAAAATCTCCTCCATCCGACGTCCTCGTCACGTCCTCGACGAAGAGGACGACATTATCACACTCGCTCAACAAAGAGCCTACACGGCCCGCGAGGCCTTAACAAATAAATATCCGCGGTTCCGCCCTCGCCGTCGAGGTGCGAAACCGCGCCGCGCAAAAGTCACTACCAAAAACGTGGGCACGCCCACTTTGCCTCCAGCGACGCCCCAAGCCGAGGTCCGTTCCCCACAGGGGGAGCCCTTGGGCGATGTCGCTTAGCATACTTTTCTCCGGGTTGAGAGCCCTCAGCGCTCACCCATAGTCCGCGTCAAGCTGTCAAGGCCATCTGCGGCCAACAGCTGTACACACACAAAAAAAAAAAAAAAAAAATTTTCTTATCAGTCCCGCGTCGGAGACCCGTAGCGTACGGACGTACGCCTCGTTGCTCTCCACTGCCGCGCTCTCCCCGCACTCGCCCCCTGCGGTCGTGCGATCTCGCTCCGTCTCGCTCGCTCTCGCAGCGTACCTCGCGTCGCGTCGCGCCGCCATTTTGTTGACGTCTGTGGCCGTTCAGTGGCCCGCTCCGGGTGGCCGTGTATACGGTTGTCTGTGGCAGTTTCGCTGTTTAGACGCAGGTGTTGCCGGATCCCAACTGCACGAGTCGACTTTTTCAAGACGTCGAGTGCAGATTTCTACCGTTGGTAGATAAAAAGTCAACCCATTTTGGCCCCCTCAGGGCAGAAAACCATATTGTTTGGTCCCCGGCGGAAACCTCACGGTGTTAACGAAGCCGGGTGAGGCAAGGCCCCGATTTGCCTGCCGAGCCCCTTCAGGGCAGAGCTAACAATCGGAAGGGGTTAGAGCATCCGGCCTTGGTGGATCTCCTAGTCGGACCTAATCTACGGCTTTTCATCATTTTTCTGCGAAGGCCTAAGGGCCCGAGCAGCTAGGAACCTATCGCACATTAAGATTGGCGAAGGATTACAAGCTTAGGGCACACTAGTTAAGCACACATCCTCCCGACCTGCACCCGGTTGGGAGGGACACGCACCACACACAACCCAGGGTTCACCTCACCCAGGGCGCTAGGTTTAACACTTTTCCCGCGAACGTTTTTTCCACCAGCCCACGATGGCGGAAAAAACTATTACAATCGACGCCCTTCTGGCAATCCCAGAGATTCAAGCTTATATTGCCCAACATTTTGGAGCAATAACAATCTTACCACCCCAGCCTCAACGCGCTCCTACTACCGCCCTGCCGCTTGAGCCGGAATTACCGACCATCAGCACGGCGATGGAAACGGAATCACCCCCGTCCTCCTCAGCCTCATCGTCCTCCTCCTCCGAGTCGGAAGATTCGCCCAATGAGGGCTCGTTTACTGTAGTCCGCTCCCGCAAGCGGAGCAAAAAGGTAAAGGTCAACAAAGAGGCTCCCTCTAAGGCCCCAAAAATTAAGCCGACTGACTCGGCAAAAACACCCGCTGCAGCCCCGTCTGCAACGACTGCCATGGCCGCCTCGGTCCCCCCAGTCGTCTCGCAGGCCACCCCTACCTCTGTCCCATCTTCCTCGGACAGCAACACCGTCGCTCCGCAGACGGTCAAAAAACCACTGGCTCCGCCGCCCCTATTTATCAGGGACAAGGAGAAGTGGCTAACCATCTCCGCTTGGCTAAACACCAATCGCATAAATTACAAATCGGCTAAATCCACGCCCCAAGGCATACGAGTGGACCTTCACTCGTCAGCCGACCACCGCACCGTGTCAAGCATGCTAGGGAATCAACAGATTCCCTACCATACATACACCCTCCCCGAAGCCAAACTTCTGCGTGCAGTTATACGCAATGTCCCGAGAGAAATCGACACTAAAGAGATCTTAGATTCTCTCAAAACCCAGGATCTGCCGGTTGTAGAAGTACACCGGATGATCCGGGGAAAGGGTCGTTACCCCCTTAACATGATACTCGTCTGCCTTACGAATAACGCAGAGGGTAAAGGAATCTACAAAATTAAGACCATCTGTGGCCTCTCTGGGGTCTCGGTAGAGCCCCCACACAAAAATGGTAATCTGGCACAGTGTCACAAGTGCCAAATGTATGGACACTCGTCCAAGAACTGTTTCGCCCGTCCTAGGTGCGTCAAGTGCCTAGGTGACCATCACACCGCCCAGTGTGAAAGGCCAAAGGACATCTCCCTCTGCAAAGAGCCACCTGCGTGTGTTCTCTGTGGAGAATACGGACACCCGGCCAACTACCGCGGCTGCCCAAGAGCGCCGAGGAGGCTAGTCCGCCAACCCAACACAAACGGCAAGGCCTTGTACTATAACAAGACCTTCGTCCCAGCCCCCTTACCAACCCACAATGCGTGGGCTCGCCCCCTGCTAACCAGCAAGGAGGCTTTCCCAATCTTGCCCAATAGGCAGCCCGCTGCCCCACCCGCACCATCTCAGCCCAAACCACCAATAATCGGGCCAAACCAGCCCACCGGTGGTAATCCCAAGCCCCCTCAGGGCGCCCCCATTCCCATCGTCGTCGCTAAAAGCGCGCCCCCAAAAGCCCCCCAAGGACTAGATCCAGATCTAGCCCTGGTGGCCAACTTCGCGGCTCAAATCAATTTCGCGGAAATCCGCGAAATTGCAGCCGATCTTAGAAAAAACGAGGGAAACAACCTCGCCCTCCTTAATATAGCGATCAAATTCGCCCCCACGTTAGAGCGTCTAGGCTCACTCAAATTCAACTAAAATGGATAGGTACACTCCCGGCAGAGTTAAACCCAGACACCTCAAAGTAGGGACATTCAACGCAAATAGCCTTACCCAACAGAGGGATGAAGTAGGCACATTCCTTCGGGAACACCAGCTCGACATCTTGTTAGTACAAGAAACGTTCTTAAAACCATTCAACAGGGACCCTAGAATCGCGAACTATAATATAGTTCGCAATGATCGGACAACCTCACCAATGGGTGGAACGCTCATTTACTACAAAAGGTCGCTGCACTGCACACCTGTGGATCCGCCCCCTCTGATGTACATTGAAGCTTCAATTTGCAGACTAGCCCTCTCAGGCCATCAGCCTATCACCCTTGTATCCGCATATCTCTCTCCCAATAGAGAACATTCGAAACAGTTGGTTGAAAAAGATCTAAAAGCCTTGCTACAATTGGGAGGCGCCGTCATCATTGGCGGTGACCTTAACGCCAAGAACACCTCTTGGAGCTGTCAAAGTTCCAATACGAGGGGCAAGACTTTAAAGCTATTCGCTGACAGATTGGGATTTGATGTCATAGCGCCCATAGAGCCGACACACTTCCCCTTTAACGTTTCGCACAGGCCGGACATACTCGATATCTTTCTTCTCAAAAACATAAACCTTCGTTTATGTTCAATAGAAGTTCAACACGAGTTAGACTCAGATCACCGCCCGGTGACTCTGGAATTAGCCTCCCGCACCCCTGGCCCCTCAGGCCATAACAACGAAAGGACCAAGATAGCGACTGACTGGGCACGGCTAGAGAAAAATCTCAAGTCAACCTCGTCGGTCCACCTTGATCAAATTCCCAATGACATTACGTCTAAGGAACATACCTCTCAGGCGATCGAGTCGCTTACAAGTCACGTGCAGTCGATAATGGACGACTGCTCGCGGCCGGTACCAGATACGAGCGATCGTAAATGGCGCCTGCCAGACGACGTCCGTGACTTGTTGAGACGGAAAAACGCCGCGACACGCGCTTATGACCGCTACCCCACGGAGGACAACCGTACCCGCCTACGGTCACTCCAGAGGGAGGTTAAACAAGCTATTAATGAATTGAGACAGAGCAAATGGGACGCCATGCTCGAGGAGCTAGAGCCCTCTCACACAGCCTTTTGGCAGCTTTCCCGCTCACTCAAAAAAGACATCGTGTCCACTCTCCCTCCTCTCACCAGACCCAACCAGCCACCGGCGTTTATGGACGATGAAAAGTCAGAATGCCTGGCCGACTGCTTGGAGCTTCAGTGTACGCCGAGTACACTACACCCCGACGCCGCGAATCACCGCTTCATCGCCGACGAAGTGGAACGTCGTACCACTCTCTCGCGCTCATTACGAAACGACAACCCCGATCAGCCTATCCCAGTAGTAACCACCGATGAGGTCGAATCGTTAGTCAGGGGTCTTAAAACCAGAAAAGCCCCAGGTTCGGACGGAATCTCAAATAAAGTCATTAAATTATTCCCCGCCCACTTGATAGTCCTATTGTGCTGCATCTTCAATGCAGCACTAAATAATAACATCTTTCCCGGGCAATGGAAAGAGGCCGTGGTAATAGGAATCCACAAACCCGGCAAGCGCCGTACCGAACCCAGTAGTTACCGCCCAATTAGTCTACTAAAAGGTCTAGGTAAGATCTACGAACGAATAGTTCTCAGTAGACTACGCACATTCGCCGAGGCTAACAACCTCGTTCCCGACGCACAGTTTGGTTTCCGAGCCAAACACAGCTGCGTACAACAAGTTCACCGCTTGGTAGAATACACAAGTAGTCAGTTCATCATGAACGGGTGTATTATTCCTAGACGTAGCGAAAGCATTCGACAAGGTTTGGCATGAAGGCCTAATCTACAAACTCTATCTCCTCAAGATCCCTCACTACTTAATTCTTATTATACATGACTACTTAAGTCATCGCAGCTTTCGCTACAGGGTGGAAGGGACGTTGTCGACCTCCCACCCTATCAAGGCCGGCGTCCCTCAGGGGTCGGTCCTCTCCCCATTTCTCTTCACGCTATACACTAGCGATATGCCCAAATTCAACCGGGTACATAAAGCGCTTTACGCTGATGACACCGCACTCTTTTGTGCTGGTAGATCCCCGACAACAGTAGCCAAGACTCTCCAAACAGCGGTTACCGCCCTAGCCAATTGGTTTAGGAAATGGAGATTAGAAATCAACCCCGAGAAGAGTCAGGCGGTCATGTTCACTAGACGAACTGCCCGTTCCTACTCTATCGATAGCATTCCTCCCCTTAAAATTTTCAACAAGCCGGTCACTTGGACCAGGCAGGCCAAATACCTGGGTGTGACCCTTGACGATCGACTCAGCTTCGCCCCTCACATAAAGCAAGTCCGCGCACGGGCAGCCTTTGTGATGGGCCGTCTCCACTGTCTACTCAACTCTAGGTCGCGTATGCCCCTGAGTAGCAAAATCCGACTATACACCACCTGCATACGGCCTATCATGACCTATGCCAGCGTGGTGTTCGCGCATGTTAAGCCACACAGGATCCACAGGCTACAGACACTACAAAATCGTTTCATGCGCCGAGCTACGGGAGCACTGTGGTTCATACGAAACGTCGATCTCCACATCGACCTCGAACTGCCGACCATCAAGCAGTTTATGAAACGGTGCTCTCAGAGCTACTTTGACTCTGCCATGACACACCCCAACCAACTAGTGGCTGGGGCGGCTTCCTATAGACCCTCCAAAATCTCCTCCATCCGACGTCCTCGTCACGTCCTCGACGAAGAGGACGACAATATCACACTCGCTCAACAAAGAGCCTACACGGCCCGCGAGGCCTTAACAAATAAATATCCGCGGTTCCGCCCTCGCCGTCGAGGTGCGAAACCGCGCCGCGCAAAAGTCACTACTAAAAACGTGGGCATGCCCACTTTGCCTCCAGCGACGCCCCAAGCCGAGGTCCGTTCCCCACAGGGGGAGCCCTTGGGCGATGTCGCTTAGCATACTCTTCTCCGGGTTGAGAGCCCTCAGCGTTCACCCATAGTCCGCGTCAAGCTGTCAAGGCCATCTGCGGCCAACAGCTGTACACACACAAAAAAAAAAAAAAAAAAAAAAATTTCTTATCAGTGAAAAAAAAAAAACATTCTGCGTCGCAGACCCGTAGCGCACGGACGTGCGCCTCGCTGCTCTCCATTTCGCCGCGCTCACCCCGCACCCGCCCCCTGCGGTCGTGCGTTCTCGCTCCGTCTCGCTCGCTCTCGCAGCGAACCACGCGTCGCGTCAAGCCGCCATCTTGTTCAACGTCCGTGGCCGTTCAGTGGCCCGCTCCGGGTGGCTGTTTTTACGGTTGTCTGTGGCAGTTCCGCTGTTTGGACGCAGGTGTTGCCGGATCCCAACTGCACGAGTCGACTTTTTCAAGACGTCGAGTGCAGATTTCTACCGTTGGTAGATAAAAAGTCAACCCATTTTGGCCCCCTCAGGGCAGAAAACCATATTGTTTGGTCCCCGGCGGAAACCTCACGGTGTTAACGAAGCCGGGTGAGGCAAGGCCCCGATTTGCCTGCCGAGCCCCTTCAGGGCAGAGCTAACAATCGGAAGGGGTTAGAGCATCCGGCCTTGGGGGATCTCCTAGTCGGACCTAATCTACGGCTTTCATCATTTTTCTGCGAAGGCCTAACGGCCCGAGCAGCTAGGAACCTATCGCACATTAAGATTGGCGAAGGATTACAAGCTTAGGGCACACTAATTAAGTACTCATCCTCCCGACCTGCACCGGTTGGGAGGGACACGCACCACACACAACCCAGGGTACCCCACCCAGGGCGCTAGGTTTTTACATCCCTCTTAGCTATCGTTTTTTCCGTTAGCCCACGATGGCGAAAAAAACCATCACTATAGACGCCCTTCTGGCAATTCCAGAAATCAAAGCTTATATCGCTCAACATTTCGGAGCGATAACGATCCTTCCTCCACAACCCAAACCCGCTCGATCCACCGCCCAGCCGCTCGAACCGGAACTACCGGCCGTCGGTACGGCGATGGAAACGGAGCCGGTCTTTTCCTCCTCAAACTCGTCTTCCACCTCCTCCGAGTCGGAAGATTCGTCCAATGAGGGCTCATTCGTCGAGGTCCGCTCTCGCAAACGGAGCAAAAGGACCAAAAACACCAAAGAGGCCCCCTCTAAGACCCCAAAAATCAAGCAGACTGACTCGGCAACAACATCTGCCGCAGCCCCGCCTGCAACGACCGCCACGGCCGCTCCGGCCCCCTCCAGTCGCCTCACAGGCAGCCCTAACTGCTGCCCCACCACCTACGGACAGCAATACCGTCGCCCCACCGACGGTCAAAAAATCACTCGCTCCGCCGCCCCTATATATTAGGGACAAGGACAAGTGGCTAGCCATCTCCGCATGGCTAAACACTAACAGGATTTCGTATAAATCTGCGAAATCCACCCCCCAAGGTATACGAGTGGACCTTCACTCGTCAGCCGACCACCGTTCTGTATCAAAAATGCTAGGGAATCAACAGATTCCCTACCATACGTACACCCTCCCTGAAGCCAAACTTCTGCGTGCTGTAATACGTAACGTACCAAGGGAAATTGAGACCAAAGAGATTCTAGAATCTCTTAAAACCCAGGATCTACCGGTTGTAGAAGTACACCGGATGATCCGGGGTAGGGGTCGTTATCCCCTCAACATGATACTCGTCTGCCTTACAAATAACGCAGAGGGTAAAGGTATTTTTAAAATTAAGACCATCTGCGGTCTATCTGGGGTCTCGGTTGAGCCCCCACACAAAAATGGCAACCTGGCACAAAGCCACAAGTGCCAACTGTATGGACACTCGTCCAAAAACTGCTTTGCCCGTCCTAGGTGCGTTAAGTGCCTAGGTGACCATCACACCTCTCAGTGTGAACGGCCAAAGGACATCTCACTCTGCAAAGAGCCACCAGCGTGGGTTCTCTGTGGAGAATACGGACACCCGGCTAACTACCGCGGCTGCCCAAGAGCGCCGAGGAGGTTAGTCCGCCAGCCCAACACAAACGGCAAGGCCTTGTACTATAACAAGACCTTCGTCCCAGCCCCGTTACCAACCCACAATGCGTGGGCTCGCCCCCTGCTAACCAGCAAGGAGGCTTTCCCAACCCTGCCCAACAGGCAGCCCGCTGCCCCACCCGCAACATCTCAACCCAAACCACCAACAACTGGGCCAAACCAGCCCACCGGTGGTAATCCCAAGCCCCCTCAGGGCGCCCCCCTTCCTACCGTCGTCGCTAAAAGCGCGCCCCCAAAAGCCCCCCAAGGACTAGATCCAGATCTAGCCCTGGTGGCCAACTTCGCAGCTCAAATCAATTTCACGGAAATCCGCGAAATTGCAGCCGAATTAAGAAGGAACGATGGAAACAACCTCGCCCTCCTCAATACCGCAATTAAATTTGCCCCCACGTTAGAGCGTCTAGGCTCGCTTAAATTCAAATAAAATGGATAGGTACACTCCAGGCAGAGTTAAACCCAGACACCTCAAAATAGGGACATTCAATGCCAATAGCCTAACCCAACAGAAGGATGAAGTAGGCACATTCCTTCGGGAACACCAGCTCGACATCTTGCTAGTACAAGAGACGTTCCTTAAACCATTTAACAAGGACCCTAGAGTCGCGAACTATAATATAGTTCGCAACGATAGGACAACCTCACCAATGGGCGGAACGCTTATCTACTACAAAAGGTCGCTGCATTGCTCACCTGTGGATCCGCCCCCTCTGATGTACATTGAAGCTTCAATTTGCAGGCTAGCCCTCTCAGGCCATCAGCCTATCACCCTTGTATCCGCATATCTCTCTCCCAATAGAGAACATTCGAAACAGTTGGTTGAAAAAGATCTAAAAGCCTTGCTAGAATTGGGAGGCGCCGTCATCATTGGCGGTGACCTTAACGCCAAGAACACCTCTTGGAGCTGTCAAAGTTCCAATAAGAGGGGCAAGACTTTAGAGCTATTCGCTGACAGACTGGGATTTGATGTCATAGCGCCCATAGAGCCGACACACTTCCCCTTTAACGTTTCGCACAGGCCGGACATACTCGATATCTTTCTTCTCAAAAACATAAACCTTCGTTTATGTTCAATAGAAGTTCAACACGAGTTAGACTCAGATCACCGCCCGGTGACTCTGGAATTAGCCTCCCGCACCCCCGGCCCCTCAGGCCACAACAACGAAAGGACCAAGATAGCGACTGACTGGGCACGGCTAGAGAAAAATCTCAAGTCAACCTCGTCGGTCCACCTTGATCAAATTCCCAAAGACATTACGTCTAAGGAAGATACCTCTCAGGCAATCGACTCGCTCACAAGTCACGTGCAGTTGATAATGGACGACTGCTCGCGGCCGGTACCAGATACGAGCGATCGTAAATGGCGCCTGCCAGACGACGTCCGTAACTTGTTGAGACGGAAAAACGCCGCGACACGCGCTTATGACCGCTACCCTACGGAGGACAACCGTACCCGCCTACGGTCACTCCAGAGGGAGGTTAAACAAGCAATTAAAAAATTGAGACAGAGCAAATGGGACGCCATGATCGAGGAGCTAGAACCCTCTCACACAGCCTTTTGGCAGCTTTCCCGCTCACTCAAAAAAGACATCGTGTCCACTCTCCCTCCTCTCACCAGACCCAACCAGCCTCCGGCATTCATGGTCGATGAAAAGTCAGAATGCCTGGCCGACTGCTTGGAGCTTCAGTGTACGCCGAGTACACTACACCCCGACGCCGCGAATCACCGCTTCATCGCCGACGAAGTGGAACGTCGTAACACTCTCTCGCGCTCGTTAGGAAACGACAGCCCCGATCAGCCAATCCCAGCAGTGACCACCGATGAGGTCGAATCGTTAGTCAGGGGTCTCAAAACCAGGAAAGCCCCAGGTTCGGACGGAATCTCAAATAAAGTCATTAAATTATTCCCTGCCCACTTGATAACTCTGTTGTGCTGCATCTTCAATGCAGCACTAAATAATAACATCTTTCCCGCGCAATGGAAAGAGGCCGTGGTAATAGGAATCCACAAACCCGGCAAGCGCTGTACCGAACCTAGTAGTTACCGCCCGATTAGTCTACTAAAAGGTCTAGGTAAGATCTACGAACGAATAGTTCTCAGTAGACTACGCACATTCGCCGAGGCTAACAACCTCGTTCCCGACGCACAGTTTGGTTTCCGAGCCAAACACAGCTGCGTACAACAAGTTCACCGCTTGGTAGAATACACAAGTAGTCAGTTCATCATGAACGGGTGTATTATTCCTAGACGTAGCGAAAGCATTCGACAAGGTTTGGCATGAAGGCCTAATCTACAAACTCTATCTCCTCAAGATCCCTCACTACTTAATTCTCATTATACATGACTACTTAAGTCATCGCAGCTTTCGCTACAGGGTGGAAGGGACATTGTCGACCTCCCACCTTATCAAGGCCGGCGTCCCTCAGGGATCGGTCCTCTCCCCATTTCTCTTCACGCTATACACTAGCGATATGCCCAAATTCAACCGGGTACATAAAGCGCTTTACGCTGATGACACCGCACTCTTTTGTGCTGGTAGATCCCCGACAACAGTAGCCAAGACTCTCCAAACAGCGGTTACCGCCCTAGCCAATTGGTTTAGGAAATGGAGATTAGAAATCAACCCCGAGAAGAGTCAGGCGGTCATGTTCACTAGACGAACTGCCCGTTCCTACTCTATCGATAGCATTCCCCCCCTTAAAATTTTCAACAAGCCGGTCACTTGGACCAGGCAGGCCAAATACTTGGGTGTGACCCTTGACGATCGACTCAGCTTCGCCCCTCACATAAAGCAAGTCCGCGCACGGGCAGCCTTTGTGATGGGCCGTCTCCACTGTTTACTCAACTCTAGGTCGCGTATGCCCCTGAGTAGCAAAGTCCGACTTTACACCACCTGCATACGGCCTATCATGACCTATGCCAGCGTGGTGTTCGCGCATGTTAAGCCACACAGGATCCACAGGCTACAGACACTACAAAATCGTTTCATGCGCCGAGCTACGGGAGCACCGTGGTTCATACGAAACGTCGATCTCCACATCGACCTCGAACTGCCGACCATCAAGCAGTTTATGAAACGGTGCTCTCAGAGCTACTTTGACTCTGCCATGACACACCCCAACCAACTAGTGGTTGGGGCGGCTTCCTATAGACCCTCCAAAATCTCCTCCATCCGACGTCCTCGTCACGTCCTCGACGAAGAGGACGACAATATCACACTCGCTCAACAAAGAGCCTACACGGCCCGCGAGGCCTTAACAAATAAATATCCGCGGTTCCGCCCTCGCCGTCGAGGTGCGAAACCGCGCCGCGCAAAAGTCACTACTAAAAACGTGGGCATGCCCACTTTGCCTCCAGCGACGCCCCAAGCCGAGGTCCGTTCCCCACAGGGGGAGCCCTTGGGCGATGTCGCTTAGCATACTTTTCTCCGGGTTGAGAGCCCTCAGCGCTCACCCATAGTCCACGTCAAGCTGTCAAGGCCATCTGCGGCCAACAGCTGTAAACACAAAAAAAAAAAAAAAAAAAAAAATTCTTATCAGTCGCTCATCAGACGTTGACTTGAACACATCTCTCTAAATTGAAGCCGTTGTTTGAAGAAAATTATGGACGCTACACCTGAAGAAGCCGCTCAAGCTGTTGCCCTGTTGCAAGAAGGGTTGAACCAGCGAGAAGTCGCTCGTCTATTGAATATGAGTCAGTCTGGTGTCTCGAGAGTGTACAGAAGGTTTCAAGAGACTGGTGCCTTCACTCGGAGGCCTAATACCAGCCGACGCCGGTGCACCTCGGAGCGTGACTACCGGTTTTTGGTCTCGACCTCTCTCTCCGAAATCGACACCTTACCGGTGTAGATGTGCAGCAGGAGCTACGTCAAGTTCGCGGGGTGACTGTCAGTCAATGGACAGTTAGAAGAAGGTTAAAGGAAGCCAACCTTACTCCCAAATGACCCGCTACAGTCCCGAAGTTGACCACAGCTCACCGTCAAGCACGCCTTCACTTTGCTCGAGAACACTTGGATTGGAGCATAGAGCAATGGCAGTCAGTCCTGTTCACTGATGAGACGAGGATGTGTCTCCATGGTAGCGATAGAAGAGGCCGGGTGTACCGGCGTCCCGGTGAACGGTTTTCACAGTGCTGCTTTGTTGAAACCGTGGCATATGGTGGCGGTTCTTGCATGATGTGAGCTGGAATTTCCTTAGAAGGAAAAACGGATCTTGTTTTCATTCCTGGGGGAGGCCGGGGAGGAGGTCTGACCAGTGATCGTTACATTGAAGAGGTTCTACGGGATCAAGTCCCTTATCAAGGCGTTATTGGGGATAATTTCATCTTGATGCATGACAATGCCCGATGTCACACTGCTCGGGCGACACGTGAGTTCCTGAACGAAGTTGGAATTGACACTATGGATTGGCCAGCGCTCAGCCCCGATTTGAATCCCATTGAGCACATATGGGACGAGCTCAAAAGGAAAGTTAGAGCGAGGAATCCAGCTCCTACAAACATAAATGAGCTCAAGACTGCGTTGGTAGAAGAGTGGGGTCGAATACCACAATCATCAATAAAAAAGTTGATTAGGTCTATGAATAATCGCATGAGGGCAGTGATCAGGGCTAGAGGAGGGAATACCAAGTATTGACATGAATAAATTCTTTTTCTTACACACATTTTGTTTCATTTATACACAATAACCTCATACTGTGAAATTGTATGAATTTTCAATATTTTTTACAATATCATTGACATACACCTTTTTTACTAAACTACTGAATCGATTTTCATGCAACTTACACCATTTTAAAGTCCAATTCCTAGGCTTTAAATATGTAAAACATTATAAAGAGGTTAAATGAATCATTGTTAAGATAAATCACTTTTTATGCGCACTTGACGCTTGAGTCGATTTACTTGCAGGCGAGTGTATATATAACTGTATTAATTTTCTAATTTTACTTATAATATCGCATTAGGTTAAATGTCCTGTAAAGGTATTATAATTGCTTGTAAATAAATAAATAAAAAAAAAAATTCTGACATTTAGGTACGCAGTAAAACTATTTTGACTGATTTTATCGCATGTGTATTTGACTTTTGATTTCTTAACGTTTCGAACACTTTTCGGAGCTTATGGTCATGGGCGGGTGTCTCACGTCCAAATAAGTCATTGCTGTTACAGAGATTTATATCTACCCGCTACAGAATAATTTATTAAATTTTGAGCCCCAAATTTGATAATTTGTATAATACATATACAGTACGTATGCATATTTTACAGATAAATACTTTCTTAAAATTCCTCTTCACAGTTAACTATAGCATATATCTATATGTAGCGTCTGTATCGTTGTTGAAGAGATCACAACTAATATGTAACCATGAACACCTGGCCAAGGAGCTGCAGCATGTCAAACATGTTCTACCTGCAAACAAGTTGAACGTGTCCCTGGCTGTATTACTTTATTTGAAAGGAGTCACTTGGCTACATTCTGAAACGTGCTTCCATAAAAACTTATTTTAAGACACTGAAGAGGATTAGCCAATTCTTACCACCTGTCAAGTGCCAGATCCCTCTACAGGATACAGACGTTTATAACTTATAAACGTCTATAAATTATAAGCATGACCATGAGTGTGGTCTCTTATACACTAGCCAAACAAAGAGATCCATAAGAACTCAGATCAAAGAATATAATATATCTAATGTGAAGACGGCTGGGTATTCCCATCAAGCTGAGATCCGGTTATAAACATATTTAAAAATAAAAGCAATATGATGACCATAGGACCGCGACACACCGCGCCGTGACACACTTACTCTATAGATATCACCCACAATAATAGTTAAAGCTTAGAATAATAACATATAGAAGGTAAGTTCACGCACACAAAGTGAGATATTTCAATTGGAGCCTAATGGAGCCTACGCCGGAACCGTCCCGTAATGTACAAGTCATTGTACTGCACGAACGTACGCAACTCTTAAAAAATAAATAGATAATTATGACGGTTTGTGCATTCAAATGGTGTCACAACACATTTGAAAAACATAAAAAGGTTTTTAACATTACTTTTAAAAGTATTTCGACGATTTATGTTAATAAAAACAAAATTTGATTTCATAATTTGTATAGTGGTTGCGTGTGTACGTGTGTAATCGTCTGCGCGCCATCAGTATTTTTAGATTCAAATTTTGAAAGTTCGAAGTACTGACACTATCCTTCTATACGTTATTATTCTAAGAGTTAAAGATTATTTCATAAAGCAAAATTTTTAGAAACATGAAGTAATCCGCATTTTAAAATTCAATAATAATTTAGTATTATGCCCTCTGAGTTTACTCGCCGGATTATTTGATATGAATTTATTCAGGACTATAGATACAAAGTCCTACAGTGGAATACCATCAGCCTATGTCCATCAGCTTACAGACGTCCACTGCTGGACATAGGCCTCCCCACGAAAATGCCACTCGGAACGGTCCTGCGCCACTTGCATCCAACGGTTCCCTGCGACTTCGAGAATGTCGTCAGTCCAGGTGGACTGACTACTACACTACTACACTAGGTAGTGAGGGGTCGTCCTACAATGGAATACATTGTTATCTTAACTATACACAAAATCAGTCCGTCAGTAAGTCAAGTCGTTTTACCATTGATTGTGTGCTGACAACTAAATCATGAGTTCACTGGAAATTTTGGAAGAACGCGAAAATGCACGTAATTCACCACTATGTCACATTCACTACACTTTAATACTTGCTCTGCGTTATATTTACCAGCAAAATTATTCGATATATCACTGTAAACCACTAAAGTAATTAATAAAATATACGAGCGCCACGTGACATACTCATATTCCCGCCAAAATACTCCTATCTTGCCGGATCTATCTCAGTGTGGCCGCGTTCCAATCTGGTGATACCCTATTAGATTTGTCAGGTTTAAATTAATAGATTGTCATAATATAATAATTACCATAAATATAATGAAATTAAAGATTTAATGCTGTTATATAAAATTATTAATAATTTAGGTGATTTTTCATATCTGTTAAGACAAATAGGATTACGTTGTAAAAGGCCAACTTCACATTTATTGTCTCCTTTTGATATCTCTTATTAGAACACTTGGTATGGACAAAATATATTTGTAAAACGAGCTTGTAGCTATTACAATATTAACTATAATTTAATATTTTTAACGAAATCTTTAATACTTGAAATTTTAACTATTAAAAATAGCGGCATAACTTGTAATTTTATGTATTTCTATTCAATTTAAAAAAAAAAATTAAAATTTTGCAGTTTTATATAATACAAAAAAAAAAGAACTAATTGTTTATTAATTTCTCAATAAACTTTTATTAGAAACATAATAGGTGACAGCGTTATTAATTTTATTTGGATTGTAAATTAGCTCTATACTGTTTGTTTCTTCGAAAACAATATTTAAATAAATAAATAATGCATAAATATAACGTTTAATTAATCATCATCACCATTTCAGCTCATATACAGGGTGTATCGGGTTATGGGGCAACTGGTCAAAAGGGAGCTAGGCAATGGTGGTAGGAACCCATGATAAAAATTTTAACGAAAAATATCGATTCGTTAAGGAATTAGAGACATCTAAAGTTTTCAATTTTGTCATCGCTTTTTCGTATAAATCCAATTGAAATGTATAAAGTCAATTTAAATTCAAATTCAAATACTTTATTATGCATAAACCCCGCGGGGGCACTTACATATGGTCACTTTTTTACATTTTACCTTACACTACTACCGGATCGGAACGCGACCGCACTGAGAAGATCCGGCAAGAAACTCAGTGGGCTTGTCTTCTTTTTTATTCATTTACTATTTTTTTTTTAATAAGATAATATACAACAACATGTCTATTAATAGCTCCAGTGTGATGCCTTTCGAACCATCATACAATACAGTTATATTTAATATAACGAAAAAGTACCATGGCTGGACCAGATCCCGCAAGCGGCACCCGATCACGAGTTAACCACTAGAGCAGCCATCACTCCCCTCAACCACAATGGAGGGAAGGGAGTGACCCGCTCCTCGTAGCTACCGCAAGCAGACCCTTCAGTGAGCATGACCAATACCATGGGCCACAAACATAAAACACTGATTAAATAACAAATTCGTTTGGCAAAACACGCTACGCTTTACAATTATATTAACAGCAACAGAATAAACATGTATGTAACACCTTTTGAAATAATGAGAAAATGCCTGAATGAGGAGCTGCTCATAACCAGTCTGTATTATCATCAAGATAATCCGAGATTTTATAATAACCTTTTCTACAAAATCTACTCTTGATTGCTTTTTAAAACTTATTAACTGGCATATCTCGAATATTAATAGGTAATTTGTTGTAGAAGCGTATACATTGCCTCATGAAGGATCTGTTAACTCGTTGAAGACGAGTACTGTGTACAACTAATTTATCCTTATTCCGAGTATTTACATGATGAATGTCACTATATTTTTCAAAGTTACCGATATTTTTCTTTACATAAAATACATTCTCGTATATATATTGAGATATAACAGTCAGAATATTTATCTCTTTAAATTTCTCTCTTAGTGACACTCTTGGGCCTAAATTATATATCGCGCGGACCGCCCTTTTTTGTAGAATAAAAATTCTATTCAATTCCGCGGAGCAGCCCCAAAGTAATATGCCGTATGACATAAGACTATGAAAGTATGCGAAATAAACTATTCTGGCTGTTTCAACATCGGTTAACGCGCGAATTTTTTTTACCGCATAAGCCGCTGAGCTGAGCCTATTTGACAGTTTCTCAATATGAGGCCCCCATTGGAGTCTATTATCTATAGTGATGCCTAAAAAGGTGGTTGATTCCACAAGGTCCAGAGCCAAACCATTCATTTGAACATTGGTTTCCACTTGTCTCACATTGGGAGTAGTAAATTTAATACATTTAGTTTTTGTCTCATTTAGAACTAAATTATTAGAATGAAACCAATGAACAACGTTAGACAGTGCATTGTTCACATCGTCATAGTTGAGCATTTGTCGCTTAATCTTAAACAGTAAAGAGGTATCATCTACGAACAACACAATGTTTTGATTGTCCCCTACATAATAGGGTAAGTCATTGATATATACAAGGAACAGAAATGGCCCCAGTATTGACCTTTGCGGAACGCCCATTTTGATAACGGAACCAGATGATCGTGCACCGTTAACATCGACTCTCTGAATTCTGTTGCTTAGGTAAGAAATTATAAGTTCCAGAGCGTTTTTCCTGATCCCATAGTGGTGTAATTTCTTGATGAGAGTTTCGTGGTTTACGAATTCAAATGCCTTAGATAAATCGCGAAAGATGCCCAAAGCCTCGTGCGATTCCTCCCAGGCTGAGAAAATGTTTTTTAATAATTCTACACCCGCATCAATAGTAAAGCAATTCTTAGTAAAACCAAATTGATTTTTATGAAAAATACCATGGTTGTTAAAATAACTCAACATCTGAACAAGTATAATTTTCTCAAATACTTTACTAAGTGTAGGTAGTATGGATATCGGTCGAAAATTATTAACATCTGACATACTACCCGATTTAAACAAAGGAATTACTCTACTCATTTTCATGAGCTCAGGAAACACACCTCGAGCAACACAACCATTAAACACAGAAGTCAAGTGGGGGGGCAATAATATTAATTATATAATTAACTGTCTTTACTGATAAACCCCACAGATCAACTGTTTTTTTAATATGAAGGGATTTAAAAGAGCGTAAAATATCTTTCACAGTGACATCTGAAAATTCAAAGGTTGTGTCGCATTTTACAATACATTGCTTAAGGAGCGATTCAGCTATAATAGGCGATGACACTAATGATTTTGTAATCAGTACAGGCACATTTGTGAAATGGGCTTCAAATTCAGCCGCCACTTCTTTATCTACTTTCACATTCTTATCACCTATCTTTAAACTAAAGTCTTAATGATACTTAATACGGAACATATTCATACTTTGTTAAATGTTCATTAGAAATTGAATAAATCAATGATTACGTTCGCATAAGAAAGACAAACTTCGCTTTAAAACAGCTGATCGGCCGATGACCGTTGACGGCTCGCCGTTGTTACCTACGCTCATTGAAGCGTTCGCGCAATTCTAGGTATGAATGAATGAAATTATACTGTCGAAGCTTTACACGCCTACATGTATTTTGTCTGTACATGCCTACATAATACGTAACATTTAAGGCATAGACTCTTAGACACATTTTTTTGAAATCACTATAACTTTTATGTTATATTGTTTTTTGTGTAATGTACATTCTAATTACGATCTATGACCGTTAAACTACAACATACTCGAACAGTTGTCCCATAACCTGATACACCCTGTATATATCCCACTGTTGGGCTCGAGCCTTCTCCACAATAGGAGAACACGAAGAATTAGCACGCTGAAGTGGCAATGGGCAGGACCACTAGGTGGACCGACGACCAAGTGATAGTTGCTGGGCGTCGTTGGATGCAGGCGGCACAGGACCGCACTTTGTGGCGTAACATGAAGGAGGCCTACGTCCAGCAGTGGACGGCGATAGGCTGAAATGATGATGATGATGACGATTCCCAAGGGAACGGGAACTACGTGGGTAAGGCGACGGAAACCGAAGCGAAGTGAGAGCGCCAGGGCGTTTGCTAGTATACATATAATAAACAGAAAAAGTACATTCTGTTAAAATAATATACAATTAATTATATTACTTCATTTTTATACATAACTGCTGACCCGACGAACTTCCTACCGCCATAATTTTTTTCGTAAATATATTTCCTAATTTTCCGTAAATATAGTCTCTGGAAGAACCATTACAGCTTTGTCCGGAAAGATTCGATCGTCTTGGTGGCGGCAGTGTTAATGATGATTCAAAGAGAATACAAATTACCGATTATTAATTTCTGACAAAATTATAATGATCAACCGGTGCCGCATGCCGGTACTTAACTGGTGCAGTAGATTGTCCGCGTGATTGTTATATTAATGTTATAGTAATTTAATAAAATAATTCATCTCATATATTAGTTTTTCAGAACAATTCAACTAATCAACATATCGAAAATTCGAAAGCTAACAACTAAATATGTCCCACTGTTGGGCTCGAGCCTGCTGGTCAGACGTGTTGGTATAGGTAGTTTTATTAAAATTAACAAATAATAAGCAGTGTTAAACATTTGCAGACAGTCTGTAAATTGTGCTTAAATTAAATACAATTAGCAAGTTAAGTGACGATGGTCAGACCACATCGCTCGTCGAACCGACAACCATTGGGGAAGAAAGAATCTTGAGTGGCGACCACGTATTTGACGTCGTCGCGTCGCACTAGTTGGAATGACAGCTTCACTTCACAGTGAGCCGTTGGCTGCAGGTGGCATAGAACCGTTCTTAGTGACATTCTCGTGGCAAGGTTTACGTCCCACAGGGGACATTTGCGGGCTGGTGGATGGAAATACAATTACTTATTTATGTATGTCCGCGCCTTCGCTCACATGTAAATATACTTTTCCAAAATTGATATGTTAAAATCCGTCAATTTGCCGCTGTATCACCCGCGTCTAAAATCACCCGTGCGAATACCTAGATAAAAAATTGCCAATGTCACTCGCTGATAATGTAGCTTGCTATTTGTGAAAGAATTTTTAATATTGGCTTAACTCCTGCGGTTTCATTCGCGTAGGTCTCGTCTTCGTGAGAATACCGGGTCAATAAATTGCCAACATATCTTACTCGATGATAACGTAGCTTTCCATTGGTACAAGAATTTGAAATGTAGATTATTTTCGCGCGGTTTCACCCGCATCGTTCCTGTTTCTATCCCTGTGGGAATACCGGATAGTATAGCTATCCATTGGACATAGGTGAAAGATTTTTTGAAATTGTTTGGTGGCTTAAACGTGAAAGCGTAACAAAGAAATTTAGTTTCGCATTTATAATATTAGCTTATTAGCAAGCTTTAGAGACATTTCATAGTTTTAAATAGGTACACCTACGCTATTCGCTGTTGATAGATAACTAAGTTGTATGTATACCAAGATGACCCTATCATCAATATCAACATTAACAACGACATTATAACAACTCGCTCTTTAAACTAATCACAGATATTGTATGACATAGTATGTTTGGAGTTATCTAACAAAATGTATTCCTTTTATATATATAGTTACCTAATATTATATTATATTAAAATGTTCTATTTAACTCACAATGACCGCCAATAAATACTAGTCAAAATGGCAAACAATATTGTACGTGATACTGGTACCACAGTATAGTAATCTATCAGTAATGTATCTCGGCCGTAACCTTGAATTAAATACCTACATTCATGCGGTATATAAACATGTGATAGGGCTGCCCGCCTCCAGCATCTTAATTACATTTGCCTACTTTGTGTTTCCATTTAGTTTTGTATATACTTTTCTTATTTAAACAAATAAAATACTTTGTGAATTGAATAGAAAGTGTTCAATAAGAATGCGTGTTGATTTTTGATTGGTAGTTTTTAATTAAAAAAAACATGTTTATGTTTAAATAACAAAATCTAGTAACAGACAGACGGTCAAATTATGTTTTTCTAGTACTATTCATACACACAGTACAATAGACATCTGTTATTATTAATAATAAAATACCACGTCTTTACTTTGAATTATATAAACTAACAAAACAAAACACATTATGAGTTTTAACACAAGCGTACCTACCGTAACATGATTCATGAACCGCCTAAACTATCTATTTCACTCGTGTCAATCACTTTATTCACTTTATTTATTAATCCAGACAACTTTTTTTCGGGAGAATAAAGGAAATACTTATACATTAAACCGACACACATTATGTACCTACCTAATAGTAAGTAAAATTATTTTATAATAGGTAAGATTTCAGAGTTTGCAGGTAATCTAAAATAAAGTTATCTCTGGATTCGTTATTGACGAATTCATGCAACCAAAAACAGCATAATATACCCTACTTGTCATATTAAATGTGTATAATTATGAATTTTAGTGGAAAATTCGCGCAGTTATTGTTAAAAAAACAACACACCGTTCGCTCGTCACTGCAGCACAGTCGCGACTGTATGCATGCCGAGCGCATGCCGAGATCGAGGCGCGTAGGTATAGCTCGCGTTTCGTCCGTTTGTATGAAGTTGGATTACTGATTGATAATATTACCGTGCTGGTACTGTATCAGCGCGTGTAACATACCACATACCGAAACATAACACGTAACTAATAAAAAAAGCTGTTATCTTTTGGATACTTAGGTAACCCGTGCCCATGACATATATTATACAACCTCAAAAATAGTGTTCTGTAATATTTAATCCAAAACAAAAGAGTACATGTATAGTATTAAAAACTTTTCGTAAGTACAACTAAATACTAGTAGAGTACCCGCTGATAAATTATACACCTCGACTCGACCCTAGCAAACAAAACTAACAGAGCGTTGTCCCTGTCGCACGTTACAGGTAGTGACGTCACACCGATCACTACACTCGCGTATCTATTATAAAGCTGTAATGGATTACGATTTTTGGAACGAAGTTCCTTATCGCGCGTTGTGAAAGGGGGCTAGACGGAAAAAATTCTTACGAAAAGTTGTCACGACACTTTTTGCTATAGTAAGCTATTGTAAGCTGTGCGGCGTCGCATGTTTCTCTGTCTGTCTCTCTCTCTCTTATAGAAAGCAAGCCAGATATTTTCATTTCTATTTCGCATTGAACAGTGTGGTGTCGCGACGATTATTTTTGTTGAGTGTATACAGGTTTTTTGTAAATAATAAATAATAAAAAATAATAATAATAATGAATCCTGACAGTGTTTCTGCACAAGTTCAGGATATTGCTGATGGAATTAGGTAAGTAGAGATTATATACAGATAATAATATGTTATTTTAATATTATTATAACTTAAAAAAAATAAAATTTTATTACAATTCCTTCACTAATTAATCGAAAGAAACTTCGTTCCATCCGGGTGTCCCTCGACACCTCTCAAGTTTTTTTTGTAATTAAATAAATTTCACGTATTTATTTCTATAATTGCTGTCTTTATATTGAGGAGAAATAAGATAAAACTTTGTATCACGATAACATATTTATTTATTTAAACAGTCAGTTTTTTTTGGGTCTGCCTTTTTTGGGAGTGTTGAACTTAACTATAGTGGAAGATGTCTGTTTCTCCGCTTCGTTTAATATATTGTTCAATGTTCTTCTTGATATTCCGGTGGCGTTAGCGACTCGCTCTTGTATCTTCTTAAAATAATCCTTCACATCAACATCTTTGTGTTTTTTATATATGTCTGCTTCATTCACAAAACACTTATAAACATTGTAAATAATTTCTCGTGACTGACCTTGTAAAGGTTTGCCTTTTTTTCCCAAAGACGCCATCTTATATTTAAAAATTTGGAGGTTTTAACAATTCTACATTTATATATTGTAACTGAACGCAACCACAATCTCTTATACTTATAGAACGACTGACAAACGATATCATATCAGGCGAGTGAACTAATGTGAAACAGGTAATGTGCGAGAGGGACAACACTCTACGAACACGAAATTAATAGATTGTCTCTTTCCAAAGATCGATGTGCGATATTAATTGCCGGGTGTTATAAATATGTACCTATCTATATTGTATCAATGTGTGCGTAACAACAATACACAGGGATATCACTTGCCAATATATTAAATGATGCACAATTATCACAATCTGTAATGTCGGACGCATTTTCAAATAATATTTAAAATTAACATTGTACCTCAGAAGTTGTAAAGTAATTGTTTGTGTGGGTACATGTCGGTATAATGTACTGTGGCACCAAACTATTTTAAGTGGCCATCTAATTAATAATATACAAACACGGCAACAACTGTATCCGTCCCAATATATGTATGTATTATATCAACGATTACTCACGTTGTAAATGTGAATAAGTTTACTGTGTAACGTTAACTAATGTTGCAAACTGTACTGTGCGTGTTGTGTGCGAACTTAGCGATCAGCTGTTTGTGGTCGCGCAGCGCGCCGACACACCCCGCCTCCCCTCACCTACCCGTGACCCTCGCCCCGCGCACATACACCCCCCCTCGCCCCGCGCGGCGTCCCCCCTTGGCTTCACTCCCCTCGCTCTCGACGAGGCATCGCCATTTTTATCGATCTTCCTGTGAATTTTGTTAGCCGTCGGAGACTTGGCGCGTCGCGTTGTCACGTTGTGTGCCCCTGTAGCGCCCGCGCCTACCGCGCCCACACCGCACGGCGCAGCGCCGCGGGGTGACCGTCCCGGCCTGCGGGGGGCGCCGCCGGGATCAACGGAGCGCGGGGGAGCGGGGGCCGCGGCACACGACGCAGGCGCGCGGGGGCCGGGGCGGCGGGGCCAGTCTCGCGCTCGCCACCGCTCTGCGCGCACGTGTGCGCGTCGCTCTCGGCACCAACGATCAGCTGATCGGCGCGCGCCCCGCGGCGCAGATGCCGTGAGGCCGCGCTCGCCGACATGACGGGCTACGCCCGCGGCGAGGCCGACTTCACCGCCGCCGAGCGCTTCCGCCGGGACGCGCGGCCCGCCTCGCTCGCCCCCAAGGACTACTCGGTGCCTTTACACGTAGACTGCAGTATCGAATACGAGCTTCCCGACTGTGCCAAGCCGCCGCAGGGCGTCAAGATCGAGCCGCTGCTCATGATCCACCCGTCGCACTTCCGCAGGCTCGAGAGCCTGCGGCGGGTGCCCTTCGTGAACAACCTGCCGCGCGGGGACGCGGCCGCCGCCGCCGCGGTGACGCCGGCGCGGGCCGCTCGCGCCCGCACGGCGCGTCGCTGCTGCCGCGCGGCGCCCGCCCCGCCGGCGCCTCCCCCTCAGCCGCAGCCGGCGGCGGCGGCGCGCGCCCGGCCCGCCGCGGAGGAGCCGGCGCGCCCGCTGCCCTGCTACCGGTTCGAGTCGTTCGGCGCGGAGGCGGGCGCGGCGGGCAAGCTGGCGGCGCGGGCGCGGCTGAAGGCGCAGCGCTACGCGCCCGTGGCGCCGCCGCCGGGCGCGCACCTGGAGCGCTTCGACAAGCGCGCGCTGCAGCAGCTGCCCATCTACATGTAGCGGCCGCACGGCGCACCCCCTCTGTGATGTTCACTGTAATTAGTTAGTCGTTAAGTGCGCGAGTGTGTGTGTGTGTGTCTATATGTGCGCGAGACACTCGAACTATACCAAATACTAACGTGTACGTTGATATTGTTTAGAATGTTGATTTATGTGTTGTCGTGCCGGACGATGCGCCGCCTCGCCGGGAGCGGGCCGTCCGCCCGCCGGCGCTCCGTCGCCAGTGCATACCCACCTTGAACGTATTTATTCGCAAACGCAGTAACCGCCGCTTGTCAACTAAGTTATTGTACGGTCGCCGACACGTTGCGTGTATTACTGTGTATATCATATCGGTATATAACATATATGTTCAAATATTGTATTATAATGATGATGGCATGTACCTATAGAGTAATCAAATGAAAGTGAGAAAAATTATAAGTAATAATAAAAAAATACTAGGACATAGTTATGTTTTGGAATACTAGACGTGTTCTAGCGTAGCCCCGAGCGGCACCTAGGGCCGCACTCTATCTGTTTGTAAGCGGTTATGTTTGTTAAGATGATGATATATATATATATGACGAAGAGTCCTCTCATGAATAGTCTGATTAACGAATATTCGGCATGTAAAAGTCTTTATAAAACGCTTACTTAGCATATCATAGTATTATATTGTGTCATAGTCCAATGCCAAAAATATAACTATCTTTTTACAAAAATCCTTAAGATATCGTTTTATTTACCTCCATGCGGTCGGACCACGGTACGTACCAGTTCGTATGTGTGTGTGACAGTGCTCGCGAAGCGGCCCGGGCCGCGGTGCGTGGTGGGCCGGCGGGCCGGTGTACGGGACACTGCGCCGAGGGACGCTTGTAAGTATTGTGTATACTACCTAGGACGTGTATCTACCCTATCATACGCTCCGCTCGCTGTGTACTGTGTACTTGGTGCGAGACTGGCTCGCTATCACACCGCACACACGCGGTGTCACCCGCCCCGACTAGTATGTACCCACGCAACATTAGTCAAGTGTTACCTCTCTACACATTTACATATTATGGCCAAGCAATAACATATTATTATACAGTATACCGCTGTTACAAGTTGATAGTACTAAACTAAAAAAACATTGTATAGTACCTACATATTGTAGTAACCAAACCAACCGTCTAGCGTCTACCTACAATTTAATAATTATTTACAGTTATTACTTACAATAAATACTATTTAAAGGCAAAAATAATACACAGGTATTTAACTGAAGATAATTTTATAGGTAATCTGTGAATACAGAGGCATGGCGTTCACAATATACTTATCTAAGTATAACAGTTGTAACTTCAATATACCTATGTATCACTAGTCCAACATGTCTCTGGGTATACGTATTGTTATAAATGGATCATCATCTCGGCTGACATACGTCCCACTGCTGGACTGGAGCCTCCTCCACAATGAGAGGGAAACTCCCCTACTATATTATTGTTGGTGTAAGGTTTTATTTAGAGTTTTCTTCTCTTGCATAGTTGTTATCTGCCATGTACAAGACAGCTGTGGTGAATTGTATCATTACTCTGTCACCACAAAGGTAGAAACGGAATCATGTTAAATTAAAATTATGTGTTTTATACGGAAGGATGTCTTGTTTCAATTACCTTTTTCTTCGTCTTGGCAATCAGCTACAAGCCATTTTTGCCAGTGTCGAGATATAATCTTTACAAATTATCAGTTTCTTCTAATTAGTTATTGTCCGTGAGTAGGTCAAATTGTCGTCGACATTATTGGCCGCACTGTTAACGGTATTTTTAGAGATTTTGATGGAAACGAATAGGTTACATAGGTACCTTTTATATCATATTCACTATACCCCAACAGTTCCTTTGTCATATATTACGTAAAATGCCATCAAAATTATTTAATATAACACATTAAACCACTAAGATAAAAATACAAGACCACCATGACACTTCCACTTTCCCGCCAAAAAAAACTTCAATGCCCTTAGTAGCTAGCATAAATATATAATGTGCTGCTATTCTGCCAATGTCCGTTGTGTAAGAATATAATCAGTGCTTTAATAGTCGTGATAGCCTTAGCTTGATTTCTTGTATAAAATGTCTCGTATATGTATGCTTGATACAATTCTGCCAATGTCCGTTCACGTTAATATCATAAACATGAGATGGGGAGGTGCTTAAGAATTTGACAGATATAGTGTTGTACCTACGTATCAGATGTATCTCACACACCAGTGCCCGATAATATTATTTTATCTGACTAATATATAGGTGATTCATTTTTACACAAGCACTTACGTTATTGAGAACTTAAATTGAACTATGTACGTCCAACTGCTATTAATTATAATTAAGTCTGGCAAATTGAACATTCATTTGATAACGTGTTGCTACCAAATAGTTACTTTAAAATTATATCTTCTGCTTCCTTGTTGGACTGTATCCTGTATAGTATAGGTACGTACTGCTATGAGCACACATATGTATATGTGTGTGTATTAGCAACCTTAATATGATATAATAATATGCAATTTTGGATCTAGATACGGTTACGGAGAATAGGATAACATTATATCGGTTGTATAATGTAAATATTTCGGATAATTCGATAGTTTTGGTTACGGATATTGATTTTTTAGGGAATTGTAAAAGGATTTAGCCAATTGTGGTGATCATTGTATTATTACCCTTTAGAGAGGCTTAAGTTTAAGCTGTCTGGTCGGCTGGTACATAGAAAACCTGTCTCATACAGACACCGACCCTATCCGAAAATATCCAAAACTTTTATGTCGGTTTTGGTTATATTTTCATTTCGTATATCCGATAGTTATGGTTACGGAGCTCCATATCATCCCTAGTATGTATGTCTACATACTAGGGACGCCCGCCGCCTACGTTTACAATTTGTTATTTGCATTAGTTCTGTATGCAGTGACGTACATAATAACTAGTTAACCTACACAGCCCAGTCCCACCTACGCGATTTCGCAAAATTATCAATGACAAAATTATTTATTTCCTTGAAAGTATAAATCTATACATAACAATTAGAACTTGTATAATTTTCTCATAAATTTATATTTGTATTGAAAATTGGTTACATTTAAATCGCAATAAACGTGTTCGTCGAATAATTTAGTGTGGGGTCGGTCGGTCAGCTCCACGGACACGCACTTACCGACTGTCTGTTGCACATTATAAGACAAGGCGTATTTCATTAGTGACGCACTAATGAGGGCCACGTTTTAGTATATCGTACATTCACGTTAAATGTAGAGACAGTTACTAAGTATACCATTGTTGTTCACGAAACGCGATTAGTCCTCACACTTGCAACTATTATACTTGAATAGCAATAAACGTTTCAAGTATTAACGATTGCATATCAGTTAAATATATGTAACTGTCGGTGTGTTCGTGTTTGTACATTAATGTTTATATATGTAACAAGGTATGCGTTTGCGAAACATTCATTTCAAATCTTGTATAATGTCTTCTGGTACCTTCTTGTGTCTGCTTCTGTCTAAGAAAACTAAATGTTATTAGCATTCAACAACAGACGTGCTGTTGTTAATTTGCATTTTTATATAAAAACCAACAAATCGCTCGCAAATAACTTCGCAGTTTCATTACCTGACACTATATTTATGTCTCAACACCGACCCAGACTTTAGACGTGATAGGTGTTTCGCGAGGTAAGAGAATAGAAATACAATTCGTTTTGAATCCCGTTTCCCACCCGTAATTGTCATAAATGAGAACTAAAGAATATGATGTGTATACATATAACATCGACTTCACGGAAGGTACATTTTCAGACATCAACAGTATGTAGATTGAAAAGAAGAAGAAAATAAATGTTAGATGTTCTTGATGGACCTTCTTCAAATACGTAATATGAACAGGGTTTTTTTTGTATTTGAATAAGTTATTCAGTGTACTAAGAGCAATCCTTGATGCAAAGAGTGGTAGGACCACACTGTCGACAGTTATCTGTCTACAGCCGCGGGCCGGTCCGTCCGGGGCAGTACCACACTCTCGCAGAAAATCGACGTCTGAGTAGTAGCGATTTGTTACTGCGCTTCGTTCGGTGAGCGAGAGAGCCGGCAGCCTGACTTTCTGAGGGTGTTTGCGTGTGGAGGGTTTTGGTGGTGCCCTTGGTATCACCGAGCCTCGATGCACGCATTCACACTCCCTTCACTTTCTTCGCGGTAGGCAACGGCCTTGTAAAGGTCCATGAGCGGCAGCAACACTTACCATCAGGTGTACTGTTTGCTCGTGTGCCACCGTTAGCAATAAAAAAAAAAAAAAAAAAAAATATGTATTTTACAAAACGATTACATTAAACAATCGCGCAAACGCAAAATATTTAAAAAGGTAGTTATTTTTTCTTTATTATTAGTATCGTGTATATATTCATAAGCATTCGGTAAAAACTGTTATTGTGACATTACAAACAGATACTTAAATTGTATCTATTCGTGTAGATATCGTTTAGCTATAGCTGTCTGAATGCGTGCAACCCAGGGTCGGAGAGTTAGCTTGCAGTTAATATGTATAACCTATACGCATTGACGTGGCACGGCACTAGCCAACATACTCGCGTCGCCATGTTTTAAATTTTATCAAATTGTTAGTAATATTGATTGAAACCGTTGGAACGGTTTAGTGTAATTATATTTTCTCGTTTATATGAATTGCGGTAAGCAATAAGTAGTTAACAATGGCGTTAGTTTATATTGTTATGTAGTCAGCGTGAAGTGGTGAACAATAGTGTTTTAGGTCCGATGTAATTACAAGTGTGGTGCGATTGAACTGTTCGCCTCGCCGCCATTGTTTCGCACACGATGACAACACTTCCAAAACATCGAGCAAACAAAAGGCCGCCACAGAGCCCCGCTATTCACTCGCCTCGCTATACATTATATATTTTACGTTTGAAAGGCACTTACAGACAATGACTCGTGAATAATCTACAATAGCTGTTGGGAAAGAAATTCTTCATACATAGCCATTCTGGGAAATAACAATTTAGTCGGAACCATTACAATAAAACTTGATTATTTCGATTCGTCTCGTTCGTGCGAACGTCATGCCTATTAGTGGTTTCTGAGTCTAATTAAGATGCAGTCGGTGATTGTGAGCGCACGCAGCCTCTTATATCACGAAATGTGCCTCCCACAGCACGAAACGTGTCTCACAAGCGACCGACGATCTTCCATCAGACGGCACGCACGCTGTCATCATCGCGCCACTCGAGCGTTCGAGGACTGTTAAGAGCTTAGCCCGAGTGCAATACGCGAGGTCGCACTGTGCCGCGGCCCCACCTCAGTATTCACCTAATAATTCGATATAAGCATCGAGACAAATGGATGATTGACTCGGGCAGACGAGCGCTTTGCGTCTGCACGCAACACACCCCGCCGCCACCGCCACGGCACGATATACAATTAAAACTATGCAGTTTATCTTTACAGACATAATAGAATGATTAGTGTTGTATATTATAATACTAGCTTTTGCCCGCGGCTTCGCCCGCGTAAAAGTTTACTTGCATATTGAACTATTATCGCAAAGAATATTATCGACATAAAAAGTATTACATTTCTTAATTTAAGAAATACTCTATCTACGTGTCAATTTTCATCCAAATCTGCTCAACAGTTTAAGCGTGATTGAGTAACAAACATCCAAATATCTTCACAAACTTTCACATTTGAATATTACTTCCAGCCTTGTAGTTCAGATTGCCGTGCAAATACGATGGTATTGTGGCCTTTCTTTAGTCTCTGATAACGTACTTTTCCATTGGTGAAAAAAAATTATATCAATCAAACACCCGCAGTTTCATTCACGTAGACCCCATTCTCATGCCAATACCGAGATAAAAAATGCCTATGTAACTTGCTGATATTATAAATTTACATGGGTAAAAAAAAATATATAAATCCCAGAAATATCAGAGATATAAATTGCCTATGCTACTCGCTGACAACATAGGTAGCTTTCCATTGGTGAAAGAATTTTAAAAATTGGTCAACATCCCCCGGTATAGTTGTCGTTCCTGGGCAAATACCAGGATGAAAATAGCCTTTATATAGTATTCACTGATAATATAGCTTTTCATTAGTGAATTAATTTTTTAAACCATTATATTCCCGTGATTTCACCGGCATTGTACCCGATCCCGTAGGAATATCGGGATAAAAATAGCTTAAATATGTTACTCGCTTAAAAATAGCTTTCCATTAGTGAAATAATTTTAAAATCGACTTAATTCATCCACACCGGGATAAAATATAGCCTGAGATAAAATAGTCTAAGTTATTCCTTATGTACGACTGGTAGACCTGATGGTAAAATATAATCAATATCGGTCCAGCCATTTTGAAGATTACCTGTAACGAATAGACAGACAGACAAAAAAATTTGGACCGTATTGTGTGAGCATAAATAAAACCTATTATTTTGATAGACAAACAGACACTTCAAATTTATTTATTTGTAGAGATAGAAAATTGTAATAATATTTTGATTGTAACTTACTGTCTGGTAGCTGCTAGAAATATTACCACGTTTTCATTGTTCCTGGGTGTCGCAAAATACTACTAAGGCAAAGATTTACATCGACCTGGACCAATTGGTGATGCCGCCTGGCCAACAATGTCGGCCAGGTCATAAAATGTTGCTAGAACCTTTGCAATATATCTACGATGGCAGTAGTAGGTACCTTACCTACATATCGCGTCGATCCAAAGTAATTAGGATAAGAGCAAGATAATGATGATATATCATTGGCTGGGTGTCTTCGACTATATACGTTTTATCCTTTTGGGGCAGCCCAAAATTGTTTCTTAGTGCGTGCTTACCCCAAATAACCGATCGGTATACAAAATTTCACATTCTTAGGCCCGGTATCTTTGGCTATACGCTTTCACCCTCTTAGGGGTTGAATTGCCAAAAATTCTTTGTTAGAGCTCGCTTATCCTTGCCAAAATTTTTTTCATAGTGCTTGGTAAGTGAGCACTAAGAAAATCTGTGGGTAATCCAAGAAAGCCAACCGTGTACTAAAATGATCCTTCCTAGGCTCAGTGATTTCGGTTAAACGCTTTTCACCCCCTTAGGGCTAAAATTGCAAAAATCTCTCTTCCCCCAGGAAAGGCAACTTTATACAAAATTCTATGTTTCTAGGCCTAATGATTTCGGCTATATATTTTACACCCCTTTAGGAGTTGATTTTAATAAAATAATTTCTTAGAGCTCACTTAAAACAAAGGAAAGAGAATTGCATAGAAAGTTTTACGTTCCTAGCTCCAAGAGTTTCGTCTATACGCTTTTCACTCACTTAAGGGGGTGATTTTCCAAAAATCCTTTGCTAGTGCTCGTGTACCCCAAGAAATAAGACAACGTAAAAAGAAAATACTTTCCCCTATTTCAACCCCTTATACCTATTTTTTCGCAATAAAAAGTAGCCTTATATACTTTCTCAAGCTTTAGTTCATCTCTGTACCAAATTTCATCAAAATCGGTTAAGTGGTTTCGACGTGAAAGACTATATGCTTTTCAATCCCCCTTTTTTGGGGTGAACTGCGGTCAGCGCGTTCCTCGCACCACTCCATTCGGGGCGACAGAGGGGCGTAAGCACGCAACACCCGCAACCCACCCGAACACCACGTCGCCTTCGTCGTTGGACCGACCACCGGAGCAGGGTTACTTGTGCTTTTCAACCCCTTAAGGAGGTGAATTACCAAAAATCCTTTGCTAGTACTCGTGCACCCCAAGAAATACGATGGTGTAAAAAAAGTACGTTTCTAGGCCCAGTGGTTTCGGCTGTATGCTTTTTGGTATTTTAGGGGTTGAATTTCATCCCTATGTAAGTGAAACTACCAAAACGCTAGAACGAATATTTATTTATTTATTATCAGGTGCCTTCATACAAAGATTCACGGTTGTATCATCGAAAATGACGAATTTCCATACAAAATATCATCCCCTATTTCAACCTCTTATACCCATTTTTCCCAATAAAAAGTAGCCTATATCCTTTCTCAAGCTTCAGTCCATCTCTGTATAAATTTCATCAAAATCGGCTTAGACGTGAGAGGCTATATGCTTTTCACCCTCTTAAGGGGGTGAATTTCCAAAAATCCTTTGCTAGTGCTCGTGCACCCCATGAAATACGATGGTGTAAAAAAAAATACGTTTCCATGCCCAGTGGTTTCGGCTGTATGCTTTTTGGTATTTTAGGGGTTGAATTTCATCCCCATGTAAATGGAATTTCCAAAACGCTTGAGCGAATAATTATTTATTTATTATTAGGTGCCTCAATACAAAGATTCGTGGTTCGATCATCGAAAATGACGAATTTCCATACAAAATGTCATCCCCTATTTCAACCCCTTATACCCATTTTTTTGCGATAAAAAGTAGCCTATATCCTTTCTTAAGCTTTAGTCCATCTTTGTACCAAATTTCATCAAAATCGGTTTCGACGTGAAAGGCTATATGCTTTTCAACCCCTTAAAGGGGTGAATTTCCAAAAATCCTTTGCTAGTACTCGTGCACTCCAAGAAATACGATGGTGTAAAAAAAGTACGTTTCTAGGCCCAGTGGTTTCGGCTGTATGCTTTTTGGTATTTTAGGGGTTGAATTTCATCCCTATGTAAGTGAAACTACCAAAACGCTAGAACGAATATTTATTTATTTATTATCAGGTGCCTTCATACAAAGATTCACGGTTCTATCATCGAAAATGACGAATTTCCATACAAAATATCATCCCCTATTTCAACCTCTTATACCCATTTTTCCCAATAAAAAGTAGCCTATATCCTTTCTCAAGCTTCAGTCCATCTCTGTATAAATTTCATCAAAATCGGCTTAGACGTGAGAGGCTATATGCTTTTCACCCCCTTAAGGGGGTGAATTTCCAAAAATCCTTTGCTAGTGCTCGTGCACCCCAAGAAATACGATGGTGTAAAAAAAAATACGTTTCCATGCCCAGTGGTTTCGGCTGTATGCTTTTTGGTATTTTAGGGGTTGAATTTCATCCCCATGTAAATGGAATTTCCAAAACGCTTGAGCGAATAATTATTTATTTATTATTAGGTGCCTCAATACAAAGATTCGTGGTTCGATCATCGAAAATGACGAATTTCCATACAAAATGTCATCCCCTATTTCAACCCCTTATACCCATTTTTTTGCGATAAAAAGTAGCCTATATCCTTTCTCAAGCTTTAGTCCATCTTTGTACCAAATTTCATCAAAATCGGTTTCGACGTGAAAGGCTATATGCTTTTCAACCCCTTAAAGGGGTGAATTTCCAAAAATCCTTTGCTAGTACTCGTGCACCCCAAGAAATACGATGGTGTAAAAAAAATACGTTTCTAGGCCCAGTGGTTTCGGCTGTATGCTTTTGGTATTTTAGGGGTTGAATTTCATCCCCATGTAAGTGAAACTACCAAAACGCTAGAACGAATATTTATTTATTATCAGGTGCCTTAATACAAAGATTCACGGTCCTATCATCAAAAATGACGAATTTCCATACAAAATATCATCCCCTATTTCAACCCCTTATACCCATTTTTTCGCGATAAAAAGTAGCCTATGTCCTTTCTCAAGCTTTAGTCCATCTCTGTACCAAATTTCATCAAAATCGGTTAAGACGTGAAAGACTATATGTTTTTCACCCCCTTAAGGGGGTGAATTTCCAAAAATCCTTTGCTAGTGCTCGTGTACCCCAAGAAATACGATGGTGTAAAAAAAAAATACGTTTCTAGGCCCAGTGGTTTCGGCTGTATGCTTTTTGATATTTTAGGGGTTGAATTTCATCCCCTTGTAAATGAAATTTCCAAAACGCTTGAACGAATATTTATTTATTTATTGTCAGGTGCCTTAATACAAAGATTCGTGGTTCTATCATCGAAAATGACGAATTTCCATACAAAATGTCATCCCCTATTTCAACCCCGTATACCCATTTTTCCGCGATAAAAAGTAGCCTATGTCCTTTCTCAAGGTTTAGTCCATCTCTGTACCAAATTTCATCAAAATCGGTCCAGTGGTTTAGACGTGAAAGCGTAGCAGACAGACAGACAGACAGACAGACAGAGTTACTTTCGCATTTATAATATTAGTAAGGATTGTGTTCATGTGACGTCACGTGCAATGTCGCACACTGAACACTCAGTACTTACTTTCACACTCATGTTTAGTAACATTCATGTACCTATGTTACGGATTTTGTAACTTTACAGCACTGGGTATACAATGCCATAATGTGTTAGCGATATTATTCAAACTATTAACTTGTTTATAGCATTCTTAGAGAGCGGCTAACTTTTGGTGCAACATTACAACGGTGCCATTAGCGAGCGCAACTGATGTATCTTTATTAACAACCATATGACCTTTCAAAGTAATACGTGCACATATATTGCGGATACTGAAACCGGCAGTAATCAACTCAACAGACTCGCACGAAGCGAGACGTTTAAGATAAGAGCTCGCTATGATAATTGTGCGTCTCTTCGAGTGCGAGTGCATAGTCACCGCTGAACGCGATCCCTCGTCTACTCGCCGACGGCAAATTCGATTCCCGAAATACGAGTATAATTTATCGTCGGTATTATCTTTCGTGAAACGAAAACCCAATTTATGTACGTCCGCCACCCGTCGTCATAAAACATAATATTATCGACGTCGCCCCCTCCCTAGGCGATCACGAAACTAAGCAAGCATCGGCCATTTTAAGTACCGAACTTGACAGGCGGGCGTGGATCGCGTCCCGCTCGCTCTCGCGGACCCCGCGGCGGGTGCGAGCGAGACCGCTAGCGAGCGGAACTCTTTTATGTGCCCGCTCCGGAACTGGGAGCGTTCTGCGCCATCTCACGCTATTTTTGTAAATAAGAGCGACAACTACAAGTAGAACCCACACATTTCACTGTCTTTGTGAGCGACAGCGGCGCAGATCATACTGCACCTACTGTACCGAGATATACTCTCAAATGCTAACTAATAATTGCTCTAAACTACACCTAACAACTATATTTTCTTATCAATAAACAATTAGTACATAGTATGCGCACTGGTCGCGCGCTGTTCTCACGAGTGTGCAATCACAATGCAGACTGTTTTCAATTATTTTGTTAGTTTTACATTTAGGTATATTTTCATTAATAAATGATGTTCATTCGTATGTTGGTACAGTGTTCAGTTAGTCGTCTAATGTGGTGTCTAGTGACGTCACAAACAATATACCACTAGCTACATAGCGAGCGAGTGCAGCGCGGCGGGGGGAGCCACTACGGGGCCGCGATCAGCTGATTGGGTGTGCGCGTGTGTGCGGGGAGGGGCGCGCCGTGTGACGACACACGCACACGCGCGCACCGCTCAGCTGATACCGCTGAGTATAGCTATAGCCCCCCTGCCTCCTCCCGCCCGCCCTGTGCTCTCACAGAGCGAGGCTCTCGTGTACTTGTATGGCTCAGCTCAAGCCCATGGCGCTGGCCTGCGGTCCCGTACTCCCGCTCCGTGCCGTGCCGTGCTGTACCTAGACGCATACCTACGTGCTTTATAATTATAAAACACATGTGGTACGTGCGCGCCGCTCGCCTCTCTTACAATTTTACGGTTTATTGAACGCAATGGCCGCTCACTGCGACACAATAATTAACGTTGCCTATCTAAGCAACGGTGTATTGCGATAATTTCATCGTCATAGGTATTAGGTACACACTTAAGGGTGTAGATTGTTGGCCTGAGATCTTGATTTCGAGCGACCGCAGCGCCAAAGTTTAATGTAACATCCGACGGGGCGGATGAATGACCTAGAGAGCGCGATTTTCAAAATGTTTTGCAACAAACGTTCCACGTTGAGAAATTGTTATTGAACTTGAATATTTACAGCATAACAATAACGTTGAATTTTTGGAAACTAGCTGTTGATTCTTTTTAAAAGATTAATAAGAGTAGTTGAGACACAATTTTTATGTTTTTCTATCATTACATTACATAGTATAAAACAAAGTCGCTATCCGCCGTCTGTCTGTCCCTATGTATGCTTAGATCTTTAAAACTACGCAACGGATTTTGATGCAGTTTTTTTTAATAAATAGAATGATTCTTAAGTAAGGTTTATATGTATAATACATGCATAATATAGTAGAGAAACGCTGATTAATTTAGAGGTTTCTAATGTGATGTCGTAAATAAGCACGTTTTTTTGCGCTTATATTGCAAACGTTGGCTGAACCCTACGAGATAGACCAAAATAATGTACTACAGTATTATCCATCTTAAAAAGTTCAACAAAAAAAGTCCACGATGGCATATGTCTATCTCTTAGGGATAACCCACCATAACCATTTTTTATCCTCTACTAAAAAATGATTATTTACAAAGTGATTTTATACAATACAGCATTAATCCTTATCCAATTAAGTACCTTAAATAAATTGTGCATTTATTATAGATCAATATGCTTTTTATAGTATGTAATTTAAGTGAATATTGCCGAAGATAGCGAGGGCGGGTTACTAGTTTATAATATAATATACAATCAAGAGCAGGTCCGGACTGACATTTTTGTATTCTACTTACCTAAAATTCCAACTATGTATTTATTTGTAATTTCACTACCAAAATTTATTCTAATTCGTAAAATATTCATTCAATAAAATAATTGCAAATTCAGTAGGAAGTGTGTTTATCTCTACGCAAGGAAATGTGCCTATTGCGTAAACTCAAATACTTACTTTTTGTTTACGATCACCTCGTCGATATCTAAAAAAAATCCTAGGGTTTTAAAAAAATGTTAATAAATGAAACACAAGTATAAAAATGATTTATTTACTACACAATAACAAATATGAGTCGCCATTACTTGTATTATCTCAAAAGCGTGCTAGGGTTGTACAAAAATTAGTAAATAATTCATTTATTTACTAATTTTAACAGAAGTTTGTAAATTATTAATATACTAATTAAAAGTATGTAATTAAACAATAACGAAATATGAGTTCAAAATTCTAATGTTTTTTCATTCGATTACGGATCAAGTTCTGATTTCTGCTAATTTGATGATAAAATCAATGGCTATCACAAAACCTATCAGAATGAAAACGTTACCAGCTGCCCGATTCACGTAAGTATTAAAAACCGTAGCGCAGTGACGTCACTTCGTTTTTTGCAAATTTAGCCCTTTTAACCGACTTAAAAAAAGGAGAATTCTCAATTCGCTGTATTTTTGAACCAATTTTTATGATTCTTTACACCAGGTAACTCAGAAATTGTATAGTAATTGAGCTATTGGAAGATTTATGACAATCCAAGACTAGATAAGTAAGTGCGTTTAAAACAGAAAACCAAAAGGCGATTTCTAAGTTCCTAAGTTAAAACGACTTTTGGACTGGCGTGTTTACGTGAATCGACTGGCTGGGTAGTTAAGTTAACTGTATCTTTCAAAATCATTAGGCGTTCTTCTCTTTCATAACACGTAAAGCTCTTTCTTTCCTCTCTTTCATAGCCTCTATGATACTGGGCGCGTCACGAATGGGCATGCTTCGTGACTGCCGAGGATCAACTAATTCTGGAAGTAGGCAATCGTAATAAAACCTAACTAATTTCATCTCCATTTTCTCCTCCCAAAATTTGTCGTCCTTTTCTATAATATAAACTTTCATAGGTACAGTAGCACCAAACCAGATGCCAAGCATGCAAACGTTTCTTTTAGTAATATGTACCTGTCCCTGAATTTGGAAATACCAGTTATGATTTTTATTTATGACATAACCCTTAGAAGCCTTGTCCTAACCCAAAAGGTATGTTTGGCCATTGCTTCATCAAGAGTCATGCCAGCTAAAGAATATGGGCACTTAATTTCAATTAAACCGTTTGCATAAATGCCATCTGGTGTAGTACCAAGAAATTCATATTGATCGTCGACGAGCAAACCGCAACCTTGTATACTAATATTCTCTTGAATTTCTAACTGTTTAATTGCGGTTTCTTCGTTTTCGATACCGTACCGTACAGCAGGCAAACTGGCGATATTACTACCATAAACGATTTTACGAACAAGAACAGCACAACTTGTGCTCTCTCGTTTTTTACAAACTTCCCCGAACGATGATGAGGTTAGTAATATTCTCCTTGTACTCATCCACTCAGAACTACTTCTTTGCAAATGGGTCGACCTTTCAAGCTCCTCTCTTTCAGCACAAGACAACCAATCGCAAACCGTATTATTAATTTCATTGTATAATGTAGGTGACATGATTGGTAGGGCTACTGCGGCAGTTAATGTTTTTACCTGATAGTAGCTCCCACCAGATGATATGATACCAGATACAATTTGATGATTCACTTCCATTCTATCTTCTTTCTTTTCAATCAAACACACAGTAAATTTCATACTACACATACTACATTTCATGATGAGTTTTGAGTCCAGACCAACTTTTACTTCACCTATTATACTGAGGTAACTTAACTTACAATCCATTGGACCGTGGTCCCCTATGGCCTGAAGAGCTTTAAAAAAAAAAGAAACGTCTACAACTCTACGCCCAACTTCCATTTCATCCACCTTTCCCTCTTGGTCGTTTTCAATAACTAGTTCCTGTAAAGAAAGATAATGGCTTGATTTTTTTTATAAAAAATAATTAAAAATTTAAAAAAATGCAAAAGAATTAATACAATATTAGGTTCCTGATGAATAGAAATTATAATTTCTTTACGCATTAGGTATTGTTTTTTTATGACGTCACCTATTTGAACGTAAATTTTCTTTTGAGAAAGTAATTGAGAAGTATTTCGGTACTAAGGTGTTTGTCTCTCGATGAAAATAATAAATATTGCAAGAAAAAATCTATAGGTAGGGATTGAGATTTTGTCTTCGCCCATCACTAACTAAGTAGTTTGTTTATTTATGTAACAACTCTACAAGAATTACGTATAACAACTTACCTCTATACAGCGCGTAGCATTGTTGCTCAGAGTCTCGGCCCCAAGGTTTTCTTTATTTTCAATACTGGAAATATTATTCATCAATATTATCCACTTTTTATTTATTTTGTACAACCCTAAGCCAGACGCTAGGCGCCTCGCGTCTGTTTGGCGGTATAGGTATGTCGACAAAGTTGCGCTGTCGCCTACCTACTTCCACAATTTGATATTTAGACAATACTAGCCGACCCGGCGAACTCCGTATCGCCTTTTTTTTTAAAAAAAATCCTATTATTTTGATATTACATACAGATACTTCAATTTTATTTATCAGTATAGATATAGATAATACAAACCAATATTTACATGTTATTGTAGGTATATGTCTGAATCGGGTGATCTAAATCATATGACATATTGTATTAGCTTTGTAATGTACCTTGTTCAAATGCGATAATAAATAAGTAAGGAGGAACTTACATTTTATTCCGAGATCTTTTGGCTTTCATATTTTTATAAGGCGTACAAAACTTTCTTTTCCCTGGCATGACACTCAAATTCAATCAGTCCTGCGAAAAAAATAGCCTATGTTACTCAGTGATAATGTAGCTTTCGAATGATAAAAGAATTATTAAAATCGGTCCAGTACTTTTTGAGTTTATTCGTTACATACAAAAATCCAAATCTTTCCTCTTTATAATACCTATTAGTGTAGATATTGTATTTTTTACGATTTATATCTAGTTCCATCATGGTTTTCTTTCAGACATTCATTATATCGATACTTTCTACTAACTGAAAATAAATTAATTATAAAAATGTTATACTTACAGTTTTTTACAAAAAACAAATTCACAATACGTAATTCTGCTGTCTGCAGACGACAAGCGTGGTGTCGCGTCCACTTACAGAAAGGAACTGCCGTAGTGACCACCGAGATTGCACGAATGAAACGAACGCATTATCCCGTACATTTGTGTATGAAAATTTTACCTTAAAATATATCTAGATTTTAGGGCTTTAAAAGAGGAAGTCTTTGTTTGTAAAGGTATAAAAAGAAGTATACAGCTATACTTATTGGTTTCTTCAGTGTTCAAAAAGTGTTTCTTTTTATCAATTTGTGTTGATTTATGGGGTTAAATCTGAAAAATACGAAGTCATGTTTTTGCATTTTTACTCAATTTTGTGTGTTTGTTGACGTTTATTATATAACAACTATTAGGTTTAAGAGTTTAATATAAGCATGAACATACTTATTGGTCTTTGATTGTAATATATACAAATTATCATTGATATCAATCATATGTAAATAGGTTAAATATGAAAAATCGTAACACTCTTTTCGGTGATTTTCACGATCTACACCCTTAACCGCTACGAGTGATTCAACTAATATAACTGCGAATAGTGTAGACACGAGACGGGGACACCGGACCGCTGTACATAGAGACTGTTGTCATAAACAGTTTCGCATTCCACGTGTGACACAATCATTTGCCTGCCCTCGTCACACTCTGAGTGAGATCCGCCCAACACATTCTTACCCTCCATAGACACCTGCCTGCCCTCATATCTACACTATGTGTTTTCAGACACATCCTCATTCGCACAATTCATTCATCTCTTTTTGTGTCGCCCACGTTTCTTACGTCCATCCACAATCATATTGATAACCCTGTTCGTCACATGCCTTTCATCCCTCCTCATCACATGTCCACACCTAGACAACCTCGCGCTCTCTTCTGTACCATGCTCTGGTGCCATACCATACCATGTCACAACTTTATTAACAGTTTATGTCCAATTATAGTAGTCGGTGAATACATCGTAGAAAGTATTTCGCAATGTTCTTTCATACCTATCTATGAAAAACGTCATATTAACGAATTTCTTGGAGAGACTACCATAATAAGTTAACATCATATAAAAATATTCCAAATTAATAGTGGTATTAGTCGCCAAATAACCGGGCCAAATTCTTTAAAGAATTTTCGTAAACACTGCATTTATTAAGGGTTATCACAATGCTTGATATTACTTGATGTAACTACTTAATAAATTACAAGATAACGTTTTACTACATAACTATGTATTAGCATAAATAATTTACCTAATATTACTTGATAGCACTAAAAATGAATTACGTCACTTAATTCCAGGTAAGTACTAAACAGTTTGACTTAATTATAAATATTAATTAGGTAAATACCAAAATGTAGGTCAAGATTTTCAGAAAAGGTGATATAAACTTAAACCCATTACTTGGGCATATTGGATTTTCATAGAATATTAATATTCCACCACTAACAAATATCAAAAGGGGACTTCCAATGCAGGGCTAGAGCCTCGGTCATAATGGAAAGGATGGACATACAATATCACACTGGTGAGAGAAGTTGGTATAGGGTTTCCTTTTCTTACATAGATATTATATATATGCATTTATACCTAATGGTCTTTTACGATAGCCACTCATAAGACGGGGGGTTATGAATTGTATTCTTACTCCGTCACCACACGGAAAAAGAGAGATAAGTTCAATATTATTTGATATGGTTGTGATGTCACCAACTAAACATTTGTAATGTGAATGGGTATTGCTATGTAAAGTTATGTAAACAATACTGAAATTTATTAATTGGAAAAATATAGGTATAACATCCTTAAATATACATAAAATACTATTTTACCTTTATTCAACAACAAAAATGTTTCCTATTTATAAATATGCCTTTTTACATTAAAATAGACGAATTATTTCATCACGGCCCATCTCCTTAATAGAAGGGCAATTGACCTTACTACACCATACTAGTCAGACAGGTTGGTACTTGATAACTTGGGTATAACATAAAGGTATAGAGTAGACATAAGTCAATTATCTAAATATAAGGAGACTAAATGTTATCTGTAGACTAAAGATCATATTGTGACGTCTCACTTAAATATAATAATCATTTCTGTCGTATTGTGAAACATATTAAATGCAAAATACATCTGTTATTTTATATATTTAGTCTACATTACGGATAGGTTTGCGACCCGTACATTATTATAAACTATTGTAAATTATTTCCATTAATTATACTTTATACCTTATAAAGTACGTGGAAATCCTTTATTTGGCGTCAGCTGATTTCTCGAGATGTAGGCTGAAGACATTTTTTCAACTTTGTATAAATTAATCTTATATCTTTAAACGAGCAATTCTTGTATATATGTATATACACGGTGACTTTTTTATCGTCTTATAAAAAAAAAGACCATAAAAGTATCCGACCTAAGAAACATATCTAACATATTTAAATGTTCAATAGTGGTAGTTATAAAAAAATAATAAAATAAAATAAATTAAAGTTAATATTTTGTAACAGCCTGTTTATCATGTTTACATTTTAAACAAACAAATCCTGCGGAACTTCGTTAGCCAATCATAGCTAGGAAGTCCACGTGGGTAGCCAATCATAGCTAGGAAGTCCACGTGGACGGCTATTACAAAGCGTAATCCCTACCTACCCAGGCATCCTTGGCGATCCTCCATTGGCTGCCTTTTTGTTTTAGTATCCGCCGGTATGCGAAGGTCGTGCGCATGAACTTACAATTTCCCTACAAGTAATTACATATTTCGCGACATCGTTGTGTGTTTGTGTTGTTACGAAATGTCTAATAGACATTATCAATACTCGAATATCGTACCTGTACGTAGTACAAATGGTGCACAAATGGTGGTTTATGCATAGACAAAAAAATGGTGAGCAATTTGAACAGTTCTTTCAATATCGGTAGAACGATATTCTTGTTACTTTGTTCGCAATTATTTGTAAATAGTTGATTCCATTTTATCTAAATACCTCTGAACCAATTTACTTTATTGAAATAATGACCTACTAGTAGATTAGTAGATACCAAGTCTCTAACACTTTAAATAATTGTTCCTGACGGTCCCCAAGTGCGTGGAAAGTATTAAGGAAAAAATTGGACTCCGCACTTACTGAATATGTAGTGGTATTTCTGAAAAGGACGTAGGTAGATTATGGTACAATTTTACGAGTTGACAATCGAACTTTTTCTAAGGTGTAAAGTGAATGAAGGCGCGGGCGGCGAGGTAACAGCTGTGTTAAGTACCTACGCGCTCGCCGCACTCACTACATGCTGTTCCCTTACTATTTTAACTTGTAATTATTTATAATCATTTTTATTAAAAAATGTTCTAGTAAATCTTTTTTTTAACTTTTAATTGTACGAATGTATTGTAGATACTGGATACTTTAATTGGCCTGCTTTTCTAAAACGACATAAATGTCACCGTGTATATAAATTACGTGTCACGTTGTTTGTCCGCGATGGACTCCTAAACTACTTAACGGATTTTAATCAAATTTGAACACCGTGTGCAGTTTCATCCAACTTGAAAGATAGGATAGCTTACATCTTAATTTATAGTCGCAATATTATTTTATTGCAAATTATTTGTCTATTATTTGACATTCACAATTATCTGTTAACTCCAAACGATTTTAACAGATGACGATATCTGTTGACTGGATTGAGTAATTAATTAATAGATGGCGCTGCTATGTCAAACTTACAAACGTGTCATATACGATTTTAACTTGCTTTTTTACATAGATGCCATTTGTAAAAAAATATGACGACCTCCATGACAGATGTTCGTCTACAGTTCTACTTAAATAGTTTAATAAAATGTAATATAACAAAAACATTAGCCACAGCAATGCGTGGCCGGGTCTGCTAGTATATCTTATATCTTTAAACGAGCAATTCTTGTATATATATATATATATATATTCAGGATCTCGGGAACGGCTCCAACGATTTCGTTGAAACTTGGCATACTAGAGGTTTCGGGTCCAAAAAATCGATCTAGCTATGATCTAGGTTTTATTTATAGAAAATGTTGTTTTGTCCGTGTTTTTAGTAAAACAATATAATGCCATTAAATTTTAAAAGAATATAAATTCAAATTTCGTTGTCAACGTCATGAGTTACGATAGCTCAGTTGGGGAGACGGCCGGTTCTAATTTTGGTTTTTTTGGCATTCAAACAGCGTCGGTTCGAATCTCGGTATTATTATTATTCTCCTTTTGTAATTTTTTATATTTAATGATTTTCATTATTTACTTTTTATTAATATATATCTAAATAAATTCGACAAAAATATTCCGAGCGAAGCTCGGTCAACCACATATTTATATATTTAGTGGCGATACCTGCCATAGCAGCATTTATAGGGAGCGATTTGCGTGTGATGTACAATATACATTTAGTTTCAAAAATGAATAGGGCAAACATATTGTTCAGATGATTATTTGTGATTTTAGCAACAACTAACAATTTTAGCAACTTTTATCGCATAATTATGCGATAAAAGTTGCTAAAATTGCGCTAAAATGTTTTTGATCACAGTAAAGTCATTCGTACTTTATTTTGGCACAGTGTACTTTTTTCTAACTTTATTAACCAATAAGTAGGTATACTTTATTTACACAATAAAGGTGTCAATCCTAATCACGGACGTAAGATGTTGCCTAGTAAGTACTAGTGTTGCCCAAATGCAAGACCAAGACTAGACTTGGCCCGGTCTTGGTCTTGCAACATCTCACCTGGTCTCGTCTTGGTCTTGGTCTTGCGCACCCGAGTCTTGGTCTTGGTCTTGCGCACCCGAGTCTTGGTATTGCAGCAAGAGTCTCGCAAAGTTTTGCAGTTAGAATAACGTAACAGTAATTTATCATGGCAATGAAAAATCCAACTAAATTAATCAAATATCCTATCCCATCTATCCATCTGTTAGCCTATAGTTCACTATTGAATACAATACTTACCACTAGAGAAAATTACTCTTCTATTCCCCTGGTGTTCCATTAGACAGCGTTACTACTCTTATGACAGGACTTTCGACCCTATTTTCTTAAGACGTCACCACACGAGGCAGTTGATACAATAAATTTTATGTCATTTTATAATCAATGCGATATTTTACAATTAATGCGATTGTTTATATTCCCCTTCAAGTTAAGTGGTATGTATCTATTGTATTACCAGTTTAGTTACTGATACTCTGGATACTTGAAAAAACCTGTTGCTCTATTGCCTATATAAATACTTTGGCCGCTGGATCCATGTAGCTCTTAATATACTATTTATTCAAGAACATATAAAACTGATTTAAAATTTTATGGTTTTAATACTTGTAAAATGTATGATATTCGTCGTCATCGTCACAGCTCATAAAAGTGCCACTGCTGGGCTTAAGCTTCCTTCCAGTAAGAGGAAAATTGATCTACTATACCACGCTGGTCAGACATGTTGGTACAGGGTTTTCTTTCTAGTTTCACTTCTCTTGCACATATGTTATATACACAGGGTGTATCAGGTTATGGGACAACTGTTCATGTATGTTGTAGTTCAACAGTCATAGATCATAATTAGAATGTATATTACACAAAAACAATATAACGTAAAAGTTATAGTGATTACAAAAATGTGTGTCTAAGAGTTTATGCCTTAAATTTTATGCATTATGTAGGTATGTACAGACAGGATATATGTAAGCATGGAAATTTTCGACAGTATAAATAGGTATTAGATTTGCGCGAACCTTTCAATGGTTACGTAGGTACAAAGGCGACTCATCAACGGTCATCGGCCGATCAGCTGATTTATGTTAAAGCGAAGTTTGTCTTGCTTATGCAAACGTAATCATTGATTTATTCAAATTCTAATGAACATTTAACAAAATACGAATATGTTGTAGATTAAGTATCATTCCTTTATACATTTTAATCAATTTACACGAAAAAACGATGACAAAATTGAGAACTTACATGTCTCTCAATTCATTAACGAATCGATATGTTTATTTCAATTTTTTTTCATGGGTTCCTAACACCATTGCCCGATCCGATTTGATACGACATCCACGGGTAAGAGAGTGGTGAATTATATTCGTACTCTGTCTTTTTTTTGTGTGTGTGTGTGTAGCTGTTGGTCGCAGATGACCTTGACAGCTTAACGCGGTCAATGGGTGAGCGCTGATGGCTCTCAACCCGGTAAGTAAGTTAAGCGAACATCGCCCGAGGGCTCCCCCCTGTGGGGAACGGACCTCGGCTCGGGGCGTCGCTGAGAGCAAAGTGGGCGTGGCCAAGTTTAGGTTAATGACTTTTACGCGGCGCGGTTTTCGACCTCGACGGCGAGGCCGATACCGCGGAGTTTTATCTGTTATCGCTGCGCGAGCTGTGTAGGTCCTTTCTTGGGCGATCATAATAGCGTCATCTTTTTCTTCAAGAAGATGACGAGGACGTCGGACCGCGGATATTTTTGAGGGGACGTAGTTTACCGCCCCAACCACTAGTGGATTGGGGTGAGTCGTGGCAGAGGCAAAATAGCGCTGGGAGCAACGCTTCATGTACTGCCTGATGGTGATCGTACTCTGTCCCTACATGGACATTTATATAGATTAATTGTAGGCATATTTCTATGTCCAACAGTGAACGTCGTTGGGCTAATGAATAAACGGATATATAGATATGTATAATGGGCAAGAGCACTCTCGTGATTACGGTATTTTTGTCCTTAAGCCTTTCCGAAGAGTAATTCTGAAAAGCCAACACCAACATTGGGAATCGATTGGCCAATAGATGGATATCTCAAGACTGATTTGACTTGCCGTGTAGTGACGGAGTAAGAATATAATTCATCACCCCCTATTTTACCCGTGACTGCGAACCCACGACTAAGGGCTATAATATATAACATCGGTGCAAGAGAAGGAAAACTTGACATGTATGACCTGTAACAACACGGCCGATCACCGTGGCGATTCCCCTCCGGCCACGGCCGATTCTCCTCCTGTTATGTAGAAGACACGAGCTCAACCGTATATAAGCTGAAATGGTGATTTGAATTAAATGCAAGACCGCGAGACTCTTGCAGGCCCAGTCTTGGTCTTGCTCAAGTCTTGCAGGGCCAGTCTTGGTCTTGCAAAAATTAAGCGGTCTTGGTCTTGGTTTCGGTCTCGCATTTCTCGCAAGACCAAGACCAAGACCGCAAGACCAAGACTTTTTTGGGCAACACTAGTAAGTACTAAATTGTGCTAATGTTTAATATACAATACTTATAGGATAAACGTTGTCAAATGTCTAAACACGTGTTTAATTATTGTTACTGAAGAGTATTTGTGTTTTATTCAAAGGGAATATAGAGGGTGAACCAGTTAAATGTAACAGCACATGTCTCGTGCGACACCATTACAAGCCGCTCGACTGTTAGTGAACATATCTTGTACATTAGTTAACAACAAATATTAGCACACACTTTATTTACTTGAATCATCCGTACACATCGACTCGACTCGGTGACTTATAATGTATGCTGTACCGGTAATAACATAAATGTCAATAAATCATTTTCATGTAAAAAAAAGAATGTGCGTACAAAGTACGCATGTCTGAAGTGAAACTCGTTTACTCATTCTCTCGCCGGCTGAATCCTATACATTTACGTGTTTGTGTCTCTATGGACTCGCTTTTTCGTTTCATCGAGTTTCAAATCACAACGATTCTAAAGAGGTTTCACTTCAATAAAAACCGTTTTCAAAACAGAAATGTACTAAAAAGCAAAGAATAATATAATTCCGTATCTAGACCTTATCATACATAATACATATATGTATTTGCAATTCCTCTCTTATTTTGAATAATATAACAATAATATAATACTGTTTGAAGTGGTTGCGTTAAATAGAAGCTCGTCTTAATATATATAAATTACGTGTCACGTTGTTTGTCCGCGATGGACTCCTACACTACTTAACCGATTTTAATCAAATTTGCACACCGTGTGCAGTTTGATCCAACTTGAAAGATAGGATGGCTGACATCTTAATTTATAGTCGCAATATTATTTTATTGCAAATTATTTGTCTATTAGGTATTTGACATTCACCGCTGTTATCTGTTAAATCCAAACGACTTTAACAGATGGCGGTATCTGTTGACTGGATTGAGTAATTAATTAATAGATGGCGCTGCTATGTTAAACCTACAAACGTGTCATATAAGCTACATTTCAGTCGCATAACCACCACGTGTTGTTGAGGCTAAAGTACAAGTTAAATTTATTTTAAATCTGTCATGGAGGTCGTCATATTTTTTTACAAATGGCATACCTTGAAAAAAAATGGTGGTCCCCGTGACTGATGTTCTCCTACAGTTCCACTTAAATAGTTTAATAAAATGTAATATAACAAAAACATTAACCACAGCAACGCGTGGCCGGGTCTGCTAGTATTGTTTTTATATATATTTATAGTAGGGAGGTATGGATATATGAAGTTTCATATCTGGAGACGGTTACGGATATGTAATTACTTCGAATTATTCGACAATTTCAGTTACGGATGTTGATTTTTTAGTGAATTGTAAAAGGATTTAACTAATTGTGATGATCATTTTATTACTTCCCTTTAGAGAGGCTTAAGTTGATGGTGTCAGGTCGTCTGGTAGATAGAAAGTCTGTAATAACCCGTCTCATACAGATACCGACCCTGTCCGAAAGTATCTGAAGCTTTTATATTGGTTTCGGTTATGTTTTCATTTCGGTTAGGGAGCTCCATAATATCTATAATATATTGTAGTAGTTCGGTACTTTGATTGAAATAGTATTTAACAGGTAATTAGTTAATTTAGGATTAGTTAGTTCGCCGTGTGGTGACGCAGTAACAATACAATTCACCACCCCCTTCCTTGCTCGTGGTTGTTTTAAAAGCCGATTAAGGGATTATAATATGTATATAAAATCTAGGCATGAGATTGAGAACTGTATATTAAACTGACGCCTGACCCACGTGACCGAGGTGATGCTGATGAGGATTAGTTAGATAGTAATATAACCTATTTAATGTTATAAGAGTCTCATCACATTATCTGTATCACCACTTTGATATGCTTATCAAACGAGACAGTTTGTCAACTAAACAACAAACAACAATGTAACACAATTTTTTATGAGCGCATCTCAAGATGGCGGATTACATTTTCTTTTCACTCTCCTTATTGTGCTTATTAAATGAACGGGCTTAAAGAATAGAAAATAAGTGCCACTTACACACACTTAATTTTAAAATGGCGGCTGCTCATAAACGGTGAATTAAATATAGCAATCATAATAATTTTATTAAAGTAATTATTTGACTATCACATAATACTACAAATTCACAAAATATATGTATATTAAAGAAATATTATAAAACCGAGCTTATATTTAGTTAAAAAGAACTAGAAAATACCTGCTCACGAAACCGTACGAAGAAAAAGCAATGTGCGATTTGTCAATACATATCTATATTAGAAATGTTTGATACACGTACATGATACAACAGGTAAGAGACAGACAGGCTTTGACTTTTATAAAAGTTAATTGAACAATCTAACCCTCAGCTTTGCACGTTATTCCCTTTCTACCGGACATAGCTCGCTATATAACTTAAAGTAACTTGCTCATTCTTTATGGAATTGTGCTTTCTATAAGCAGTTTAACTTGAAATAACTTGAAAGAACATAGATAAAGGACTATAGGTGCTTATGATATTTAAAGAATTATCCTCCAACTGCTAACCACTAAGGAGGTCTATCTGCCGTCACCGTGTTACCAACTCACTGAGCTAACTTGATCAATGACAAATGCAAATAATTGAATAGCTTTCAAAACTTTATGACGCAAGTAATATCTGTGTATAATATTCGAGGATTTGACGTATCACGTACTTTATGCAGAGTCCTAACTCCACTTGCAGAAAAGACGTTTGTATAAAGTAGAAATATGCAATTACAGCGCGCATTGGTGACCCTTGTGAACAATGAGTGACTCTTGTAATGAATTCATGTTGTACCTTTGGTGCGTCTCCTGTGAAGTATGATTGTAATGTGGAGGTCTGTTATACATATACACTTAGCAGTACAAACCGCTCCAGTAGTCAATGTTCTCTCGCTCACGCACTCCCCAACACACAACAACATTACGCTCACCTGACTAGTCTCACACGAGTCACATCTTGACATACTATACCAAACACTTTGATTACGAGTCTACTCTCTTTTGCATTGATATTATATGCATATTACAGTCTTTTAGTCGTCTTTTACGACATCCACGGGGACCATACAGAGAGATGAGCTGTATTCTTTCTCTGTCAACACACGGAAAATTGTCACAACTTAATTGATAATATACAATAACATAACATTGACAAATGATTCAAGTGTTAATGTGACAAACATCAAACATTAGTTGTTATTGACTATCTAACTGTACATCGCTGATAATGTATATTAATTGTGTTTTAATATTATCTATTGTATATGTCAGTGTGAGGCGACACCTCTATCTACCCTCGTACTGTGTGTACACTGAACATGTGTTAATGTTTATTAAGTATAATATAACTTACTTATTAACGGTTAACTGAATGTTATGTACTGGCGCGAGAATCAGTCTATCACTGTGTGTGTGTGTGTCTGTGTCTGTGTATAGACACAACTAAACGTGTTCCAGTGTTTATATATCAATGTCTATGCTGTACACAGGTGTGTGTCTCGTCCGCCACATTGACACGGGTTACAATACAAAATTACAAATATCACAAATAGCAATATGATATGTTGTTGATCATCATTTGGCTGTCGTGCGTCCCACTTCAATACTGTACCACGCTGGTCACACGGATTGGTATGGGATTGTTTTTCAAATTTTTCTTCTCTTGGATAGATGTTATTTGTCTATTATATCCCTTAGTTGTTTTTATAACACCCGCGGGTAAGATATAGGATAGTGAACTGTATTATTAGTCTGTCACCACACGGACAATTATATTGTTAGCGTTGGATGCAAGTATAACAGAGGACCGGTCCGAGTGGCATTCTCGTGGGGTACCTCCCTGCTGAGCTGTGCCCAACAGTGGACGCTGATGGATGTATTACAAATAACTAAAATATTACTTTAAATGTTCAATCACCTTCATATCAATTAACTATCGGTGGATTTTCACCCTGACTTGGGTGGTAAATTAAATCCTAGGATTATTATTTATCCGTTTGCATATCGACGCCTAACAGCCAAACAGGGATAAGCGACCTTTTTTGGGATATTGAGTTATATACATAGTTAGAATCGTCTTTTTTTCTGCGTCGTTTGATCTGAGTTACATGTCTGTAAGTGAAACTTTTTGTCGCTTATGCGGTAGTAAAATTATGGATATGAGGCATTTTTTTCGTTGTAAATGACAGAAATTTTGATGAGATTATTCTTTTGGTGGTTGATCTACAAGATATTTAAGAATAACGAACTTGTGCTTTTTGGACTTTCTGTAATATTTTAATGATCGAAGGTTAACCTATTTCACCTGGAAATAAAAATTGTGAAATATGAGTTTATGATGATTTGCATTATTTGTTGAATTCCGTTTAGTACTTTATGGCTGTTAGGTTTTAAAACATAGTAGCCGTTTATTGTAGTTTGGCCGCATTTATAAGACTTTATTTGATGTGTAATGTTTTTTCCCCGGTTATAAATAAGTGTAAAATAGGTGGTTACTACATTTTGCGTCTGGTAGTACTTAATAATAGTTTGTTGCTTATCATTGTTTTTTTCCTCCCGGTACTTAAACAATTCTGGCGATCAGATAAAAAGGTAGACCTAAATTTTGTCGTTATACCAATACGTATTTAGCGTATTGTGTCGTTTATTCAATCTAAAATTATTTAAATTGGTGGTTGTCGGTATCATTCTCTAAATATTCATTTTTCACCTTATTTTGACTTAATATCGACAAAGCACCCCAATTTTCAATTGAAAATTTTCAAGTCAAAATATCAGCTTTTTTAAAAAAGTCGGTGGGTTTTTTGTTTCTTGAAATCTCTTCTTTCTGATGATGTAAAAAAAATATAAATTGCTATGGTAAATGTTCTCAGAAATGGAATTGACTTAATATCGAAAAAGCACCCCAATTTTCTATACATATATTAAGTCAAAATAAGGCGAAAAAATAAATATTTTAAATAAAAAAAATAGTGTGTTTGTGACATAAAAAGTTTTTACCAAATTTTGTGATTTTTTTTTGTATAAGAAAAAAATAAAAAACGATAAACTAGGTTATTTGAATTTTTCACATAAATTTTGAGGTTATATGAAAAAAGTGTAAATATTGTAGATTTCTTTATTACCTACAACTTTGTCATTAATTTTTTTCCATAGGACTTGTAGTTTTGCCGGAAATCGAGATAAACCGTTTTATACTCTTAAAAGCTCACCCCCAGCCACTGCCCGACCTTAGATCGCCCGTAAATTATTTTTCCTTCCATTTTTATAATATTCTCTTCCTTTTCCAATGAGTTTCATCCTATTATAATTTTTTTTTTCACTTTTTACCCTTTCAAAGGCTTCAGCGCTGGTCTATAAGAGAACTTGTTACTTTATTAACGTTGTATTTTTATATTTTTGTTAACTTTGATTACGAACATTGATCTCGATTTGTTATACGTAACTATTATTTGAGTTGTAATAGTTCTAAATCATTTTTTTGATCTCGGTGAATCTTGTGATATGAGCCTTAATTAACAAATTGTTATGTATGTGCATCATTTGATAAGCACCTGCCATTTTTACTCAATTAAAAACTGAGCTGATTAATTAAATTATATTGTTTTATCATTTAGAACTCTTGTGGGAACCTGAAATGTTTTCTCCTCCGAATATAATTTTATAGTACATTGAAATACATAATAGAGTCTAATAATCATAACTAATTTTCTTTAAAAAAAAATTACTTAACACAATTTTTCATTCAGTAAATTTTCATTAGATAGCTGGTTATACCATATTTCCACAATTTTTAGTACCTAAAAAAACACATTTATGCTATTTTGCTTAAATTTAAATGAAACATGAGGCGAAGTTACATAATTTTTACTGGAAGCTAATAATTTGTATATTACATTTACGACATTTTCGCTGTTTGTAGAATGAAAACCATTTGGGGTAACTAACAGTAACCACTATTTGTAGCCTGAATTTCATAAAAATAACAACGTCAGTCAGATAGTGCGCTAAATGATACAAATATACATTTTTAGCCTTTCGGGAGCTACTTATACTTAATTTTTTATGATTTTTTTTTTCTTTTATTTTTAACTTTAAATCGCTTGTAAAGTGGCGGTTGTCCCTCTTTGGGCGTGAGGCATCGATATGTTTTTGAAGATCTTCATAGCATTAACACCCTTGTTACTATCGTTTACTATAAGCCATCAGAGAGTATCACTTTCCAACTCTTGTCTCCATCATCAGACCAATGTTGCTGCAGCTAAATCTATTGTAACTGTCAAAACGAATTATTTCAGTTGAACTCTAATTTTACTATCAGCTATTAGGTACATAGTTGTAGATATAGTCAGTTCGCAGTACCAGCATTGGACTCGCCCATAGTATGGCGGCCCATAGGGTGCACTCGTCGCAATCAATCATATGAACTCAACTGACAAGCTCTACTCGTCACCTTCTGGTTATAACATCAGACCAGCTCGATGGTATCAAATTATTGTATTACCATCATTATCGTTGCAAAGTTATATATCGATATTATTATTATAAGTATGTATCACATTAACTTGAAACATTCAATTTAATTGTTATTTACAACTTACAAGTGAACTTAATAAATATAAAGTAAATAATATATCACCATCCGTGAGCGTACTGTCGCGAGACGTCCGTGCCTACGTACTTACTATAGTTTTGAACGCAATAAATAAAGAGACAGATAAAAGGTGCCACAAGAGGATGTATTTCATGAAACTCGTCCATACGGTTGTCACTGTTATCATCATGTACATTTTATAATATATCAGCAATGATCGTATTTGTTTCATAACATTTGCTTAATATTTAAAAATTCTGTTCAGTCTCTTTTAGTCGCACATTTATAACATTCTAATGTTTTGAAGTGAAAACTTCTACAGAAAGGTTTGGCTGAGGAATAAATGAATGAGTTATCATAGACATGGTCACGTGACGTGTTAGCGGAAACACTATACCTGTAGTTATGTCAATATCACACGTATCTATACCAACTGATGTTAAAATCAAATAAACGTAAAAGTATTAATTAATAAATTTAAATTTGAGATCATAATATCAATTTGAATATCCAAAAGTAACAACATTTTGTTCATAGTTTTAAGTTTTCACTTCAGTCGTCATGACTACTTTATGCTTTTTTTTTATCATTATTGTTGTATTAGTTGTGTGTACAGTCTTGTGTCGTATACCTCCACGTAGCGACACCTGACTGGAGCCCTAGTTAGACAATAAAACAATGCATTCACAATACTAATGCGATAACCTTTGGACTGTGTGTGTGACTATGTTTAAAGTTATTTCGTTAATGAGGTGTTCGACTCTCTGTACGTTTGTTTTAAAATCGTATTAACACTGGCTTAATCATATTTTATGTTTGCATCCACATTTTTTGAAGTCTTGCGACGATAACAGTTTCTATTGGTAACTTAACAATTTGAATGGACTGGTACGGGGCGTTATAGATGATGGTTCAGAGAGCCATTAAGGAGTACTCCTTAATGGCAATACTTAGTAAACTTTCCTCCATACATATCTAAATATTTATCTATAATTGTTTTTGCCCCAAAAACAATCAAAGAACCTCAAATGCGTTTGCGATATGACCAATCATTAACCGCAATCTTTTTGCATTAGGAACTTGTTAGGAACTTGTAATTGCATGCGTAGTGCGGTGTGTTAACTCCAAATCAATATTTTACATTTCTTTGTACTCTTCATATCAAAATGTTCGCCAGTGAGCTTTTCCTTACCTGATTATACTCCAGGTCCATTGAGCGCTTGCAAGTTATTTTGATCGCGTATTCGCATGTTATATTGTCATCACATTTGATTGTTTCTAATCGTGTTTTCTATTTGAGTGTGTGAACTTGATATGTTTCTGTGACACTCTTGCAATATTTCCTTTATTATTTTTCTAAATCAATACTAAGCGTATCATATAATTTGGTCCTCCATTATCCTCCATCCAGTCACGGTCGAAATAGTTAAGGTATCTTATAACACTCATTTGACTGTTCAAAACAGTTGTCTGGTCACGTAATGCTATAGGTATTATATATATATATATATGTGTGTGTGTGTGTGCGATATTCACAATATAATGTGTAAACATACTGACGTACATGTACCAATACTATAGACGTAATGTAGGTACACATATAACTATGTATACGTTCGAAAACCAACACAATATAAGGAGCGTCCTCATACTACGTCACCTCTTCAGTGGGGGACGGAATTAAAGAATGAGCCCAGCGGATTTTTGTTTTTTAATTGTAAATCAGTGCAGATTCACCGACAGGATATACGGGAGCGTTTTCTTGAGAAACTCAAATCATGAGTCACGAGTAAAGGTGACCGTGGCTGGTGTGTCACTGTGCAGTCTGTGCACTGAGCACAGCTGGGCTGTGTCAGCACACAGTGTCACATATGTGTGTGACGTTAGGCTGATTTTTTTTTTTGAACATTTTTTTTTTTTCGGTCCCATCATGAAATTTTGTTGGAAATACCCCAAAAAAAATGCCCTCGAAGTTTGAGCCCTTAATATTAATTTAAGTGCTCGACCAAGGCGTGTGAAGATTTCCCATTGAAAATACACGCAAACAAAAGCAAAAAATTTTTTATAAACATAAAACCAACAATACCAATAAATTATTATTGAACATAGAACAATTAATCGTCAGATTGACTCATTGTCAATAATATTGTGATTTTTACACGATGTGTATTGAGATCGATGATGCTGAACAGTTTGAAAAATTCTTTGTCTCTCATCTTCGTTATGAGTCAATGCTTCATTAAAACTTTCAGCCAGTGCTACTCCCCGTTCCGCAGTATCATTTATTACTTTTAACGTTTTAAATGTATCATAACATCTTTTATACTCAAGATTTGATTCCCACAAACTTGGATCTGTACATAAAAATTCATGGGAGAGCTCAAATTGCTTAAAAATAAACAATGAGTTTGGATTAACAAAATCGCTTATGTTTTTCTCGGATAACGACGTTATTTCCTCATAAGCGACTCCAAAACGTTTACTTGGCTTTTCGACCGCTACCTGGGAATTTATTTTTTGTATAATCTTTACTTTTTCTTCTACTGTCACAGTTTCATCAAAAAGAGCCAAACAAGCAAGTTGTTCATGTAAGTACCACAAATGCCGAGACAATTTATCGAGTGCTGCATTTGCAATTTCAGGATGTATTTTTCTGTAGTCAATAAGATCTTTTACTAATTGTAAATCCGAGTTTGGAGCATTTATTGCATTAGGAGCAGTAAACCATATTTTCACATAAAATATTACAATGAAAACACATATCTTCTGCAAATTTTTTTTTTCTCTTGCTGCTATTTTAAATTGATCTCTGAACATATATATTTTCAAACAATAGAGAGCTTTTGATAGCCACCGTGCATGATGAAAAGCACCAGGGGCTTTGAATTCGGCTCTTTGACGATTGATACCACCCAAAAAGATATAGCTCAGCTCCAAAAACTCCTTGTAATCATTTCTTGGATGATGATTCTAACAAAAAATGAGAAAAATTTAATAATTGCAAAAAGAAAGTAAGATATTTTCAGAATTTTAAAGTAAAAAATATTATTCAAACAAGCAAAATCTATAAAACTGAATCACTTAAAAATTTGAGTTATATCGGAGTATGCAAAATAACTATTAGAAATGTCTTAAAAGAAACTAGCTTTATCAATAATAATTATTTTAATGGTAAAACTATTTATGAATTTAATAATACCTTCAGTTGATTTTCTATGAAATCCAGAATATTGTCTTTTCTTTGATTTAAGATATGTGCAATATCTTCATCCTCTGTGCCGATTTTATATGCAGATTTATCAATTTTCTCCCAATTATCTCTAAATCTTTTAAAAATTGGTACATTCGGACTATTTGTCACTGGCCAAGCAACTTCTGCAACATTTCTTAACATCAATTCAGAAGTATGATGGCGACAAGCAAGATATAACAAATCGCGGCCAATTTTATCTTCTAATAATGTACATGCGCCATTTAAACGACCTAAAACGAAGAATTATTTATTAATAAACTGTTATTGGATTATAAGTTATTCAAATTTTTGACTCAGCTTATTTTTCAACTCAAGATTCGTAAAAATAATTAAAGCATTTAATCTAATTCTTATTTGAAAACTTTTTCTCAAGTCAAAAAACAAATACCATGATAAAAATTCAATCAACCACAACATTAACTTACCAGTATTTGAACTAGTAGTATCAAAGCACATTGCTTTAACATTATCGCAAAGATCCCACTCTGTCAGAGTTTCAAAAATGGCTGAAGCTTGGCTTTCTCCTGTGCTATCAGAAAGAATTGGAGTTTTTAAATTTTTGTCAGTATTTATTCCGGTGACGTGAATTGATAATCGTTCTGCTTTTGGTTGGCCGTTTCCCGCAGGAAGCACTTTTCCGTCCCAGTGCACTACGAGAGAGTCATCAAAATTATCTTTTTCTTTAATCATATCGACAATTTCTTCTCTTTTTGAAATACGCGCGTTGCGAATAGTGGAGTAACTCAAGTTATATTTATCAATGTCAAGTCCTAAACTTTTAATAACGGCAGAAATAATGTACATCGCATTTCTGGTACTAGTTTTAGTTCTATCTAGTGCTAATACTAATTCCGCAGTCAAAATATCAATTTTATTTTTCTTAGGCGCCGGGATTGTATCTTCAGAGTCGGAAGAAGTTCGCTTCAATCCAGTAAAATTTGATATGAAACTAGAGAAACTATTCAAGGACGACTGTTGGGATAATTTCATACCTGAAATGAAAAATTTTAACGGTCAATGAGTAAACATCATAGCTGAATTTTAAACAAAACAGATATAATTAAACAAAAATATTATAATATTAGAACTAACCAATTTCCACATTATTGGGAATTTCTTCTTCCATCGCAGACTGATTTTCAAAGGTTTCTTCTGATAAGACGTCAATTGCTGGCGGATGAATAGTGCTAATTCTATTTCTTTTACGACAATCTGCCAAAAATTGCTGTAGATTTTTGGGCAAATTTTTTACTGCTGCACTGTTCGCAATGTCAAATAATTTATCAAGACGTTTTCTGAACTGTTCCACATTATTTCGTTGTCTATTCGATGTTTTTTCACGACTTCGATGTTTCTTCAGTTTCATGTAGTCACTGTAGATTTTTTCCAATTTTTTAATACTGTGCTGAAGTCGAGAAGTTGGAATTAAAAGATGAGATGAAGAGGCCCAAACAGCATTCGTATCACTAATCACACTACTAGCACTTGCTCGTATACTTAGTTTTAATGATTGATGTTTGTACAAAAAGAGATTCAATACATCCCTACACGAAGGTAACTTATCATTATTAATATTACGAATTTCAAACCCAACTAAATAATTATAAACTCTATTTCCAATTTGTTCCGACATTTTTTACAATAATAATAAAAACGATAGAAAAATATAACACGTAAGTATACGAATGCGACGCGAGTACGGTCAGTGTTCACAGAGCTTTGTTCTCGATACTTGCGGCATTAGCATCACATAATATAGAGAACAAAGAGAGCGCCACAATTAGGCGGATGATTTATTAAACTAATTCAAGGTTACGTAAAAGAGGGGATGTTTGCAGAGGAGAGAGGGTTTCAATTCGTAGACAATGATTGAGCTTTCGCTGGTCGCGTACTTCGTGTTAAACGTCATTGATCAAGTGGTGGGGGGATCAGCGCGACGTAAGCTACATCGCAACGTTGCCATTAGATTATTAAGTACCGACTGACCGAGAAAAACAAAGAGAAAAGAGTTTAATTTAATATTTATTATCATTAAAGGTTAAATATTATAGATTATTGATTTTGCTCTAGTTTTCTAGCCTTAAAAAAATATATTAAACAAAAAATATAATTTTACAGAGAAAGAAAACAAGATTTTAATAAGTTTCAATCAATTATCGGCGAAAATTTTACGGAAAAATCTATTAAAGGCTTAATATCTCGCTCAATATTGATCTGAGCAATATGGTTTATAGGACCTTTTTTGTAGGAAATTAAATAACCTACAAGTTTGTCATTTACATTTTTTTCGTAGCTCTCGTTATTTACGAGATAAATGTAAAAAAACGCAAATTTTATGGAAAAATCAGGTTTAGTGGCCCGTACTACCTCGCCGGTGTAAGTTACGACTTTGCCGCAGTAGGCACTTTTGTAGAGCGTCTAATTGTGAGAAAAACCCATCTTTGGTCGAAGTGATCTCATGGAATACCTCTGAATTATAGAAATTTAAAAATAAAAATCAAAGTTTGCGTGTATTTTCAATGGGAAATCTTCACACGCCTTGGTCGAGCACTTAAATTAATATTAAGGGCTCAAACTTCGAGGGATTTTTTTTTGGGGTATTTCCAACAAAATTTCATGATGGGACCGAAAAAAAAAAAATGTTCAAAAAAAAAAATCAGCCTAGTGTGACGTATGTGCACCCACTGCTTTGTATATACAGGTTGTCCCTAAAGTAAACGTCCAACGGAAAGTGGGTGGTAGATAACTTTATGACGGCTATAAAATAAATTAAATAAAAATCCATGTCACTTTTTTTTTGATATGAGCATATTACTAAAAAGGGTGAAAAATCAGACCTTGTACGATATTTTCAAGTACTATAACGACAAATAGGCTAGTTTTGGCATCGGATATTTCTTGTTGGAAGCGCAGACAACTACACTATCGACCACAAGTACAATTAAAACTAGACATGTTACAATAACATAAAAAAATATACATTTGTTATGGCTATTGCTTAATTTTTTCGAAGAAAACGTTAATCATTTGAATTTAACACACCATCCTGTAAAAAAAATGTACGGTAACCATAGTGGCAAGTAATTTCAAAAGTTGGCCAAATTATTCATTATTCCAAAATGGTATAATACCTTCTAGATGTTATTGTAACTTTTAGAAAAAAAAAATGTTTTTGTGACAGACAACGAAGTTTATGAAAAATGATTAGGTATATTTTTTTGTTCTATTTTATTAGACTTCATATAAAAAATCTTATTGCGTGTCTGAAAGAGAGACAGAGAGGGACGCCTATTGTATTATATTGGGCACTAGGTAGATGTCCCTCCGAATATGCTCGAGGAACATGAATGAACACTCGATGCTCTGGATAGCGTTCAGGGTTCGGATATCGCTCACGATACAATCTACTTGCAGCATGATCATTGCATCTGTACTCTCCATAGATCAAATGCATATTAGGGGATTCTAACATTGTATAAGAAGACGGCATCGTAATCACACAAGTCACTTTTTATTTTTAATGTCCCTCTTTCTCTACTAGTACTATCTACTTTATGCAAATAAATGGCGTGGCTGCGGGTGACCGGACCGTGGTTGCAGGTGATCGGACCGGGGATTTAATCCGGGCACCCGTGGAGAGGCTAGCCTCGCGACGGCGTTCGGCGTCCCTTGGAGTATTCCGTCGGGTCGACCACTGAAGTCAAGGAAATCTGCACCGGTGGTCGACCCAACGACGAAGGCGACGTGCTATATGAGTGGGTTACGGGTGTGCGTGCTTACGCCCCTCTGTCGCCCCGGACGGAGTGAGGCGAGGAGTGCGCCGACCGTAGCCCACATTTATTTGCATAAAGTAGATAGTACTAGTATAGGAAGAGTGACATTAAAAAAAGAAATGTGGTGTCGTGGGACACCTCACACCAGGTAGGAACGAAGTTCCTTCGGCTAATGTAGAATCGACACAATTTGCAAAAAAAAATCGTGCTCAATTTTATGTAGGTTTTCTTGATTTTTCTCTTAAGTTTTGCTGATTAGTTTTTATTTAAGTACAGGAAAGTATTTAGGAAATTCTGTATTTTAGGAAATAATAAATTACGTTAAATAAAAAAAAATCGTAATTCAAATTATCAATTAAAATAACAAAATAAATCGGTGGTGGTGTTCTTAATATGTTATATCTATTATTTGAATATAAACGTGGCGGTGAGGGCGGTGCGGGTTGGTCCAGGATACATTCAGATGATGTAGTTGGGCGCTCTAATAGAGAGGGTTCTGCTGCCGTATAAAAATTCAGGCCTCTTTTAGTTGGTGTTCTTGTTCCGAACATTGTTAGTTTCTAATTATAAAATTTATTGTGACTAAACTATTGCGTGTAGGCTGTTGAAATTTAGGTTTTTAGTATGAAATCGGTTCTACTGGAAATTCTATGAGGTTTGTCAAAAATCAGGAGTTCCTGCGGTCAAAGATGACTGATTTATGGCAGTTTGGGGTTTGAACGATGTTTCACATCAAAAAAGGGGGAGAGGGGAGTTTCTAATGGGGGGTAGGGGTAGTCCGGGTGGCAATTTAGGGTACAAGGGGAGTCAAAATTTCTATCAAAAATGGTCTAGCACTTATAGTTTTTGAGATACGGCGGTCAAAACAATTGTAGGTTGAACGATGTTTTACATCAAAATAAGGAACTTCGTCTCATTTAACGGTTTTATTCCACGTACTTATTCTTACGGTTTTTTAAATAAAACTACTTTACGGATTTTATCGCGTTTGTATTTGATTTTTGATTACCCGACGTTTCGAACACTTTACAGCGTTCATGATCACGGGTGGACTAAGATGTCTCACGTCCAACAAGTCATCGTTACTGCAGAAAATTTATAATTATCTACCCGATACAGAAATTAGTTATTAAGTATTGACCCACATTTTGATACAAAATTTATTGCCAGTGTAAGAAGAAAATGATTCTATATGAAAAAATTATATTGTTTATGGTTAGTAATAATTAAACATTAAAATTAATAGTAATTATATTTAAAAACTAACTAATAATCTAGTATACTACCACCGGATCGGAACATGGTTACACTGAGAAAGATCCGGCAAGAAAACTCAGGTAACATGATGCTAAATTAAAGTTAATTTTGAAGGCGGCTTACTTTGTTACTAAAAGGTTTTAATTTATAAAATTATCTTTAGTTATTATTATTGTGGGTCAAATCTATACAATATGAGCTCACGGTGTCTTGCAGTCTTGTGGTGGTCTTTTTGGATTTGTTTTTAATAATGTTTATAACAGGATCCCAGCTTGATGGTAACACCCAGCCATCCTCTCTATTGAAATTTTTGTGTTTTTTTATCTCAATAGCCTCGCGTACCATTCTAGGCAGGTATCGGTGTTCTTTTGCGAGGATTTGTGGTTTATCAAACCTGATGTTATGGTGGGCGCGGTCCTGACTATGTTCACAGACTGCAGACCTAGTGTCCCGGCGGTGCTTCACATCGGCTATGTGTTCTTTGATCCGAGTTCTTATGGATCTCTTTGTTTGTCCAATGTAAGAGAGACCACAGTCACAGTCAAGTTTATATACTCCTGCATCTTGTAAAGGGATCTGGCACTTGACAGGTGGTAAGAATTGGCTAATCCTCTTCAGTGGCTTAAAATAAGTTTTAATGGAAGAACGTTTCAGGATGTAGCCAATCTTGTCAGTGACTCCTTTGACATAAGGTAGTATTGCAGGAAGGCGCTCAACTGTGGGTGGTTTCACTCGGTCTCTGCGACGGGGGCGAGGAACTGGCAGCTTGTTTGCACGTAGCACCTGCTTGACATGCTGCAGCTCCCCAGCCAGGTGTTCATCGTCACAGATTCTGAAGGGGGATCCCCCTTCACAGTTAGCTACCGTGTGTAAATCTTTGTTGCAGAGAGCACGAGGATGCCAGATCCAGATCCCTTTACAAGATGCAGGAGTATATAAACTTGACTGTGACTGTGGTCTCTCTTACATTGGACAAACAAAGAGATCCATAAGAACTCGGATCAAAGAACACATAGCCGATGTGAAGCACCGCCGGGACACTAGGTCTGCAGTCTGTGAACATAGTCAGGACCGCGCCCACCATAACATCAGGTTTGATAAACCACAAATCCTCGCAAAAGAACACCGATACCTGCCTAGAATGGTACGCGAGGCTATTGAGATAAAAAAACACAAAAATTTCAATAGAGAGGATGGCTGGGTGTTACCATCAAGCTGGGATCCTGTTATAAACATTATTAAAAACAAATCCAAAAAGACCACCACAAGACTGCAAGACACCGTGAGCTCATATTGTATAGATTTGACCCACAATAATAATAACTAAAGATAATTTTATAAATTAAAACCTTTTAGTAACATAAAGTAAGCCGCCTTCAAAATTAACTTTAATTTAGCATCATGTTACCTGAGTTTTCTTGCCGGATCTTTCTCAGTGTAACCGTGTTCCGATCCGGTGGTAGTATACTAGATTATTAGTTAGTTTTTTAAATATAATTACTATTAATTTTAATGTTTAATTATTACTAACCATAAACAATATAATTTTTTCATATAGAATCATTTTCTTCTTACACTGGCAATAAATTTTGTATCAAAATGTGGGTCAATACTTAATAACTAATTTCTGTATCGGGTAGATAATTATAAATTTTCTGCAGTAACGATGACTTGGACGTGAGACATCTTAGTCCACCCGTGATCATGAACGCTGTAAAGTGTTCGAAACGTCGGGTAATCAAAAATCAAATACAAACGCGATAAAATCCGTAAAGTAGTTTTATTTAAAATGTATAATACTCGCGTAAACATCAGAAATCTTACGGTTTTACTATCACATTTTTTTCAGTTCGGTCGCGCAGCAAAATCCCTATCTCCTCCAAGCCTGCCGTAAGGAATTTCGTTCCAATAAAAAGTGACTTGTGTGATTACGATGCCGTCTTCTTATACAATGTTAGAATCCCCTAATATGCATTTGATCTATGGAGAGTACAGATGCAATGATCATGCTGCAAGTAGATTGTATCGTGAGCGATATCCGAACCCTGAACGCTATCCAGAGCATCGAGTGTTCATTCATGTTCCTCGAGCATATTCGGAGGGACATCTACCTAGTGCCCAATATAATACAATAGGCGTCCCTCTCTGTCTCTCTTTCAGACACGCAATAAGATTTTTTATATGAAGTCTAATAAAATAGAACAAAAAAATATACCTAATCATTTTTCATAAACTTCGTTGTCTGTCACAAAAATATTTTTTTTTTTCTAAAAGTTACAATAACATCTAGAAGGTATTATACCATTTTGGAATAATGAATAATTTGGCCAACTTTTGAAATTACTTGCCACTATGGTTACCGTACATTTTTTTTACAGGATGGTGTGTTAAATTCAAATGATTAACGTTTTCTTCGAAAAAATTAAGCAATAGCCATAACAAATGTATATTTTTTTATGTTATTGTAACATGTCTAGTTTTAATTGTACTTGTGGTCGATAGTGTAGTTGTCTGCGCTTCCAACAAGAAATATCCGATGCCAAAACTAGCCTATTTGTCGTTATAGTACTTGAAAATATCGTACAAGGTCTGATTTTTCACCCTTTTTAGTAATATGCTCATATAAAAATAAAAGTGACATGGATTTTTATTTAATTTATTTCATAGCCGTCATAAAGTTATCTACCACCCACTTTCCGTTAGACGTTTAATTTAGGGACAGCCTGTATATATACTTAATATACACAATTGAATAGTTGAATAATGATGCTGTGTGGTAGCGGCTTCGAATACTACCAACCCTTGCTTTGCTCGTGGGTGTCGTAAAAGACGACTAAGAGCCCTAGATTGAACCGGAACAACTCCATCTGGTATCATTTGGGTCAACGATTGCATTCCCAAGGAGGATTGACGTCAGACAGGCGGCCGGTCATAAAATCATTGCCGAAACTTTTTGCAATATGTCAAAACAGATGACATATTGCGTCGACCCCAAGTAATTGGGATAAGAGCAAGATGATGATGATGATGATGATGATGATACACTATTGAATAGTACGTTATATTGATCATTCTCGTTAATTATTGTGAGCGTGTACACTGTAGCAAACTACAGACGTGAAGAACATTTAAATAATAAAACGAATAGTTAATCGATATAGTGAATTAAAATATACTTATGTACAAAAGGAGAGTTATTTCCTTCTGTGTGTGGTGACGGAGTAAGAATACAATTGACCGCCCCCTCGCTAGCCCGTGCGTGTCGTACAACACGACTGACGTACGTATGACACGCATATCGCACGCGTCTAACACAGAAGACACATCCCTGCAGTGACCCGTCTGAGGCGTCTGACCAGTGTGCTGTAGTATATGTGAACATTGTTAATATATTTAATTTTTTTTATTGCAAATGGTGACAAACGAACAAACAGTGCATCTGATGGTGTTGTTGCCGCTCATGGACCTTTGCAAGGCCGCTACCTACCGCGCAGAAAGTGAAGGGAGTGTGAATGCGTGCAGTGAGGCTCGGTGAGACTGAAGGCATCAATAAAACCCACCACACGCAAACACACTCAGAAAGTCAGGCTCTGACCCTCTCGCTCACCGAACGGAGCGCGGTAACAAGTTGCTACTACTCGGACGTCGACTTTCTGCTCAGTGCGGTAGTACCGCGGATGGACCGGCCCGCGGCTGTAGGCAGACAACTGTCGCCAGTATACTCCTACCACGCTGACAAACCAAACTTATTACAAGCATATCACGTGACGTCTGTCGTGCGTGTGTGTCTAGTATTACTATAACGTCGCCTCGCTTATCAAATGCTTTCATTTGATACTTATATTATTTTTAGGGATCACTATAAATATTATAAGATGACATATTGTGACGTCCGCCATATTGGATCAAAACTGCCGACATCTAAATCTAATCTCGTACTGTCACGTTCACGTTTAGTTCTTTTTTTTTTTTTTTTTTTTTTTTTTTTGTGTGTGTATTTAGCTGTTGGTCGCAGATGACCTTGACAGCTTAACGCGGGCAATGGGCGAGCTGAAGGCTCTCAACCCGGTAAGTAAGTTAAGCGAACATCGCCCGAGGGCTCCCCCTGTGGGGAACGGACCTCGGCTCGGGGCGTCGCTGAAAGCAAAGTGGGCGTGGCCACGTTTAGATTAATGATTTTTACGCGGCGCGGTTTTCGACCTCGTCGGCGAGGCCGATACCGCGCAGTTTTATGTGTTATCGCTGCGCGAGCTGTGTAGGCCCTTTCTTGGGCGATCGTGATTGCATCATCCCCTTCTTCAAGGAGATGACGGGGTCGTCGGACCGCGGATATTTTTGATGGAACGTAGTTTACCGCCCCAACCACTAGTGGATTGGGGTGAGTCGTGGCAGAGTCAAAATAGCGCTGGGAGCAACGCTTCATATACTGCCTGATGGTCGGCAATTCGAGGTCGATGTGTAAATCGACATTACGAACGAACCACGGTGCTCCCGTTGCCCGTCGCATGAATCTATTTTGTAGTGTTTGTAACCTGTGGATCCTGTTTGGCCTAACGTGCGCGAACACTACACTGGCATACGTCATGATCGGCCGTATGCAGGTAGTGTATAATCGGACTTTATTTTTAAGTGATAGTTTAGATTTTGCGTTTAATAGGCAGTGAAGACGTCCCATCACGAAGGCGGCGCGCGCGCGGACCCGCTTCAAGTGGGACAGGAAGGTGAGTCGGCTATCAAGGGTCACACCTAAGTACTTGGCCTCTCTGCTCCATGAGACAGGTCGGCCGAAGAGAGTGAGAGGAGGGATGCTGTCCGGAGAGCACAGACGGGCAGTTCGTTTAGTGAACATGACCGCTTGGCTCTTCTCGGGATTAATTTCTATTCTCCATTTCCTATACCAATTGGCAAGGGCGGTAACCGCTTTTTGGAGTGTATTGACTACGGTTGTCGGGGACATACCTGCACAATAGAGTGCGGTATCGTCGGCGTAAAGCGCCGTGTGCACACGAGTGAACTTGGGTAAATCACTTGTATACAGTGTAAACAAAAATGGGGCGAGGACCGAGCCCTGTGGAACACCGGCCTTGAGAGGATGGGAGGTCGACAACGTCCCTTCCACCCTATAGCGAAAGCTGCGATGACTAAGATAGTCATGTATTATTAGAATTAAATATTCGGGGATTTTTAATAAATATAATTTGTAAATTAAGCCCTCATGCCAAACTTTATCGAAAGCTTTCGCTACATCTAGAAATAATACACCAGTGTACCGTCCCCTGATGAACTGACTACTGGTGTATTCTACTAGTCTATGTACTTGCTGAACACAGCTGTGTTTAGCGCGAAAACCAAATTGCGCGTCCGGTATGAGTTTGTTGAACTCTGCATATGATCGTAGCCTACTGAGTACTAATCGTTCGTATAATTTACCTAAACTTCTCAGTAGGCTAATAGGTCGATAACTGTTGGGTTCGGTACGTTTTTTGCCGGGTTTGTGGATTCCGATTACCACGGCCTCTTTCCACTGTGAAGGAAAGATGTTATATTTGAGGGCTGCATTAAATATACAACACAGTAATATTATTAAATGGGCTGGGAATAATTTAATTACTCTATTTGTAATACCGTCCGAACCCGGGGCTTTCCTAGCGTGGAGACCCCTAATAAGCGACTCGACTTCGTCGGTGCTCACTGTTGGAATAGGCATATTGTTGTCGTTGTTTATATTCGACCGCGATAAAGTGGTACGACTAGCCACTTCCGAATTAATAGTGTTGTAGTGAGACGCTTCTTGTTCGTATAATGTACTCGGCGTACACTGAAGCTCTAGGCTCTCTGCCAGACATTCAGACTTTTCGTCATCCATGAATGCCGGCGGTTGATTTATTCTACTGAGGGGAGGGAGTGTGGACACTACATCTTTTTTGAGTGAGCGGGAAAGCTGCCAGAAGGCTGTGTGCGTGGGCTTCAGCTCTTCTAAAGTGGCGTCCCATCTGCTCTGTCTCATATTGTTAATTTCGGTTTTGACCTCCCTTTGGAGGGCCCGCAGGCGTTTGCGGTTCTCCTCCGTGGGGTATCGGTCGTACGCGCGGGTTGCGGCGTTCTTTCTTCTCAGTAGGTCGCGTACGTCACTCGGCAGTTGCCATCTACGATCGCTCGTATCCGGCACCCGCCGCGAGCAGTCGTCAATTACCGACTGCACGTGACCCGTGAGTAAATCGATCGCCAGGGAGGTTTCTTCCTCGGACTTTATGTCCTTGGGAATCTTATCAAGGTATGCCGATGAGGTGGCCTTGAGATTTCTCCCGAGCCGTGCCCAGTCGGTGGTCAACCTTGTTGTTACGTTATTGTGGCCTGAGGGGCCAGGTAAGCGGGGGGCGAATTCCAGAGTCACCGGACGGTGATCTGAATCTAGTTCGTGTTGTACTTCGATTAAACATAAACGTAAGTTTATATTTTTGAGAAGTACAATATCTAATATGTCTGGCCTGTGGTCGACAATGTTAGGGTAGTGAGTCGGCTCTAATGGCGCTATGACGTCACAACCTAATCTGTCAGCGTATAACTCTAAGACTTTGCCCCTCTTGTTCGAACTATGACAGTTCCACGAGGTGTTCTTGGCGTTAAGGTCACCGCCTATGATGACGGCGCCGCCCAAGTCAAGCAATGCCTTGAGATCGCTCTCCACTAAGTGTTTACCGTCCCTTCTTTCGGGTGACAGGTAAGCCGAGACAAATGTGATTGGCTGATGGCCGGTGAGCGCTAGTCTGCATACTGACGCTTCAATGTACGCCAGAGGTGGCGGATCCACAGGCGTGCAGTGCAACGACCTCCTATAGTAGATGAGCGTTCCCCCTCCTTGCGAAGTGACCCTATCGTTGCGAACTATATTATAATTCGCAATTCTAGGGTCCTTGTTGAAAGGTTTGAGAAACGTCTCTTGTACCATAAGAATGTCGAGCTGTTGTTCCCTAAGAAATGTACCTAACTCGTCCCTCTGTGAGCAGAGGCTATTCGCGTTATATGTCCCTAACTTTAGGTGTCGTGGTTTGACTCTGCCGGGAGTGTGTATATCCATTTTATTTAAAACTAAGGGACCCCAGACGTTCGAGTAGGGGCGAAAATTTAATGGCAATGTTAAGGAGGGCGAGGTTATTACCCTCGTTCCTCCTTAGCTCTGCGGCGACCTCGCGGATTTCCGCGAAGTCGATAAGTGAGGCGAAATTTGCCACAAGGGCTAGATCCGGGTCTAGGCCTTGTGGGGTCTTAGGGAGCGCGTGCGAAGCTACCCTAACTGGTGCGGGTTTGGCGACGGGTGTGCCCATAAGAGGCTTAGGTTGGCCCCCGGCGGGCGTTTTATGCCCAACGGTTGGCGGTTGGGGTCTTGGTGGGTGCGTGAAGGGGGGTGGGGGGGGCGCTTGTGTGCGCGGTAATGCGGGGAACGCCTCCCTACCTTGTGTGAGGGGGCGAGACCACGCATTGTGAGTCGGGAGGGGGGCGGGCACGAAGGCCTTATTATAGTAGCGGGCCGGACCCGTTGGACGAATTGTCCTTTTGGGCGCCCGTGGACAGCCGCGGAAGTTGGCCGGGTGGCCCATCTCCCCGCAAAGCACGCACGATGGCGGCTCTGTGCAGAGCGATAGGTCTTTGGGCCTCTCACACTCGCTGGTGTGGTGGTTTCCCAGGCACTTAACGCACCTTGGGTGGGCATAGCAGTTATTCGATGTATGGCCATACATCTGGCATTTGTGGCACTGCGCCATTATGCCGGTTTTGTAGGGGGGCTCGATTTTTACGCCCATAAGTCCGCACACATGTGTGATGCGGAAAACCTGTTTACCCTCGGGGGTGTTGTCCAGGCATACCAGGACCATATTCATAGGTGCGCGTGCTTTGCCGCGCACCATGCGGTGAACCTCCCTCACGGGAAGGTTTTGCGCCTTGAGGGATTCGAGAATCTCCTCTTTGGCGAACTCGCGAGGGACATTTTTGATCACGGCCCGTAGGAGTTTGTCCTCGGGCATCGTGTATGTGTGGTAGGGGATGCGTTGCTCCCCTAGCATTTTAGAGAGCGCTCTGTGGTCGTCGGTCGTACTGACCTCGACTTTGATCCCCTGTGCGGTGGATCTGGCGCTTTTGTAGGACACGCGGTGCGAGTTGCACCACGCGGAGATCGCGAACCACCTCTCCTTGTCGCGTATGTACAGAGGAGGGGGGGTGAGTTTTTTGGCGGCTGATGAAGACGCCGCCGTGGTAGTTTTGACCGCGGGGGCCTTGTTGGCCGTGGCGGTCATGACCCCACTTGTGGAGGGGGTGGGGGCACCTTGCTCCTGAAGGGAAGCAGCGGGTGATGGTGTCGGGGTGGGTGGGTTCGACTCCACTGCGGGAGCGACCTTTGGAGCCTTTGCGGCCTTATTTTTGCGCGCCTTGCGGCTACGCTTGCGGGACTTGGCCTCGCTGAACCCCTCGTTGGGGGAGTCTTCCTCTTCAGAGGAGGTAGATGTCGGAGCGGAGTCATACTCCATCTCCGAGTTGGTGGTGGTGGTGCGCTCACTCTCATCCCCACTCTCTGGGGTGATCGTGGCGGTGGGCGATTGCGGGCGCGATGGTGTGCGCTCCGGTGCCCTGTCACGGAATTTCCGGACGATAAGCGTCCAGATTTCCTCGTCTTGGAGTAGGTCCTCAAGCCCTACTCTTGACATTATTAACTAGTAGTTCTCGAAAAACTCGAAAAGAAAAACACGCTATAACGCGGTCTCCTAGCAACCTAACACCCCGGGGGGAGAACCCGGGGGTGTGTGAGGTGTGTTCCCTCCCAACCGGGGTAGGTCGGGAGGATGTGCTTAACACTAGGGTGTGCCCTAAGCTGGTATCCACCGGCCGATCTTAATGTGCCTGCGTGGTTCCTAGCAGCTCGAGTGTAGGGGTGGTATGGGCCCTTGCGGGCAGTCACACCCAAACTGACACCCGAGAATGGGAGTAGGGAATAGGTAGGGTGGGTAGGAGATAACCGGGGTAGACTAGGGGTCACCCCCAAGGCCTACTGTTCCGGTCCCGTCCGAGTTAGCGCCTCGCCCTGAAGGGGGTCGGCAGGCGACTCGGGGCTTCGCCTCACCCGGCTTCGTTGACACCGTTAGGTTTCAACCGGGGACCAAGAAAAACTTGGTTTTTCCCTTAAGGGGCAACTACGACTTTTATCTCTACTAGACAGAAACGAACACTGCTACCTGACCTTGCTTTGAACGCAGGCAGTTAGCAGTATTCGTGAGCAGTCCAATAGATCGCCTCGAAAAAGGCGGTTTGAACTGCCACTTCTTCGTCCGTATGCAGCGACCGTTGGGAAGCGCGCGAAAACAGCGACAACGTACTGAGTGTACGGGTGACGCAATCGTCAGCGCGCGGGAGCGTACGAGTGTGTGACGCAATCGAGAGAGCGCGAAGCGGCACGCATGCGCACCGAGACACGGACAGGCGCTGAATGTTGGCGTTTAGTTCACTAAACGTGTGTACTTATAACCAGTTCTTTCTATATTCTAACTTCATTGTAAGTGTGTGATACATTGATTGTAAAATATGAATATATTCATTACTAGCTTTTGCCCGCGGCTTCGCCCGCGTAAAAGTTGGTTTTCATAATTCTTAATTTAAGAAATACTCTATGTGTCAATTTTCATCCAAATCTGGTCATCAGTTTACGCGTGATTGAGTAACAAACGTCCAAATATCTTCACAAATTTTTATATTTGAATATTACTTCCACCCTTGTAGTTTAAATTCAAGTGGAAAGACGATGAGAAATATGGCCATCCTTAGTCGTTGATAATACATTATCCATGATAGGTTTCCATTGGGGAAAAAATAATATCGATCAAACTCCCGCAGTTTCACCTACGTAGACCCCATTTCCATGCGAACGCCGAGATAAAAATTGCCTATGTTACTCGCTGATATTATAAGTTTACATGGGTGAAAATAAAAATAATAATTATCAAATCCCATACAAATATCCGACATAAAAATTGCCTATCTTACTCGCTGATAACGTAGCTTCCTATTGGTGAAAGAATTTAAAAATTAGTCAACATCCACCGGTTTCACTCGCGGAGTTCTCGTTCCCGGGCTAACACCAGGATGAAAATAGCCTTTATTTGTTATTCACTGATAATGTAGATTTTCATTCGTAAATTAATTTTTATATCCATTTAGTTCCCGCAATTTCACCGGCATTGTGCCCGGTCCTGTAGGAATATCAGGATAAAAAAATAGCCTAAATATGTTACTCGCTCAAAAATAGCTTTGCGTAAGTGAAGTAATTTTAAAATCGACTAAATTCTCACAGTTGTTCCAGCCACACCGGGATAAAATACAGCCTGGGATAAAATAAGTTATTCCTTATGTAAGGCTTGGTAGACCTGTTAATAAAGTATTATCAGTATGGTTCCAGCCGTTTTGAAGGTTACCCGTAACGAATATAAGTCAAAAAAAAATTGTCCGTCCGTCTGTCTGTCACCAAGCTATATCTCAAGGACCACGATAGCTAGACAGTTGATTTTTTTACAAATTATGCATTTTTGTTGCCGCTATAACAATAAATATATAAAACAAAATAAAATAAATATTTAAGGTGGCTCCTATACAACAAACGCAATTTTCCCCCTTTTTATAGACAATGGTACGGAACCCTTCGTGCGCGACCCCGTTTCGCACTTGGCCGGTTTTTTAGACATATGTATCGTGCAAATAATTGTGTTAGCATAAATAAAACCTATTATTTTGACAGACAAATAGACGCTTCAAATTTTTTTATTTCTAGACATAGAAAATTGGATTAATATCTTGATTTTAACTTACTGTCTGGTAGCGGCTAGAAATATTATAACGCTTTCATTGTTTGTGAGTGTCGCAAAATACTACTAAGACAAAGATTTACATCGAACTGGACCAATTGGTGGTGCCATCTAGCCAGCAATGTCGTTTGGCAGGCAGCTGGTCATAAAATGTTGCTAGAAGAACCTTTGCAATATCTATATGATGTCAGAGGAGTGCCTACATATTGAGTTGGTCCAAAGTAATCTTGATAAGCGAGCATTAAGAAAAAATAATGGGGTAACCCAAGAAAGCCGACCGTATACTAAAATGATCGTTCCTAGGCTCAGTGATATCGGTTATATGCTTTTCACCTCCTTAGGGGTAAAATTGCAAAAAACTCTTTTTTAGTGAGCACTTTCCCCAAGAGAGACAACTTTGTACAAAATTTCACATTTCTAGGCCTAATGATTTCGGCTATACATTTTTCACCCTCTTAGAGAATGAATTTCAAAAACTAATTTCTTAGAGCTCATTTACAACAAAAGAAAGAGAATCGAACAATCCACACAAGAAATACACAGTTTCACGTTCCTAGCCCCAATAGTTTCGGCTATACGCTTTTCACTCCCTTAAGGGAGTGAAAAGCGTATAGCCGAAAGCGAAAGCGAAAGTGAAAAGCGTATTTGCCAAAAATACTTTGCTAGTGCTCGTGTACCCCAAAAATACGCCGGAGTAAAAAAAAATACGTTTCTAGGCCCAGTGGATGCCGCTGTATACTTTTTGTTCTTTTAGGGGTTGAATTTCATCCCCATGTAAGTAAAATTTTCAAAATGCTAGAACGAATACTTATTTATTTATTATCAAATGCCTTAATACAAAGATTCATGGTTTTATCATCGAAAATGTCGAATTTCCATACAAAATGGCAGCCCCTATTTCAACCCCTTATAACCATTTTTTCGCGATTTCTTTGCTATAGCTCGTGAACCCCAAGAAATACTACGGTGTAAAAAATTACGGTTCTAGGCCCACTGGTTTCAGATATATGCTTTTTTGTCTTTTAGGGGTTGAATTTCATCCCCATATAAATGAAATTTCCAAAACGCTAGAATGAATATTAATTTATTTATTATAAACTGCCTCAATACAAAGATTCATGGTTTTATCATCGAAAATGATGAAATTCCATACAAAATGTCAGCCCCTATTTCAACCCCTCATAACCATTTTTTCGCGATTTCTTTGCTAGAGTTCGTGTACCCCAAGAAATACTACGGTGTAAAAAAAAATTCGTTTCTAGGCCCATTAGTTTCGGCTGTATGTTTTTTTGTCTTTTAGGGGTTGAATTTCATCCCCATATAAATGAAATTTCCAAAACGCTAGAACGAATATTAATTTATTTATTATAAAGTGCCTTAATAAAAAGATTCATGGTTTTATTATCGGAAATGACGAATTTCCATACAAAATGTCATCCCCTATTTCAACCCCTTATACCCATTTTTTCGCGATTTCTTTGCTAGAGCTCGTGTACCCCAAGAAATACTACGGTGTAAAAAAAATACGTTTCTAGCCCCAGTGGTTTCGGCTGTATGCTTTTTTGTCTTTTAGGGATTGAATTTCATCCCCATATAAATGAAATTTCCAAAATGCTAGAACGAATATTTATTTATTTATTATAAAGTGCCTTAATACAAAGATTCATGGTTTTATCATTGAAAATGATGAAATTCCATACAAAATGTCAGCCCCTATTTCAACCCCTCATAACCATTTTTTCGCGATTTCTTTCCTAGAGTTCGTGTACCCCAAGAAATACTACGGTGTAAAAAAAAAATTCGTTTCTAGGCCCAGTAGTTTCGGCTGTATGTTTTTTTGTCTTTTAGGGGTTGAATTTCATCCCCATATAAATGAAATTTCCAAAACGCTAGAACGAATATTAATTTATTTATTATAAAGTGCCTTAATAAAAAGATTCATGGTTTTATTATCGGAAATGACGAATTTCCATTCAAAATGTCATCCCCTATTTCAACCCCTTATACCCATTTTTTCGCGATTTCTTTGATAGAGCTCGTGTACCTCAAGAAATACTACGGTCTAAAAAAATTACGTTTCTAGGCCCAGTGGTTTCGGCTGTATGCTTTTTTGTCTTTTAGGGGTTGAATTTCATCCCCATATAAATGAAATTTCCAAAATGCTAGAACGAATATTTATTTATTTATTATAAAGTGCCTTAATACAAAGATTCATGGTTCTATCGTCGAAAATGACGAATTTCCATACAAAATGTCATCCCCTATTTCAACCCCTTATACCCATTTTTTCGCGATAAGAAGTAGCCTATGTCCTTTCTCAAGCTTTAGTCCATCTCTGTACCAAATTTCATCAAAATCGGTTCAGTGGTTTAGACGTGAAAGCGTAGCAGACAGACAGACAGACAGAGTTACTTTCGCATTTATAATATTAGTAAGGATTTATAATCATATAACCCAGACATTAATTAAAAAATATTTTCATATTTACACATCAACAATAAGTATAATTATTATGTAGGTATTTATAGCATTTACTTTTTATGAAATTTTTTTTTGCTATGGATGACGTCACGCAGCTTTTATTGTGACAAGGTTCCATCGCAATATCAACGCGCGGGGCTTTATACTTATCGGTTTTGTGCAGTAATATGACATCCGACACATCGCCGCGGGCCTTGCTATCGAGAACACGTGTATTGGGATCAACTTTCTAGTGTGATAACAGTCAACGGAATGTCATTTTGTAAGTGTTATCTTATATCTTTAAACGAGCAATTCTTGTATATATATATATTCAGGATCTCGGAAACGGCTCCAACGATTTTGTTGAAACTTGGCATACTAGAGGATTCGGGTCCAAAAAATCGATCTAGCTAGGTTTTATTTATAGAAAATGTTGTTTTGTCCGTATTTTTAGCATAACAAACAATGACATTAAATTTTAAAAGAATATGAATTCAAATTTCGTTGCCAACGTCATGAGTTCCGATAGCTCAAGTGGCGGGCGGTTTTAATTTTGGATTATGTGACATTTAGACAGCGTCGGTTCGAATCTCGGTGTCATTATTATTCTCTTTTTGTAGATTTTTATATAATTTTCATTAAATATTTTTTATTAATATATAAATAAATTCGACAAAAATATTCCGAGCGAAGCTCGGTCAACCAGATATTACCATTTGAAGTGAGTGAAGGGAGCCAACACAACTATATGTGACAGAGCGCCGCGCACAATAACACTACATTATTTTTTTTTTTGTGTGGGCTTTAGTTGTTAGCCTCAGTGACAACTTTACCCGGACTGGTGGGTGAGCGCTAAGGGCTCTCAACCCGTTTAAAGTTAAGCGACCGATCCCGAGGGCACCCTCTGTGGGGTACGGACCTCGGCTCGGGCGGTCGCTGGCAAAGTGGGCACTCTCACGTTTATGATTTTAACGCGACACGTCTTCCTCCCCTGTCGGCGAGGGCGGAAACGTGGATATTTATTTGTCAAGGCCTCGCGGGCTGTGTATGCCTCAGTCTGGGCGAGAGACACTACATTTAGTCTACGTGTTCATTTAAATAACTTATGCATTGTTTGTTTACTTACAACACACCGCTAATATCAGCGAGTGCAGCACTCACTGCGGGCACCGCGCGTGTCAGTATCAACTGTGACTCATGGTACTGTCACGTGATACGCATCAGATATCTCCACTAGATAATATCCGGTATATACAAATAGTTGTGTGTCCGCATGTAACCGACACGCGCGAGTGTCTCATGTGTCGCGCCGTGCACAGCGCACGCGACGCCACGTGCAGCGCCACTCGCGGTGACACTGCAGTGCTGGAACATGCCATTTATTTAAACTAGTAACGCGCACAAGTGAGCACGCACCGCGGTGAGAGCCATCAGCGCTCACCCATAGCGCGGGCTCAGCTGTCAAGCTCATCTGCGACCAACACCTATACACACACAAAAAATAAAACAAGTGAGCACATTGGTCACAGGTTCACATACCGCACCGCACACACGGGTACCGAGTACATAGGTACCGAGTACATAGGTACTATATTGTGTTCAAACTGTTTATTCATTTCATATTACAGATTATCTATACCAATAAATATAATTGGAGTGTCTGTTTGTAATGTCAAAATAATAGACTATTTTCATGCTCACACGGTTATTTGCACTATATACAGGATGTCCCAAAAGTTTACGTAGCTGGGAAGGAGTGTGATAGGGGTACGATTACATAACAGCTTTTTTTTTTAATAAAGCAATATTTGTAGGTACAGTTAGCAAAATAGCCCCACAAGGTGTAAAATTTTTAGTTTTTTAAAAAATGCCATTTATTTTTTTAAATACCTAGAGGGGAATTTCATTTTTATTTTTCTAGTGACCCTTGTGACCACCCCTATCACCCCCCTTCCCAGCTACGTAACCTTTTGGGACATCTTGTATATGCCTAAAATACAGATTACAAAATTTTTGTCTGTCTGTCTATCTGTCTGTCTGTTTGTTCCGGGTAATCTTCAAAACGGCGGGACCGATTTCAAAAATTCTTTCACCAATGTCAAGCTATAATATCAGGGAGTAACATAGGCTATATTTTATCCCGGTATTCCCACGGGAACGGGAACTACGCGGGTAAAACGATTAAAACCGAAGCGAAGCGAGGGCCGGTTTCTAGTAAAAAAATAAAACTTTATAAAACACAAGGTAGGTAAGGTATATTTTATATGTTAGTGTAAATAAAGTGATCGTAATAAACTCATTTGCAAAAAAAACGGGCGGTTTTGATTTTCATTCATATTTAAAAAGATACAATACCAAAAAGGTTTCAATCGTTTGTACACGTTACTGGCCGGTTTTAAAAATGCTGTGGTATTTAAAAAAGTACGTTCTAAATTCAATTTTTCATTTGATGTTCATTTTTACAGAAAACCCCTTTTTATCCTACATTTTTGGCGCGAAGTTCCAGAAGTTAACATCGACTTTCATAACTTTTATTCAATTTTTATCGATTAATTTCATATCCTTGACTGTCAAAGCTTTATTTAATGCTGTTTGGCTGTATCAAAAATGGTAGATAAAGTGGTAAAAGCTACCAAAATTATCGCGCTGCTTGAAGAGGGTTGCAGCCAATGTTTCGTGGCTAGGAGGCTACATGTTAGTCGCTCGACAGTCCAAAGGACCTGGCAGCGATATCAGGAGACTGGTTCCGTCGAGAGAAGGCCTGGTTCTGGAAGAAAACCATGTACCCAACCACGGGATGATCGTTTTCTTGTGAGTCGCGCATTGAGAAATCGCAAATCTTCGTATGTGGATCTTAAGAACAACCTCCAAGAAGTAAGAAATGTGCATATTAGTCTATGGACGGTCAGGAGGAGGCTTCTCGCTGCCAATATACGCAGTCACCGCCCGGCCCGCGGCCCCAAATTACTCCGTGAGCACAGAGTTCACAGGCTTAGGTTCGCTAGAAATTGTGAATCATGGACTCAAGACGATTGGAATAGGGTTTTGTTCTCTGATGAAGCCAGGATATCTCTGTTCGGTGAAGATCGACGTCGGCGAGTGCTAAGAAGACAAGGAGAACGCTTTGCAGAGGCATGTTTCGAAGAAATCACACCTTATGGTGGGGGCTCTGTTATGTTTTGGGCAGGAATAAATTCAATGGATCGTACAGAGTTAGTCTTCATTGAAAACGGCTCACTGACTGGGCATCGATACATAACGGAAGTTCTAATTTCTCATGCACAACCCGCATTGGCCGCTCTAGGTGAAGACTCGATTTTTATGGACGACAATGCTCGCGCCCACCGATCCCGCGATGTTAATGCGTATGTGCAAGAGGTCGGCATTCGTCGTTTGGATTGGCCAGCTCGAAGTCCCGACCTCAATCCCATAGAGCATGTCTGGGACGTTCTGAAACGGCGTGTGAGATCAGTACACCCGGCTCCGCAGACCATCAGAGAGCTGAAGAATGTGATTACTGCGGAGTGGGAACGTATTCCGCAAGCAAGTATCCGGGATATACTCGCTAGCATGCCCAGACGAATTCAAGCTGTGATTTTAGCTAGAGGGGGTCACACTCGATACTAAACATTTATCTGCTTTTACTTTATTAAAGAAAAACAAACAAAAAAACTTTTTTATTTTTACTTCATGAGCATATGCACTACTAGCGAATATACACTACTAGCGAGGTTTAGCATTATTTCCCATAAATTGTATCTAAATTTTATGAAATACTGATGAAAACGATTATTTTCTTATTAATTTAGCAAATTGTGTGGATAAAACTACCTATAATTATCAAACAAAGAAATATTAACATTTGAAATGGTTCATTGCTTAGGTGCCCGTTTTTTTTGCAAATGAGTGTATTTTATATATTTATTGCAGTAATTATATTTATCATTTTTATAACTACGGATTTTTGAGTTAAAACTTTTTAGAAATTGTTTTTAATTATACATAATTAAAAATAATATCAGTGATTGTTATAATTTAACGAGTTAATACAAATTGAAAGTGGCTATATCTCTATTATGATGTTTATTGAAACAACATTTTTAATAATTATGTAGCTTCTATTATATTTTCTTATCTGGGAGTGTCGTAGGAGATGACTGAGGGAGGTATTTAACATGCGTATAACATCTATGCAAGAGTAGGAAAACTCGAAACGAAACTTTATACCCCTCCTATTGTGAAGAAGGTTCGAGCCCAACACGGTGCATTAACACGAAATTAATGAAATAAAATAATCAGTAGGTAAATATCTCTTTAATTGTAACATATTTGAATGCGTCATTCAAATACTGTAATGATTTAAGATACGTTTCTTTAAATATCAACAAATTATCCAAAAGAAAAACAGTTGATGATGATTGTTCAACAAAACTGTATCTGTATTAGTGTTGCCCAAAAAAGTCTTGGTCTTGCGGTCTTGGTCTTGCGAGAAATGCGAGACCGAGACCAAGACCAAGACCGCTTAATTTTTGCAAGACCAAGACCAAGACTGGCCCTGCAAGACTTGAGCAAGACCAAGACTGGGCCTGCAAGAGTCTCGCGGTCTTGCATTTAATTCAAATCACCATTTCAGCTTATATACGGTTGAGCTCGTGTCTTCTACATAACAGGAGGAGAATCGGCCGTGGCCGGAGGGGAATCGCCACGGTGATCGGCCGTGTTGTTACAGGTCACACATGTCAAGTTTTCCTTCTCTTGCACCGATGTTATATATTATAGCCCTTAGTCGTGGGTTCGCAGTCACGGGTAAAATAGGGGGTGATGAATTATATTCTTACTCCGTCACTACACGGCAAGTCAAATCAGTCTTGAGATATCCATCTATTGGCCAATCGATTCCCAATGTTGGTGTTGGCTTTTCAGAATTATTCTTCGGAAAGGCTTAAGGACAAAAGTACCGTAATCACAAGAGTGCTCTTGCTCATTATACATATTTATATATCCGTTTATTCATTAGCCCAACGACGTTCACTGTTGGACATAGAAATATGCCTACAATTAATCTATATAAATGTCCATGTAGGGACAGAGTACGATCACCATCAGGCAGTACATGAAGCGTTGCTCCCAGCGCTATTTTGCCTCTGCCACGACTCACCCCAATCCATTAGTGGTTGGGGCGGTAAACTACGTCCCCTCAAAAATATCCGCGGTCCGACGTCCTCGTCATCTTCTTGAAGAAGAAGATGACGCTATTATGATCGCCCAAGAAAGGACCTACACAGATCGCGCAGCGATAACAGATAAAACTCCGCGGTATCGGCCTCGCCGTCGAGGTCGAAAACCGCGCCGCGTAAAAGTCATTAACCTACACTTGGCCACGCCCACTTTGCTCTCAGCGACGGCCCGAGCCGAGGTCCGTTCCCCACAGGGGGGAGACCTCGGGCGATGTTCGCTTAACTTACTTACCGGGTTGAGAGCCATCAGCGCTCACCCATTGACCGCGTTAAGCTGTCAAGGTCATCTGCGACCAACAGCTACACACACACACACACACACAAAAAAAAGACAGAGTACGAATATAATTCACCACTCTCTTACCCGTGGATGTCGTATCAAATCGGATCGGGCAATGGTGTTAGAAACCCATGAAAAAAAATTGAAATAAACATATCGATTCGTTAATGAATTGAGGGACATGTAAGTTCTCAATTTTGTCATCGTTTTTTCGTGTAAATTGATTAAAATGTATAAAGGAATGATACTTAATCTACAACATATTCGTATTTTGTTAAATGTTCATTAGAATTTGAATAAATCAATGATTACGTTTGCATAAGCAAGACAAACTTCGCTTTAACATAAATCAGCTGATCGGCCGATGACCGTTGATGAGTCGCCTTTGTACCTACGTAACCATTGAAAGGTTCGCGCAAATCTAATACCTATTTATACTGTCGAAAATTTACATGCTTACATATATCCTGTCTGTACATACCCACATAATGCATAAAATTTAAGGCATAAACTCTTAGACACACATTTTTGTAATCATTATAACTTTTACGTTATATTGTTTTTGTGTAATATACATTCTAATTATGATCTATGACTGTTGAACTACAACATACATGAACAGTTGTCCCATAACCTGATACACCCTGTGTATATAACATATGTGCAAGAGAAGTGAAACTAGAAAGAAAACCCTGTACCAACATGTCTGACCAGCGTGGTATAGTAGATCAATTTTCCTCTTACTGGAAGGAAGCTTAAGCCCAGCAGTGGCACTTTTATGAGCTGTGACGATGACGACGAATATCATACATTTGGTGACCCTCTTCATTATAATTCACATTAAAAAAATTATTCCAAAAGAATGTTATTTTGTTAGATAGTCTGTTTATCTAGAAAGGTTTTAGGCTCTAATTCATAACACTGCGACATTGGTCCGGAGCAGTGTCTATAAAGGTTAACAAATCGGACATAATTTTAAAGCAATAGCTGTCAAGCGTTCTCCATAGTAGCCGTTGTTACGGCAACTACCTACTTAGATAACTAAAATTGTGATTAAAGTAGCTATGTGATGGATATTATAAATAGTGATATTATTTTTAGTGATTCGTTAATAAATTAGAGTTATGTAAAGTTTTCAATTTTGTCATCGCTTTTTCTTGTAATTCTGATTGAAATGTATACCTACAGTCAATGATTCTGCAACATAGAAAAATTAAGTATTAATATTTCTGTGTTCTGCAATATATTCATACTTTGTTAAATGTTCATTAGAAATTGAATAAATCAATCATCATCGGCAGTCCACATACATCCCACTGTTGGGCTCGGGCCTCCTCCACAATGGGAGGTAATTTTACCTACTAGGTCCGAGCCCACCAGTGGGACGTATATGGGCTGCAATGATGATAAGTAATATTCCACGGTATACTTAGGTAGGTACCTAAGCGCAACTGAATTTAAATAACGACAGAATTATTAGTAGATAGGTAGGTATTTTAAATCCTTACACGTGCTAAATTTCTTTAAGTCGACGTACCTATTCGTCGACGTTTATAAAAAACCGTCTTTCAAGTCAAAGGGCGCCGACATTTAATATACCTATTAGCAGTAGTTGAAAGTGATCATAGGTATGGATCTAAAACATCATCGGTTTGATATCAAGTATTTCTGTGTACATAAACTTATTTTTATTGTTAGTTGTTAGATTACCTACCTATATATTTTTTGATTTAAAATTTGATACGACGTAATCCTTACTAATATTATAAATGCGAAAGTAAGTTTGTTTGTTACTTTCATGCTTTAACCACCAAACCAATTTCAAAAACTCTTTCATAAGTGGAAAGCTATAATATCAGGGCGTAACATAGGCTATATATTATCCATGTATTCCCACGGACAAGAGAACTACGCGGGTAAGGTGACTGAAACCGAAGCGAAGCGAGGGCGGATTGCTAGTTTTAAATAAAAATGGGCGTCATATAAATGCTGATAGGCATACTAAATTATTTTGTTCTAAATACATATAAATATTAAATATTATTATTTAATTCAAATATTAGACATGACGATACTACTTAAGTATTTGAGTACGAGATGAAAACATATGTCAATAAACCGTCGTAATGTATTCGTCACCATAACGTCATCATTATCGCTTTTATCGAGGGGGTCTAAATCCCATAGTAGTCACCAATAGGCAGATGAATGGATGAAACGACATAGGTATTATATTGAATTAATAGGTCAAGTACCTAGATAAAAAAAAACATTTTAATTTATAATTCATCCGCTTGTAAAATCACTCAACTTTTAGTTGATAATTTTTGTTTCGAAATTATTATGGCACACAAAGGTACCTAGTTTGTCCACAGCCAAAGTAGCAGTCTATGACTATTTGGTTAGGTACCTATATGATTTTTTTTGTGTGACGGAATAAAAATACAGTTCACCACTCCCTATTTTGCCCCTGGATGTCGTAAAAGACAACTAAAGTGTACCTATAATATGCATTTAACATCTATGCATAAGAAGGAGAACTCGAAATAAAACCCTACACCAACCTGTTGGACCAGTTTGGTAGTACCTATGTAAATTTGTCATGAATTATGGAGGAGGCTCGAGCCCAGTAGTGGGATATATACGAGCTCTGATAACGATGATACCTATAATGTGACCATGTTGATACAAAAAGTAAAATAATCGTTCTTCAAGCATTTTGACATAAACAATAAAAAAATTAGTCTATATGCTTATATACTCGTAGTATAAGTATATCATCGTTGATTAAGTGAAAAAAACACGATGTAAATGGTTTACATGCAAAGATGCACAGTTACTTTTCATTATTATGTAGGCACCAAATAGATTGTTATTTCTGTTTCTGTAAGTCATACTTTTTAATTTTTATCGAAGAAGTTCCGAACTGATAGTGCTATATGTATACACATTGGCTGTTTCCTGAAACGTATGTACTCAGTTAATCATTCTTAATATCCCCACATAACTAAAACATTAAAAAAAAAGTCTGATAATTAGACATTTTTAAGTTTGTTTAATATGCAACGGTATTGTTCCCAACATGCCTACGTCATAGCATTCGTATTAAATCGCAATAATAGGTAAAACAAAATGATTTTAGGCATAGTACTTCAGAGCTCACAATCAGTCGCAGTTCACCACACGCCTCGCACCTCTTTTTTTCCTTTGTGATGCTCCCGCGCCGCGCGACCTTGGTCTGTGTTTTAATAGGTCAGTTTGCATGCTACAATGTTAATGCCCTTAATCACCGTAGGTATAATAAAATTAATACATACAGTTATGCAAAAATGGTATTTTAAGGAAACGTCCGGGATTGACAACAAACAAATGACAAGTATTTATGTTTTTATTTTATTGAATAAATCCTATAGTATGGTTCTATATCATTAACTGAGTATTATATACGTTTCGGGAAAACAGCCAATTAGATTGCACGGTGTATAAAATAGTTGAAATAAAAATACTTTATAAATGGGGTAATGGAGGAGTGACGTCATTATGTACCTAGGAGATTAGAAATCTGAGGTAGACCTTTTACGTCGATTAGCGACCGTTTAGTGGAAGACTTAACTTTACGGCACGTAGATTGCCCACAGAAGACCCACACAGTTTGTATTCCCGCACATAGCAAACTAATTCCCTGTCCGATCATCCCTGACAAGGCCGGCTAGGCTGTGTAAGTAGGTATTACGCGTTTTAGTAGATATTAGGTACCTACGGCCTACATCGCCTCACATGCCTCTGGTACAGCAACAATGTAGAATTTTATTGCCTTGACTTGCCCCACAATCTTGTTCTGTGTTATTGGCAAAAAAGTCCTCTAAAGATACAATCACGTGCACCGTGTCGGATCGCAGCCGCGTGCGATATATCGCGTACGGCTGACGAGCGTGACTGATGCAACAATAGTCAGAGTAGGTACGTATGAAAATGTATAGCACAGAGTACATCAGTCGTCGCATACTTACCTCAGAAACAGCGCCATACATTATCATAATCTGGCTATTATTGCATCAGCCACATCTCATCCAAGTCGCATGGTTGCGATCGACCACGACGCATTTACAGACTTTTATAGTGGTACAGTGCTATGAAATCATCCCCGTGTACAGTTGCTGGCACGTTGCGCTGGGTCCGCCCCAGTGCAGCGTAAGTGGAGACCAGACGGACATGAAGCCGTGAAATAAAGCGACGGCAATGATCCCGGAACTAGTATAAATTATTATAGCTATATTTTTTTTTGTGGTGGGCTATGGTCAGCGCAACCGCCGCCTGGCTCCGTCCGGGGCAACAGAGGGGCGGCGCGCGGCCCCGTAAACTACCCGTGGCACGTCGCCTTCGTCTTTGGGCTGACCACCGGTGCAGGGTGACTTGTCGTCAGTGGTCTGCCCGACGGAATACCCCTAAGAAGTACCCTCTCCTCGTCGCCGTCGCGCGGTCGGTCTTTCGACGGGTGACGGTCTAACTGCCCCTCGTTCCAGTCACCCATAAATTATTATACCTACCGACCTAACTCTAAATGGACTTCGATTGTCAATGCCTTTAAACAATAATACCTATACGTGAACGGTATTTGACTAATTGGTGAGATTTAAACATAGGTACGTAACTCACGATAACACATAATTAAGTAGAATTCAAATTCATGTAAATAGAATTGAATTTTTCGTACGTACCGTTGAATCCCTATGCAAAAATTTTATCACTGTACCTACGTAAGAATAAGATACATTGAGAGCGTCAATTGCGTGCTTACTTCTTCATTTATCGCATCAAACCAATTCGAGTTTGGGAGAATTTAACTTGAATTGACTCGATCTTAGAGCATTTCGAGTTAGAAAATCAATTTATACATTCCTATATGTATAGGATATACATTGCGTAGTAAGTACGTATGCGCGCACAAATACACGTCTAAGTAGATACCTATCTGGATGGATGTCGAATAAAATTATGTGTACCTACCTATAACCATTTCATTGATAGAGTATGTACAATTTTGATCTCAAAAATCACGATGAATCCTACAGTAAAATAATTATAGGTGGTGACGAAGTAAAAATACAATTCACCATCTACTTTCTTGCCCGTGGGTGTCGTAAAAAACGGCTAAGGGGTATGATATTGAGATATAATTATAATACCTATCTATGCAAGAAAAGGCAAACTCGACATAAAACCCTATATGTCAACGCGTCTGATCAGCGCGGTATAGCAGGTTAATTTCTCTCCTATTGTGGAGGAAACCCGAGCTCATCAGTAGGACATATGTAGGTTGAAGGTGACACCTAGGTAGGTAGGTACCTATTTCGTTAGAAAAGTGATAGCAACAAATAGGTAACGAAAATATCTATGAAGTGGCAACAAGTCTTAACTGTGATGACTGCGGGGTGATAGAAGATATGCAACATGTCCGTATCTCCACATTAAGAGCTAACCTTGATGTAAATCTTCTGGACGTCAATATTTGCCACAGTAGGTATAGGTACCTATTAGCCTTTCCTCTACGTAATAGTGCAAGAGAACTACCTATAGGTATAAGATGATTGATCAATCTTAAAAATAACTAGGTAATTCATGTATTTTACTTTACGGGGTGACATTGTCGCTGCGCGATAAAACCCCATTCAATAAAAACAAGAAAAAATGTATGAAGTAATAGGTACATAATAATATACCCACTGTTACCCGAGTTTGGGCATCGTGTGTGTGCGTAGATTTGGTCATACAAAGGACAGTGCTTTGGTGACACGACCTTTTTTATATTTTGGGGGGTTGGGTTAGGCTCGGCGCACTCCTCACTCCGCTCCATCCGGGGCGACAGAGGGGCGCAAGCACAGACGGCCCGACGGAATACCTCCTGAGGAGTACCCTCTCCTCGACCGACGTCCGCCCCCCCCCTCGGATAGGATGTCGGTCTTTCCTCGCGCGGTCGACCTCTCGGTGGGTGACGGACTAACTACCTGGTCCAGTCACCCGTGGCCTCGGCTAGGGGGCGACACGACCTAACACGACGTTTTTTTTTTTTTTTTTTTTTTATGGGTGGGCTATGGTAAGCGCACGCGCGGTCCTGTCCGTCCGGGGCGATGAAAGAACGACGCGCGTGCCCATAACCCACCCGTACTCACGTCACCTCGTTGTTGGGCTGACCACCGGAGCAGATGTGACTTGACATCAGTGGTCGGCCCGACGGAATACCCTTTCGGGTAACCTCTCACCTCTCGACGTACTGGTACGTCGGTCGCCATCGCGCGGTCAGCCTCTCTGCTGGTGACGGACAATTCCCCGGTCCGATCACCCGCGGCCTCGGCTAGGGCGGCATTAGGCGCAGATACTCGCGCCTGCGCCGCCCGAGTCGCCGGCGGCGGAACGTGTCGCCGAATAGGAGCTCTACTCGCACACGATCCGCCGCCTCCTTCCGTGAGATTACGGCCTCACAGAAGACGGCGACCGCGTCCCAGTTCCTGACGCTGACGAGCATCTCCCTGGCGATGGTCGGCACCGATAATTGCGACGAGTTCACGGCGATCCCCCTCCCATGCAGCACACTCATCGAGCGTGTGCTGCGCCGTGTCCTCGTCGCAACTGCAGTGGTGGCAGGACGGTGGGCTCTCCCTCCTGACAATCTTGTGCAGGTACTTCCCGAAGCAACCGTGCCCCGTCAGCACCTGCACCAGTCGGAAGGAAAGCACCCCGTGCGTCCGCTCCAACCACTCCATCAGCACCGGCCGGAGGGCCTCGACGGTCCTGACACCGTACCGAGGACTCTCCAGCCGGACTGCCCAACGGGCAATGACTTCTCGGCGGGCGTTAACCCGCCAGGCGGTGATCTCTTTGTTGGAGACCATGCCGCCGCGGGCGCACGTCTCTGACACCCGCCGATAAATGTCGGCGAGCATCTCCGCCTCCAGGTCCCACGGGGGGGTTCCGGCTAGGAGGCACGCTGCCTCCGTCGCCACCGTGCGATAACCCCGTATGGCCCTGATCGCCATGACCCTCTGTGGTCGCCACAGGAGGGCCCTAAGACGGACGGTCAGGGACCCCGCCCACACCGGTGCGCCGTACAGGGCCATCGACCGGATCACCCCCACGTACAGCTGTCGGCACGTAGCACTGGGTCCGCCCACATTCGGCATCAGCCGCGAAAGGGCGGACGCCGCGCCGACAAGCCGGGGAACAAGTCGATGGAGATGCTCCCGGAACCAAAAATGCCCGTCGAGCACCAGGCCCAAGTACTTCATGTGGGCCTGGATGCTGGTGGTGACCGACTTCACGGTGATCGAAGCGCCGGCGGTACGGAGGCCATGGAACAAAAGGGCCTCCGTCTTTTCCAGGGCTACCCTCAACCCCAGCGCTTCGATCCGCCTGACAATCTCCTCGGTGCCGAGAGTTGCCAGGCGTGCCGCCTCCTCTAGCGTCCCACCCCGGGCTGTGACGAGCGTATCGTCGGCGTAGCAAATTACGCCCAGCCCGGGTGGGAGGCTTCCTCTCAACGCCCAGTCGTAGCCGATGTTCCACAGGGTCGGACCCAGAACCGACCCCTGCGGGACACCGCACGTCATGGGCGTTCGCACAACGTCCCCTACTCGGTCAACGTAGAGGACGCTGCGCCCCTCCAAGTAGTCTGCCACCAGCCGCCTGAGGTACACGGGCACCCCGTGATACCTCAGCCCCTCCCTGATGCAGCTGAATGGCAGACTGTTGAAGGCGTTGGCGATGTCCAGGGACACCGCCAACAGGACTCCTCCGCCGGTGACGGCCTCCGCTACCACGGCCTTCAGGCGCAGTAAAGCCGCGATCGTCGAACGCCCTCCGAAAACCAAACTGGGCGTCCGACAGCTCGGGCCCGACCCCGACGAGGTGCCGCTCGATGCGGGCAGCCAACACCCTCTCCAGCAACTTGCCCGCATCATCGAGCAGCACGATGGGCCTGTAGGCCGAGGCCGACTCGTGAGACCGTCCCGGCTTCGGCAGGAGAACCAGCCTCCCCTCTTTCCAGCACCCAGGGAACTGCCCGGACGTCAAACAAGCGTCGAACAGTTGCCTGAGGCGTGGTCCCAGGTGCTCGAGGACCAGGGCCAGCACACGGTTCGGAATACCGTCGGGCCCGGGGGCGGTGGATTTGACTCGCATACGCGCCACCGCCACCCCCATTTCCGGCTCCGTGATGGGCGGAGCACTTTCATCGTCGGCCTCCCGGTCGCTGTCCGGCGAAGCCATGACCGGGGGCGTGTGTTCCGCCCGCCGTGGAAAGAGGTCCTTGACAACTCTGGTGAGGAGGGTGGGCTGGAGAGTCTCGGTGAGGGGGGGGCCCCCGCCCGCGAAGCTTATTCAGCGCCGCGAGGTAGGGGCGACCCCAGGGGTCACGCTCGAGACTGTCCAGCATCTCCCGCCGACTAACGTCCTTTGCGGTACGGACGGCCAGCCTGGCAAGCCTCGTACAGCTGGCCCTCCCGCTCAGCGTCGCGGTGGCGCGCTCGGCTGTGGGTGTAGGCCCTCCGGGCACGTATGCACGCGGCCCGAAGGTCCGCCAATTCTCGGGACCACCAGGGGACCGCACTCTTCGGGGGCAGACGCCGCACACGGGGCATGGCCGCATCGCAGATCTGCGTTAACGCACAGCGGATGCGGCCAGCCTCGGCATCCACCCCGTCCGCCTGAGCGGTGAGCACAGCCACGACTGAACGATGGCTGCCTCCGCCAACAGGTCCCGATCCAATCGACCCACAGCCCACCGCGGAAACGCGGGAACTCCGTCCGCCGTGTGACCCCTACTGGGCTGCAGGAGGGTCCGGGAGACCTCTATCCGGATGTATCGGTGGTCGGATAGGGTCTCAACCTCCTCCTGGACGCACCAGCTCCTCACACGTGCTGCGACATTAGGGCTAGCGAACGACAAGTCCACTATCGACCCGCCCTGCTGCCGCACGCACGTTTGCACCGAGCCCCTGTTCAGCAAACAGAGGCCCAGTGCCGCCGCCCACTCTTCGACCGCCCGCCCGCGGTCATTCGTCCTGGGGGACCCCCACGCCGTGGACTTGGCGTTGTAGTCCCCCAGAACGAAAACTTGGCGCGGTGCCAGTCGCCGTATCGAGGCCCCCAGGATGGTGAGGAAGGCCCCGAAATCCGTCGCGCTCCTGTTAGGGTAGAAGTAAACACCAAATAGCATAACCTCTCCCCATTCCGCCGCGACATACCCATCGCCCCTGTCCTTGAGCAACAAGGGCGGGGAATGCCACGACGTGGAGGCGACGATTGCCACAGAGCCGTCACTGTTGCCCAGCCAATTGGGCCGGTCAGGCACCACGTACGGCTCCGCGGCTACGGCTGCACCGATCAACCACTCCGCCATGGCTTGCAGGAAAACGTCCTGTGCCTCGGCGGCGTGGTTGAGGTTGGCCTGCAAGAGGTGGTAAGATTCGGCCGCCATTAGTGGGCCGTATCCATTACCTCCTCTACGCTGGCGGGCGATTGGGTCGCGCTAGGGGCGGGAGCGGCCGGGGTCGTCGGGCCGCTCCGCCCCTTTGGGGCCGAAGCCGGGGGTTTGCACTCCTTGCTCCCCATGCGGTGCTTGGCGGGCCTATTGCCCGCCGCACACGCGGGGCAGTGGGGAGTGGCGGCGCACGATGCCGCCTTATGCCCGGGTTGACCGCAGCGGAAACAAAGGTCGCTGCAGTCAAAGCAGTTAGTGTTGTCGGCCGAGTGTGTCCGACCGCCATGCACTTGTAGCACCTCGCAGGCCGGGACTCCAGCACGGTCACCCGCGCTGAGCTCCAGCCCACGAGGAGCCTGCCTGAGCCGGCCAATTGCTTGGCCGACTCCACCGGGCACTGCACCCAGGCAGCACCGACGCCGCCCGGACCAGGGCGGATAGCGCCAATTCGGACGGTGTCCACGGGACATCCGGTTTTTGAGACGATGGCCTCCCGGATGTCATCCACCGTCACGGAGTCGTCCAGACCCGTGACCCGCAGTTCCTGGTTCCAGTTTCTGGCGATCTTGACGCCATCCTCCGCAGCAAACAAACCCCTCAGCTTCGCGGCCATGCTATCGGCCGTCTTGGCGCCCTCGGCCCCAGGGAACTCTAAAATCCGAGCCCCTGTCCGGGCCTTGCGGGTCCTGGCTTCGACGCCTCCTAAATCGGAGACGTCAAGCTCCCGCCGGGCGCGACGTAAGACGGCCTCATAGCTGAGGCCCTTCTCGGCCGCCTCAGGCAGGACGGTGATCACCACCACGGCTGACTTTGGCGGCCGGAGCCTCCTGCGCGACCTCTTGTTACCGGCTCCTGCCTTGGGAGCGGAGGCTTTGGCGGCGCTTTTGGCCTCCGCTCTCCTCTTCTGGCCGCGACTTTTTCGGCTGCGCTCGGCCGTCTGCCAACCCTCTTTAGACGCGGCAGGGGTGCCGGGCACAGCAGTCACGGCCACGGCTGCGTTGGCCGCCACCGACGGTGCATTTGCCGGCAGCGGCTGGGGTCCGGCCTTAGCAGGAGCCGGTGCCACCTTCTTTTTCGCGGCGGGTCCCTTGGGCTTCGGCCCAGCAACGGCCGCAGCGTAGTTTCCTACGCGCCCGCCCTGGCAGGGTAGCGCGGCAGGGGTTGACGCCACGGCTTTCGGCCTATCCGCAGCAAGCGGCGGCCGGAGTCGGGGCTCCGGGGGCAGTCTCGCCTCCAGAGCCGCCATGCGCGCGTCGAGCATTTTGCCGAAAACATCCACCATGGCGCGCATGATCTGGTCCGGCACGCCGTCCACTGCGGGCAGCGGGACCGCTTCGGCCAGCTGGGCCCTCTGGGGACTCGCCGCAGCGCAAGTTGTCGCAACGGGGACGACGGGGGCGGCGGCAGGGCTGGGACTTGTCGGCGGCGCGGTCCTCGCCAGCTGCGCGACCTGGCTCCGCAAGTCGGCCATTTGCTTGGCCAACTCGCGGTTCGCCTTCTGCACCGCCGACAGCTCCTTTTGTAGGGCCTTATTCTTCTCCTGCAGGCCTGAAACCTCGCCACTAAGGCGGGCATTTTCGGCCTGCAGGGTTGCCACATCGATAGGTGGGGTCGACACCTACAGCGGGCTCTGTAGCTGCCGCGCTGGTGGGAGGGATGTCCGCTAACACCCTCACCATCCTCGCGGAAGCCGCCTCATTCGCCCGCTTTTGGGCATCAGTCCCCCGTACATGGGTGATCGACGCCGGAGTTGCTGACCTCGCCGCCACCACTGCAGCCCCTCGTCCCCTACGAGAGGCCGGAACCTTGGGAGGAGGCATGATAGATGATAGAGGCGGACTCCGAGCTGCCACCCATATTCAGGGGGCGCTTCCGCACCGTCGTGGGGAGAGCCTCCTCCCCAACCTTTAGGGCTGCTGTCAGGGCCGATGCCGGAGACCGGGTTGACCCGCCGACGGTTTCAGCAGCCGACATGTCGGCGTCCGACGGCACTGCGGCAGTACTGCCGCCCTCGTCAGCAGTCGGAGTGGCTGCAGCGGCCTCCCTAGCCAGCCGCTCCTGCCTGGCCAACTCGCGCCTTTTGACGCTGGTGGCCTTCCCCGTCCCCATGTTCTTTCTCTTCTTCTTCTTTTTAGGGGCCTCTATTTTCGGCGGGCCCTCGGCTAATCTTGGAGCCTCAAGTGCCAGACTAGCAGCAGAGCTGCAGTCGGACGAGGCATCTCCCTCCTCTGTGCCAGTTTTGCTGTAGCATGGCAAGGCGGGAATGTGGGAACTAGAATTCCCGTTCCTGTGGATGGTATTGGGCGTCTCACCCCTCCTATCTGCAACGTCGTTTGAGAAACAAGTATCCATAACAGTTCCCACGAGTATGGGCGAAAAGAGGTCGACCCGAGCAGAGATCCCGATACCCGGGCAAGCGTACATTTGTATCCCAACACAGGGGGTCCGCAGGTACCCTGGCTGGGGGCGCGCTAACGACTGAACAACCCATCAGCCATGCATCCTCTCGCCGCGCGCCAGAACTTAGGATTCTGGGTGATTGTTTTATAGAGGTTTTCTTCCTCGCGGTCCAGGCGGTTAAGCCAAGACCCTCGCTCCTGAATCTAGGCCTCAAGACAAATGTCCCGAAGCAAGAATCAGGTCTACGATTTGTCGCGGTTGGCAAATGCCTGCCCAGTCCTCAAACGAATGAGTGACTGGACCCGTCGAATTTTCGCGTCCAATACCCTCTACAATTAGAGGGCATGGAGCGAATTTGGGGCATCCCACAAACTGGGCCCCCCCTCGGGCCAGATATTTGCCACGAGCGACAATTCCAGAGAGCAGTCCAAGGAATTGTCGCTCGTGCCCAGGGTACACCACGCGGAGGTTTCTGGCGTAGCACCCCGGCCTAACACGACGTGAACAATATTTTGTTTTTAGATTTCATTTAAGTAGGCATAGGTATTTGTATCAATGTGTTATTGTCTATCTTTGTTACGTAAATAGGTACCTACCTATATCTATACCAATAAATAAAATTGGAGTGTCTGTTTGTAATGTCAAAATAATAGACTTTTTTCATGCTCACACGGTTATTTGCAAGACACCTATGCCTAAAATACAGTTTAAAAATTTTTTGTCTGTCTGTCTGTCTGTTTGTTCCAGGTAATCTTCAGAACCGCTGGACCGATTTCAAAAATTCTTTCACCAATGGAAAGCCATAATATCAGGGCGTAAACTAGGCTATATTATATCCCGGTATTCCCACGGGAACGGGAACTACGCGGGTAAAACGACTAAAACCGAAGCGAAGCAAGGGCGGTTGCTAGTAAACAATATGCTCAAATTAGTTTTGTATAGGTACTTACATTCCTAGTATAAGTCAATATCAATGTCGATTAAGTGAAAAACAAAAACACGATGTACCTACCTAGGTAAATGATTTACATGCAAAGATACTTTTCTTACCTATATCTTCTATGTCTTTGAATGCAGGTAAATGTCATCACGTAGTCTTTACAAAAAAAAGAAAGCCGATCGGAGTATTTTTGAATATTAATGGAGCGCTTATTCCCGAGGTTTCTGAAGTTAAAGATTTAGGCATAATTATAGATAAAAAATTAAAATTCAATGCACACATAGATTCTATTGTTAATCGTTCAGCCAAGATGCTGGGTTTCCTTAAGCGGAATACCAAAGAATTCAGAAATCCTTATTCCAAAACTATGTTATTCAATTCACTGGTCAGAAGCATACTTGAATATGGTAGTATCATATGGAACCCGTCCTATACTATCCATATTGATCGTATAGAAAAAATAAATAAAGCTTTTACTCGCCACCTTGCATTCGTTACCTCTGGTGTCAGCAATCGGTGCAACTACAGACAAAGACTCGAACACTTCAATATCGTTAGGCTCAAATACCGCAGAATAATGCTGGAAGTGATTGTTTTGCATAAAATTCTTAATAATAACTTACACTGCAAAGCTTTCCTCAATAAGATATGTTTCAATATTCCTAAGATACATGCGCGTTTTAAGTCAAAGAAACTTTTTGTTTTGCCGTCAGTAAAAACGAATCTTGGTCGTCACTCCCCCTTATACCGCACTTGTGATAATTACAACAATTTAATAAACCACTTAGATTTGGATATTTTCTGTGATAGTCTGCCCAACATAAAAAACGCTTAATAAGTTTTTCTTAAAATTACGATAACCTTTATATTTTTATTTTATTTAACTTATAAATGTTTGTTTTTAATTTTTAACTTGATTGTGTGTATATAGATTTCTCATATGTTGTTCTTACTGTTTTTATATTAGATTAGTCAGATTACTGTTTTAAGTCAACGTATGTTACGTTGTGTGAATGTTGAGCGCACCTATAATTGATGTGCATTCTAGATTATGTTGTGAAATGAGTTAAATTGTGTTATGATTGTACATTGTTGGTGAGCCGTAATAAATAAATAAATAAATAAATTATGTAGGCACAAAATAGATTGTCATTTCTGTTTCTGTAAATCATACATTTTATCAAAGCGCTTCCGAAAGATGCCAACCATGCTGGTGCGGCGTGTAGTGCTATGAAATCATCCCCGTGTACAGTTGCCGGCACGTAGCGCTGAGTCCGCCCCAGTGCAGCGTAAGTCAAGATCAGACGGACATAAAACCGTGAAATAAATAACAGTGTTGGCAATGATCTCGGAACTAGCATAAATTATTATACCTACCGGCCTACTTCTAATTGGGCTTCGATTTTGAATGCCCTGAAACAATTAGGTATAGGTCCTATACGTGAACGTTATGTGAGTAATTAGTGAAATTTAAACATTAAGTATGTTTAAATTTGTACTCGGCATAACACATACATATTTATTTCGAGTTGAAATTCAAGTAAATTGAATTGAACTCGTCGTACGTAGGTACCGTTTAATCCCTATGCAAAAAAATTATCACTATGCATAAGAATAAGACAGATTGAGAGCGTCAATTGCGTGCTTACTTTTTCATTTACTACACCAAACCAATTCGAGTTAGAAAGAGGTTAACTCGATTTTAGAGCAACTCGAGTTAGAAAATCGTTTTATACATTCCTATAAGTTTAGGATATAGGTAGCATAATAAGTACGTACTCGTACATCCACTCAAACACACACAAGTATATACCTAACTATCTGGATGGATGTTGAATAAATTATGTAAATATAAAATTATATTAACTATAACCATTTCATTGACAGAGATTGAACAATTTGATCTCAAAATTCACGATGAATCCTACAGTAAAATAATTTTAGCTAGGAGTACCTAACTCCTAAGCATATTTCATTCATGTGGTGACTGAGTAAGAATACAATTCACCATCTCTCGCCCGTTAGTGTCTTAAAAGACGACTAGATATGATATGTAGATATGTAACATTTATGCAAGAAAAGGCAAACGATATAAAACTCTATATTCCAACACATCTGATCAGCGCGGTATAGTAGGTTAATTTCTATCCCAATGTACAAGGTCACTGTACTGTACTGCACGTACGTACGAAACTCTTAAAAAAAATAGGTAATTATGACAGTTTGTGTATTCAAATAGTGTCACAACACATTTGAAAAACATAGAAAGTATATTAACATTACTTTTAAAAGTATTTCGACGATTTATGTTAATAAATACAAAATTTGATTTCCTAATTTGTATAGTATATAAGATAAATATTTTATTCAAAGAGTTGATTTGGAAGCTGAACTGCTCAAATGCATGATTACAGCATTCACAATATTACTTTTAACTTAATATGTATTATAGCGCCCTCTAATGAATTTTGTATTAACCTGTATCAAAGGGATCTTAAACTTAACAAAAAGTTAAGAATGTAGTTCAATAAAGTAAAGTATTAACTCTATATTTAAAAGATGGCGTTCTATATCCTAAAAACTATTCTTTAAGCTAAAATTCTTCCTTGTATTTTAAATTATATAATAAATAAATAATTATATATTGAAAAAAAAAAGAAATAGATGATTATGATAAATAACCATTTTTTAGCTATCATAAGTCGTTCTTAACCGACTTCTAAAAAAGGAGGAGGTGCTCAATTCGAATGCTTGTATTTTTTTTTATCTTATTTCGCGCATAACTCCGTCGCTTTTTTATGGTTGGGCTATGGTAAGCGCACACGCGGTCCATTCCGTCCGGGGTGACGAAAGGAGGGCGCGCGGGCCCAAAACCCACCCGTATCCACGGCGCCTCATTGTTGGGCCGACCACCGGAGCAGGGCGACTTGTCGTCAATGGTCAAATAACTCCGTCGCTTCCGCCAATCAAATCGAAAAAATATTTTTTGTTGGAAAGGGTATTCTTCCCAAATTCTTTTTAACGCATTTTAATAAACAAGTCAAAGCCGATGTATTATAAGCTATCAACTCGTAGTAACTTACGAGGCACTTCTGTTGACGCAGTAGATGACATGCTTCACAACGAGTTAGAGCTAGTACCTTGCACTGTAGTACTTGACGCATCCTCTTTTACCTATTCTCTCTAGTCTATTTAGGTAAAAACGAGATGGACCCAGACTTTCATAGCACTTTAAATTATTAACAAAATTTGCTAGTTAATCTTTCTCTGATATATTGAGTTTAATAAAAAAATTGTTATTTATCACAGTCGCTGCTTTTTATCAATTACTAGGCTGCTACCACTGCTGGTATAGTCAGGTCCATTGACTCGCATGGTATAGTAAGGTCAATTTCCCATGGTATAGTAAGTCAATTTCCAATTTTTTTTATAGAACCGGCAAGTATTAAAACCATGAAATTTTTAAATCAATTTTATGTATTCTTGAATAAATAATATACCTAGTAAGAGCTACGTGGATCGCAGCCGCCAAAGTATTTATGTAGGCTATTATAGAGCAACAGGCTTTTACAAGTATCCAGAGTATCAGTAACTAAACTGGAAATACAATAGATACATACCACTTAATCTGAAAAAAAGTTAGTATATTCTTTCTGAAATAATTATTAATGTGGCGTGTTATTTTTTATTGAGCTCTTTATTTAAATTTGTTTTTAGATTAGAAATTCAAAAGTAACACGTATCTCTATCGTGACTATTTATTAAACGTGATTTATTATAGTGTTGCGCGCCGCGCGGGGCGGTGGCGGCGGCGGCGGCGGGGGCGGCGGCGGCGGCGGTGGCGGCGGCGGCGGCGGCGGCGGCGGCGGCGGCGGCGGTGGCGGCGGCGGCGGTGGCGGCGGCGGCGGCGGCGGTGGCGGCGGCGGCGGCGGCGGCGGCGGCGGCGGCGGCGGCGGCGGCGGCGGAGGCGGCGGCGGTGGCGGCGGCGGCGGCGGCGGCGGCGGCGGCGGCGGCGGCGGCGGCGGCGGCGGCGGCGGCGGCGGGGGCGGCGGCGGCGGCGGTGGCGGCGGCGGGGGCGGCGGTGGCGGCGGCGGCGGCGGCGGGGGCGGCGGCGGCGGCGGTGGCGGCGGCGGTGGCGGCGGGGGCGGCGGTGGCGGCGGCGGTGGCGGCGGGGGCGGCGGCGGCGGCGGTGGCGGCGGCGGTGGCGGCGGGGGCGGCGGCGGTGGCGGCGGGGGCGGCGGCGGCGGCGGCGGCGGCGGCGGTGGCGGCGGGGGCGGCGGCGGCGGCGGCGGCGGCGGCGGCGGCGGGGGCGGCGGCGGCGGCGGTGGCGGCGGCGGGGGCGGCGGTGGCGGCGGCGGCGGCGGCGGGGGCGGCGGCGGCGGCGGTGGCGGCGGCGGTGGCGGCGGGGGCGGCGGTGGCGGCGGCGGTGGCGGCGGGGGCGGCGGCGGCGGCGGTGGCGGCGGCGGTGGCGGCGGGGGCGGCGGCGGTGGCGGCGGGGGCGGCGGCGGCGGCGGCGGCGGGGGCGGCGGTGTACACTTGAGCCGTCACATACTTTGTGAACGTATAGAGGAGTTCACTGCACGTACTCACGTGATTGACACTTAACACGACACAAATACTTATGTACCTTCCTCCATGCACCCCCCCTTCTCAAAGCAGTTGCTTTAACGTTCAGTTGAACGGTTGACTATTGAACGCGTTGACGACGTCTAACCGTACCACCAACAGTGCCTCTCAACTGGTAGCCACCTCTGCATTGTCAAATATTTCCCTCCCGAAAACCGAACAGTGCGTCCGATAGAACAGAGCCAAAGTCGCTGAAATGCTCTGTGATACAGACAGCCAGGATGATTTTCAGTAATTTGCTCACATTCAGCATTACGAAGAGCCTTTAGGACCTAGAACACTCTGCACTGTGATTGCCTCTGCCACAAATACTTACTACCCTGACGAAGTCGCGGGCAAAAGCTAGTTATATAATATGTGACCAAGAACAATACACCTTACCATCACGTACCATTTTTTTTTGGGGTGGGCTGCGGTCGGCGCGCTCCTCGCACCACTCCGGCCGACCACCGGAGCAGGGTTACTTGTCATCAGTGTCATCACTCCCATCGACCGACGTCCTCCCCGAGGGGGGACGTTGGTCTTTCCTCACGCGGTCGGCCTCTCGGTGGGTGACGTACTAACTCCCCGGTCACGTCACCCGCGGCCTCGGCTAGGGCGGTATGGCACGCAGGTAGTCGCGCCTGCGCCGCCCCAGTCGCCGGCGGCGGGTCGCTTCGTTGAGGGTGTGCTCCTCGCGCGCGCGATCCGCCGCCTCCTTCTGTGAGATCACTGCCTCGCAGAAGGCTCCGACCGTGTCCCAGTTCCTGATGCTGCCGAGCATCTCCCTAGCGATGGTCGGCAGCGTCAGGTCGGCACCGATGATTGCGACGAGTTTACGACGCTGCTCCGCCCAAGTGGCACAGACCTCGAGCGTATGCTGCACCATGTCCTCGTCGCAATCGCGGTGGTGGCAGGACGGTGTACTCTTCCTCCTAGCGACCGTGTACAGGTACTTGCCGAAGCATTCATGCCCCTTCAAGACCTGTACCAGTCGGAAGGAGAGCACCCCGTGCTGCCGTTCTAACCACTGCATCAGCACCGGCCGGAACGCCTCTACGGTCCAGACACCGTATCGAGGCCTCTCCAGCCGGACTGCCCAACGGGCGATGACGTCTCGGCGGGCGTCGACGCGCCAGGCGGTGAGTTCCCTTAAGGAGACGACACCGACCTCCCCTCGCACCCCCGACACCCGCCGATACAAGTCGGCGAGCATTTCCGCCTCCAGGTCCCACGGGGAAGTCCCGGCCAACAGGCATGCCGCCTCCGTCGCCACCGCGCGGTAACCGCGGATGATCCTGACCGCCATGGCCTTCTGTGGACGCCACAGAAGAGCCCTAAGTCGGGCGGTCATGGACCCCGCCCACACCGGTGCGCCGTACAGAGCCAACGACCGGATGATGACTCCCGCGTACAGCTGTCGACATGCAGCGCTCGGTCCGCCCACATTCGGTATAAGCCATGATAGGGCGGATGCCACGCCGACGAGCCGCGGGACGAGCCTGCGGAAATGCTCCCGTAACCACCATCGCCCGTCGAGCACCAGGCCAAGTACTTCATATGGGCCTGGATGCTGATCCCAACCGAGTGGACGGTGATCGAGACGCCGATGGGAGGGCTCATGGAACAAGAGGGCTTCCGTCTTGTCCAGGGCCACCCTCAACCCCAGCGCCTCGTTCCGCCTGACGATCTCTTCGGTGCCTAGAGTCGCCAGGCTTGCCGCCTCTTGTAGCATCCCACCGCGGTTTGTGACGAGCGTGTCGTCAGCGTAACAAATCACGCCCAGCCCGGGCGGGAGGCTCCCCCGCAACGCCCAGTCGTAGCCGATGTTCCACAGGGTGGGTCCGAGGACCGACCCCTATGGAACACCGCACGTCATGTTCGCATAACGTCCCCTACCCGGTTGACGTAGAGGATGCTGCGCCTCTCCAAATAGTCTGCCACCAGCCGTCTCAGGTAAGCTGACACTCCGTGGTATCGGTGTGCCTCCCTGACGCACAATGGCAGAATGGCAGACTATTGAATGCGTTGGCGATGTCTAGGGACACCACCAACAGCACTCTCCCGCCGGTGACGGCCTCAGTCGCCACGGCCCTCAGGCGCAACAGGGCCTCGATCGTCGAACGACCCCTGCTAAACCCAAACTGGGCGTCCGTCAGATCGGGCCCCGTGCCGACGAGGTGCCGCTCGATACGGGCAGCTACCACCCTCTCCAGTAGCTTGCCCATGTCATCGAGCAGCACGATAGGCCTGTAGGCCGAGGGCGACTCTGGAGACCGTCCCGGCTTCGGCAGGAGCACCAGCCTCCCCTCCTTCCAGCACCCAGGGAACCGCCCGGACGCTAAACATGCGTCCAACAGCCCCCTGAGGCGGGGACCCAGATGGTCGAGGACCAGGGCCAGCACACGGTTCGGAATACCGTCTGGCCCGGGGGCGGTGGATTTGCCTCGCATGCGCGCCGCCGCCGCCCCCATCTCGGGTTCCGTGATGGGCGGAACACTGTCATCGTCGGCCTCCCGGTCAGTGTCTGGTGGAGCCATGACCGGGGGCGTGTGTTCCGCCCGTCGTGGGAACAGGTCCTCGACGACCCGGGTGAGGAGGGTACTGGAGAGTCTCGGTGAGGCAGGGGGGCCCGTGCGCGGAGCTTATTCAGCGCCGCGCCATAGGGGCGACCCCAGGGGTCACGGTCGAGACTGTCCAGCATCTCCCGCCGACTGACGTCCTTGGCGGTACGGATGGCCAGGCTGAAGGCCGACCGCGCAGTGCGGTAGCTCTCATAGAGCCGGCCCTCCCGCTCCTCGTCGCGATGGCGCCGCCGGCTGTGGGTATAGGCCCTCCGGGCGCGTATACACGCGGCCCGAAATCCGCCAGCTCCCGGGACCACCAGCGGACAGCCCTTTTCGGGGACAGACGCCGTACGCGGGGCATGGCCGCATCGCAGCTCTGCGTCAACACACTGCGGATGCGGCCAGCCTCACCATCACGTACCCTTCCCATATGGTGTTAAAATTGATTGTGCAGTGTTTTTTTATCATCACCAGTATCATTCATGAAGTGTTTTTAATAATATTTTGTTATAACGTAGTACGCAGTGGCTTTACAATACATTGCGCTCTGCTTCCTTGCGTTTGTCGTACGAGATGGCCAACTTGAGTAGATACACGTGTTACTGCTGTTGTGTGCTACTCGCAGTAACACGTCTATCAACTGAGAGGAACTATTATTGTATTATCTAAATACTACTAACTGTAACCATGTTCGTGTTGCATAGACCGGCTCCATCGTCTAGCGAATAAAGTGTACGCCCCAGCCGCGGGATGTGCCATGTTAGTGCTGCTAAACTATTCTATTAGTTCGCTTTCATTCGATTGAGATTCGTCAATTTAATGATGAAGGGATGTTAGCAATTTCAAATTAAATGTTATCTTAACGAATTTTAAATATTTTGATGGTAGTGCGGCCCTCAGCTGATGTCAGAGCCATAGACAGCAATATACCTGTTATTACTGTATTAGTACTTGTATGTAATAAGTAAGCATGTACTAAGACACAAACGAGACGAACACTATAATTGTATCTCGCTTCACACGGACACATGTCGCCCAGATGTCTGCCATTGCCATACTCTGTAGTGGATTTGCTAACGTTGCTATCTTGACGCAATGTTAGAGCAAAAAAAAACAAAAATATGAATATGAATGTATATACATTAATATTCATTTTTTTAACTGACTTCAAAAAAAGGAGGAGTTTTTCAATTCGTCGGAATCTTTTTTTTTATGTAGGTTCACCGATTACTCAAAGACGCCTGGACCGATTTGCAAAATTATTTTTTGTTCGATAGGGTACACTGCCCAGGTGGTCCTCATCAGGTCAGGATCTGATGATGGTATCCTTGAGAAATTGGTGGCATTCTTAAAATTTTATAGGCTATTTTAATGTTTTTAGTTTACTGTTTGAAGTCGGGTTTTTTGTTAAAAATTATTATTTTTTATTTTATGTCTCATATAAGTGCACGACACAATACTGTTAATTAATATCAATCAGAGTTTAACTACGTAAGATTGAATTAATTTTTATTGCTGCTAAGTAGCACATCGTATATTTAGTGCATGCCAGTGTGCGCCCCTCGTGCGTGTGTGTGTGTGTGAGCGCTAAGTTACAGATAAAATAATATATAAATAGTTACTTTTATATTCACAAAGAGTTAAGCGCGAACAATAATTACGTTTAAGAGTCTCGCTCCGACGCACGACGTCGCGTTGTTACATTATATGCGGGCTCTAATAGACATTAGACGATGTTCACGATGTACGTCGCGCCCCGTGACCGCACTACTCGTGATGATCTCAACTTATCTCACACAGACTCCTCCGCTTTACTCATTTCACTAAACATTTTTAGATCAAAATAAATAGATATAGTTGTGTACAGTACCTACACCGCTCTGTAAGTGTACCTGCAGCGACGATATCTAACGTATTATATCACACGTAGGAACAATTACGTCACGTGTATAATTGTATAAAGTTCACAATGAAATCAAATGATAATGTAGTGTCGTACTGTGATTAGTCCGCGTAAGCATCTAACAACCATTTCACTACTAACATCCAACATTCAATAGAATATAAAGAACGAAAAACAACAGTATTCGAGTCTAACTGTTCAGTACTCGAATGTAACACCAGTTGAGTGCGCGCAGGTACATCACTAGTATGTCGTATTGTGACATTCAGTAATAGTTATGTGTAGTAACTAGTAGTGACACATATACAGGTACCGGTATACTGTAACTACATCACTATATATTGTTGTACTCGTACAGTTCACACAATGTAACATCAGTTGAGTACGCGAAGGTACATCACTAGTATTTCGTATTGTGACATTCAGTAATAGTTATGTGTAGTAACTAGTAGTGACACATATACAGGTACCGGTATACTGTAACTACATCACTATATATTGTTGTACTCGTACAGTTCACACAATGTAACATCAGTTGAGTACGCGAAGGTACATCACTAGTATTTCGTATTGTGACATTCAGTAATAGTTATGTGTAGTAACTAGTAGTGACACATATACAGGTACCGGTATACTGTAACTACATCACTATATATTGTTGTACTCGTACAGTTCACACAATGTAACATCAGTTGAGTACGCCAAGGTACATCACTAGTATTTCGTATTGTGACATTCAGTAATAGTTATGTGTAGTAACTAGTAGTGACACATATACAGGTACCGGTATACTGTAACTACATCACTATATATTGTTGTACTCGTACAGTTCACACAATGTAACATCAGTTGAGTACGCCAAGGTACATCACTAGTATTTCGTATTGTGACATTCAGTAATAGTTATGTGTAGTAACTAGTAGTGACACATATACAGGTACCGGTATACTGTAACTACATCACTATATATTGTTGTACTCGTACAGTTCACACAATGTAACATCAGTTGAGTACGCGAAGGTACATCACTAGTATTTCGTATTGTGACATTCAGTAATAGTTATGTGTAGTAACTAGTAGTGACACATATACAGGTACCGGTATACTGTAACTACATCACTATATATTGTTGTACTCGTACAGTTCACACAATGTAACATCAGTTGAGTACGCGAAGGTACATCACTAGTATTTCGTATTGTGACATTCAGTAATAGTTATGTGTAGTAACTAGTAGTGACACATATACAGGTACCGGTATACTGTAACTACATCACTATATATTGTTGTACTCGTACAGTTCACACAATGTAACATCAGTTGAGTACGCCAAGGTACATCACTAGTATTTCGTATTGTGACATTCAGTAATAGTTATGTGTAGTAACTAGTAGTGACACATATACAGGTACCGGTATACTGTAACTACATCACTATATATTGTTGTACTCGTACAGTTCACACAATGTAACATCAGTTGAGTACGCGCAGGTACATCACTAGTATTTCGTATTGTGACATTCAGTAATAGTTATGTGTAGTAACTAGTAGTGACACATATACAGGTACCGGTATACTGTAACTACATCACTATATATTGTTGTACTCGTACAGTTCACACAATGTAACATCAGTTGAGTACGCCAAGGTACATCACTAGTATTTCGTATTGTGATATTCAGTAATAGTTATGTGTAGTAACTAGTAGTGACACATATACAGGTACCGGTATACTGTAACTACATCACTATATATTGTTGTACTCGTACAGTTCACACAATGTAACATCAGTTGAGTACGCGCAGGTACATCACTAGTATTTCGTATTGTGACATTCAGTAATAGTTATGTGTAGTAACTAGTAGTGACACATATACAGGTACCGGTATACTGTAACTACATCACTATATATTGTTGTACTCGTACAGTTCACACAATGTAACATCAGTTGAGTACGCGAAGGTACATCACTAGTATTTCGTATTGTGACATTCAGTAATAGTTATGTGTAGTAACTAGTAGTGACACATATACAGGTACCGGTATACTGTAACTACATCACTATATATTGTTGTACTCGTACAGTTCACACAATGTAACATCAGTTGAGTACGCCAAGGTACATCACTAGTATTTCGTATTGTGACATTCAGTAATAGTTATGTGTAGTAACTAGTAGTGACACATATACAGGTACCGGTATACTGTAACTACATCACTATATATTGTTGTACTCGTACAGTTCACACAATGTAACATCAGTTGAGTACGCGCAGGTACATCACAAGTATTTCGTATTGTGACATTCAGTAATAGTTATGTGTAGTAACTAGTAGTGACACATATACAGGTACCGGTATACTGTAACTACATCACTATATATTGTTGTACTCGTACAGTTCACACAATGTAACATCAGTTGAGTACGCGAAGGTACATCACTAGTATTTCGTATTGTGACATTCAGTAATAGTTATGTGTAGTAACTAGTAGTGACACATATACAGGTACCGGTATACTGTAACTACATCACTATATATTGTTGTACTCGTACAGTTCACACAATGTAACATCAGTTGAGTACGCCAAGGTACATCACTAGTATTTCGTATTGTGACATTCAGTAATAGTTATGTGTAGTAACTAGTAGTGACACATATACAGGTACCGGTATACTGTAACTACATCACTATATATTGTTGTACTCGTACAGTTCACACAATGTAACATCAGTTGAGTACGCGAAGGTACATCACTAGTATTTCGTATTGTGACATTCAGTAATAGTTATGTGTAGTAACTAGTAGTGACACATATACAGGTACCGGTATACTGTAACTACATCACTATATATTGTTGTACTCGTACAGTTCACACAATGTAACATCAGTTGAGTACGCGAAGGTACATCACTAGTATTTCGTATTGTGACATTCAGTAATAGTTATGTGTAGTAACTAGTAGTGACACATATACAGGTACCGGTATACTGTAACTACATCACTATATATTGTTGTACTCGTACAGTTCACACAATGTAACATCAGTTGAGTACGCGAAGGTACATCACTAGTATTTCGTATTGTGACATTCAGTAATAGTTATGTGTAGTAACTAGTAGTGACACATATACAGGTACCGGTATACTGTAACTACATCACTATATATTGTTGTACTCGTACAGTTCACACAATGTAACATCAGTTGAGTACGCGAAGGTACATCACTAGTATTTCGTATTGTGACATTCAGTAATAGTTATGTGTAGTAACTAGTAGTGACACATATACAGGGACCGGTATACTGTAACTACATCACTATATATTGTTGTACTCGTACAGTTCACACAATGTAATATCACAATAGTGACAGGTACCAGTAGAGACAGGCACCAGTAGTGACAGGTACCAGTAGTGACAGGCACCAGTAGTGACAGGTACCAGTAGTGACAGGCACCAGTAGTGACAGGTACCAGCAGTGACAGGTACCAGCAGTGACAGGTACCAGCAGTGACAGGTACCAGCAGTGACAGGTACCAGTAGTGACAGGCACCAGTAGTGACAGGTACCAGCAGTGACAGGTACCAGTAGTGACAGGTACCAGTAGTGACAGGTACCAGTAGTGACAGGTATCAGTAGTGACAGGTACCAGCAGTGACAGGTACCAGTTGTGACAGGTACCAGTAGTGACAGGTACCAGTAGTGACAGGTACCAGTAGTGACAGGTACCAGCAGTGACAGGTACCAGTAGTGACAGGTACCAGTAGTGACAGGTACCAGTAGTGACAGGTACCAGTAGTGACAGGTACCAGTAGTGACAGGTACCAGTAGTGACAGGTACCAGTAGTGACAGGTACCAGTAGTGACAGGTACCAGCAGTGACAGGTACCAGTAGTGACAGGCACCAGTAGTGACAGGTACCAGTAGTGACAGGTACCAGCAGTGACAGGTACCAGTAGTGACAGGTACCAGCAGTGACAGGTACCAGCAGTGACAGGTACCAGCAGTGACAGGTACCAGTAGTGACAGGTACCAGTAGTGACAGGTACCAGCAGTGACAGGTACCAGTAGTGACAGGTACCAGTAGTGACAGGTACCAGCAGTGACAGGTACCAGCAGTGACAGATACCAGCAGTGACAGGTACCAGCGTACTGTAACTACATCACTATACATTGTTGTACCTACTCGTACAGTTCACACAATGTCAAATCAAACAGAAGCGTTAAACTTAAAAATCATGTAATGTATCAATCTGTTTGTTGTAAAAAATAATAAATAATGAAATTGTATTTAATGAAAGTTATGATCATAACAATATAAGTGATTTTTTTTGAAGTTATACTTCTTTAGGCGCGTTATGAAAAAATGATGAGAGTGAAATTTTAAGATGCGCGCGCATCTGTGACACAAAATTAACAGTATGAAGTTGTCTGCTTAACCGCTCATTGAGTGAAATTTTAAGATGCGCGCGCATCTGTGACACAAAATTAACAGTATGAAGTTGTCTGCTTAACCGCTCATTGAGTGAAATTTTAAGATGCGCGCGCATCTGTGACACAAAATTAACAGTATGAAGTTGTCTGCTTAACCGCTCATTGAGTGAAATTTTAAGATGCGCGCGCATCTGTGACACAAAATTAACAGTATGAAGTTGTCTGCTTAACCGCTCATTGAGTGAAATTTTAAGATGCGCGCGCATCTGTGACACAAAATTAACAGTATGAAGTTGTCTGCTTAACCGCTCATTGAGTGAAATTTTAAGATGCGCGCGCATCTGTGACACAAAATTAACAGTATGAAGCTGTCTGCTTAACCTTAAATTCAATTTTTGAATTTATTATTAAATTTATTTTTAAAATATTAAATAATCAATATCACATCAGTTGAGTACGCGAAGGTACATCACTAGTATTTCGTATTGTGACATTCAGTAATAGTTATGTGTGTGTGTGTGTGTGTGTACTCACACACACACACACACACAGTTCGTATACGACGTGTACGTGTGTGAGTACACGAACTCTGTGAACACGCGTGCCATGTAACTAGTGCTGTTCGTATAAAATGTGAATAAACTGTATCCTCACACAAACTGTTGCAGAAACAACAAGTGAGGCGTCCCAATGCGGTGCGATTTATCTATTTATATAACACTAGTTATGTGCGCAGCTCCGTTTGCATGCATTGTATACTTGTTACATTTAAAAAACTTGAATAAACTTTATGGTTGTTATTATTGTATGTTATAAGACAATATCTCAGTCTGTTCGGTACGCACTACGCACGACACACGTGTGTACAATACAAGTGTGTCGTGTAGTCATACGTGTGCGCGCGCTATCGCAATCTAAACATTGAACACGAACGCACCGCACCGCACCGCACTACAAGTACTTGTTTATATTTGTGACGTCAATCCTTATTCTCAATTTCGACATACAATCATTCAACTTACTTAAATAACTAGCTGACCCAACAAACTTTGTCCTGTTCAAATAAATTAAAAGGAAATCGATAGTAACGCCACCTACCGGGTCCAATTATTAGTCTAAACCATTCTCGAATCCTTTTGAACACACACTAAAAATTTCATCAACATCGGTCCAGTCGTTTAAGAGGAGTTCAATTACAAACATACGAATAGAAGAGCGGAAGCTCTCAAACGGAAAAAAAGCCTGATTTTCAATCACTGTTCATTGGTGCTCCGCTCCTATTGGTCTTAGCGTGATAATATAGTTATAGTCTATAGTAGTAGTGGGTCGTCGACGATTTTACAGTCGACGCAACGAGACCGTTTATCGTCGATGATAAACTAGTTGAAAAAACAGTCTAATTTTCGACTAGTTTATGTCATAGACGCTTAGACGTTTAGTTTATATTATGATGTACGTTGATCGTCCATTGGTAGGTAAAGGACAACGAAACTTCAACGAATTTTATTAGACAACAATATTTAATATTTACGAGCATGTTGAAATAAACCCCTTCATACTTTTTCCAGGCTTAGAACTGGCAGGTTTATTATTTTAGATAGCTAATAGGCAATAATAAGATTAAATTATTTAAGTTAAATATTATGAACCTGGCGTATTTAAAAGTTCATTTTGCAGAAGAAGATTAATAACTGAGAATATCTTTACATATATTACACAAAGCTTTAAAAGTAGAATTGTTCTTTTCAAAATGGTGCCATAGAACACTGGTGTTTCTATGAGCCGACATAATTACTGAATACGTACCTACTTAGGTATACGTATTAAACACTAGATATTAACACTCTAACACAATAAAAAATATATGACACAATTTAACAATTCGAGTTCGCGATACTCTTTTTTTGCAGTCACCTTTAACCTGCGCTGCGCGTAACGCATTCGAATGAAACTAAAAAAATAATGTAAACAAACAAAATTTCAATTTATATACCAATACTTTTTTTATAATAAATGCACCACAAAATAATACATTTACACAAATCGAAATAGAGTCTATTTTGATCTAGCAATAAGCACAATGCAAGTATTAAAACTAATAATGTTTCATTGTACAATATACATTGACGCTTCAATATGTAATGATAGTCCCATCACATGATAGCAGAGTTCAATGAATTGCAATCAATCTATCTAGGCGGAGAGGTTTGCGGGGCGGGTAAAGAGCGTAGCGAGCCGTGCGAGCGCGCGCGCATCGCGTCGTCGAAGTTCGGGCCGATTCGGGCGCTTTCGAACACTCGGAAGTCGTCGTTGCGTTCGTTGATGCGACGACCGATTCACGAAGGCGTTCATAGTTCATACATAAACATGTTTATCAGTCAACTATAAACTAGTTTATTAGTTCACGGCAAAGAAACAGTCGAAAAAAACTGTTTGTTTATTCAACGACCACCACTAGTCTACAGCCATCCTCGATAAATGAGCTATCTAACATTGAAAAATGTTTTCAAATCGAACCAGTAGTTCTTGAGATTAACGCATTCAAACAAACAAACTCTTATGCTTTATATATTAGTATAAAAAGTATAATACGCTCAACGGTCAAACATGAAAATTTCCCGAAATAATCCTCAAAGAGGAAGAGGAGATAGACTACAAAAAAGAACTTTTGTTGATTCTCTATAAATAATTATAATTATATGTACAATATCAAGATCGCAGTAGTTATGTCAATATAACAATCAAATAGTTAAAATGAAAATTACTTTAATTGATTTAACAACATCACTAATATATATATATATATATATATAATTGTATGTCACTGTATCGAGACTAGTGCGTGTCCATCAGTAGTGCCGGGGACCGTCCGTGACGGACACGACACGACCGTTCACTTGTGAACAATGAAGCGAAATAATTAATAATGGCGGCTTCTTTTTTTTTTGTGTGACTTAGTTGTTAGCCTCAGATGGCTGTGACAACTTTACCCGGACTGTTGGGTGAGCGCTGAGGGCTCCCAACCCTATGTCGGCTTCATTGATACATACATATATGGGGCCGTCTATTAATCATGTGATCTTTTTTTAAGCATTTTTAACCCCCCCTCCCCCTTGCTGATACGCGGTTAGACTACCCAACCGAACATCACGTGTATTTTTAGTACCTGCAAGGATCTTAAAATTTTTAGAGTATTATCTTTAAATACAGGTACAAAGTATAATCTTATTTTATTCTGAAATTAAGGACATGATAAAAATGTCTAGACAGATAGGTTGCACATTACTTTTGATTCGGCATAAAAATAATAAACGAATGGTGTGATCATATGTCGCACTACACACCGCTATCGGTTCACAAATCGCGCCTTTCACCAAACAATAAATACACGCGATATCTTACTACACCCCCACCCCCCTCCTCCAAGCCTCACGTGATTAATGGATGGCCCCTATAGTTTCTAAACGTTATATATTGTGGTCGCGTTTCACTCAATATATAATTATAATAAACAGGTTGTTAATATATAATGTACTTAATGTTTAGTTGTTATACACAGACTATATAGTACGAGACGTGCTCGTGTACACACACGCACACGCACACACGCACACGCACGCACACGACTGACTACACGACTGGCACGGTACTGAAGGGACGTTGTCAAACTTTTTATTAAGTCGAGACATCGCTTAGGGAAGGTTCTTCTCTTCGTTCCTTGTGACGCCGTACATTAGTAACTGTACTTAACTAACCAAATACCAACGAGTGACCGATTAAACTTAACTATTGGTCAAATTTATATTTTTAACAAATGTGGGAAATATTTAGTTGGTGTAATATAGGTACATATAATTAGTGTAACTATTGTAGAGTGAGGATAGTCGCCGCACCGGCTATCAGAACATTGAACACTCGTTATTATTTGATTGCATCCTGTGTTACCTACGCGCGTACGCACAAGTGCCACGGTAGGTACTCTCGCTAAACTAGCGGCGCCGGCGTGTCATCTATGTTACCTACGCGCGTACGCACAAGTGCCACGGTAGGTACTCTCGCTAAACTAGCGGCGCCGGCGCGGCGTGTCATCTATATTACCTACGCGCGTACGCACAAGTGCCACGGTAGGTACTCTCGCTAAACTAGCGGCGCCGGCGCGGCGTGTCATCTATGTTACCTACGCGCGTACGCACAAGTGCCACGGTAGGTACTCTCGCTAAACTAGCGGCGCCGGCGCGGCGTGTCATCTATATTACCTACGCGCGTACGCACAAGTGCCACGGTAGGTACTCTCGCTAAACTAGCGGCGCCGGCGCGGCGTGTCATCTATATTACCTACGCGCGTACGCACAAGTGCCACGGTAGGTACTCTCGCTAAACTAGCGGCGCCGGCGCGGCGTGTCATCTATGTTACCTACGCGCGTACGCACAAGTGCCACGGTAGGTACTCTCGCTAAACTAGCGGCGCCGGCGCGGCGTGTCATCTATATTACCTACGCGCGTACGCACAAGTGCCACGGTAGGTACTCTCGCTAAACTAGCGGCGCCGGCGCGGCGTGTCATCTATATTACCTACGCGCGTACGCACAAGTGCCACGGTAGGTACTCTCGCTAAACTAGCGGCGCCGGCGCGGCGTGTCATCTATGTTACCTACGCGCGTACGCACAAGTGCCACGGTAGGTACTCTCGCTAAACTAGCGGCGCCGGCGCGGCGTGTCATCTATGTTACCTACGCGCGTACGCACAAGTGCCACGGTAGGTACTCTCGCTAAACTAGCGGCGCCGGCGCGGCGTGTCATCTATGTTACCTACGCGCGTACGCACAAGTGCCACGGTAGGTACTCTCGCTAAACTAGCGGCGCCGGCGCGGCGTGTCATCTATGTTACCTACGCGCGTACGCACAAGTGCCACGGTAGGTACTCTCGCTAAACTAGCGGCGCCGGCGCGGCGTGTCATCTATGTTACCTACGCGCGTACGCACAAGTGCCACGGTAGGTACTCTCGCTAAACTAGCGGCGCCGGCGCGGCGTGTCATCTATGTTACCTACGCGCGTACGCACAAGTGCCACGGTAGGTACTCTCGCTAAACTAGCGGCGCCGGCGTGTCATCTATGTTACCTACGCGCGTACGCACAAGTGCCACGGTAGGTACTCTCGCTAAACTAGCGGCGCCGGCGCGGCGTGTCATCTATATTACCTACGCGCGTACGCACAAGTGCCACGGTAGGTACTCTCGCTAAACTAGCGGCGCCGGCGCGGCGTGTCATCTATGTTACCTACGCGCGTACGCACAAGTGCCACGGTAGGTACTCTCGCTAAACTAGCGGCGCCGGCGTGTCATCTATGTTACCTACGCGCGTACGCACAAGTGCCACGGTAGGTACTCTCGCTAAACTAGCGGCGCCGGCGCGGCGTGTCATCTATATTACCTACGCGCGTACGCACAAGTGCCACGGTAGGTACTCTCGCTAAACTAGCGGCGCCGGCGCGGCGTGTCATCTATGTTACCTACGCGCGTACGCACAAGTGCCACGGTAGGTACTCTCGCTAAACTAGCGGCGCCGGCGCGGCGTGTCATCTATGTTACCTACGCGCGTACGCACAAGTGCCACGGTAGGTACTCTCGCTAAACTAGCGGCGCCGGCGCGGCGTGTCATCTATGTTACCTACGCGCGTACGCACAAGTGCCACGGTAGGTACTCTCGCTAAACTAGCGGCGCCGGCGCGGCGTGTCATCTATATTACCTACGCGCGTACGCACAAGTGCCACGGTAGGTACTCTCGCTAAACTAGCGGCGCCGGCGCGGCGTGTCATCTATGTTACCTACGCGCGTACGCACAAGTGCCACGGTAGGTACTCTCGCTAAACTAGCGGCGCCGGCGTGTCATCTATGTTACCTACGCGCGTACGCACAAGTGCCACGGTAGGTACTCTCGCTAAACTAGCGGCGCCGGCGCGGCGTGTCATCTATATTACCTACGCGCGTACGCACAAGTGCCACGGTAGGTACTCTCGCTAAACTAGCGGCGCCGGCGCGGCGTGTCATCTATGTTACCTACGCGCGTACGCACAAGTGCCACGGTAGGTACTCTCGCTAAACTAGCGGCGCCGGCGCGGCGTGTCATCTATATTACCTACGCGCGTACGCACAAGTGCCACGGTAGGTACTCTCGCTAAACTAGCGGCGCCGGCGCGGCGTGTCATCTATGTTACCTACGCGCGTACGCACAAGTGCCACGGTAGGTACTCTCGCTAAACTAGCGGCGCCGGCGCGGCGTGTCATCTATATTACCTACGCGCGTACGCACAAGTGCCACGGTAGGTACTCTCGCTAAACTAGCGGCGCCGGCGCGGCGTGTCATCTATATTACCTACGCGCGTACGCACAAGTGCCACGGTAGGTACTCTCGCTAAACTAGCGGCGCCGGCGCGGCGTGTCATCTATGTTACCTACGCGCGTACGCACAAGTGCCACGGTAGGTACTCTCGCTAAACTAGCGGCGCCGGCGTGTCATCTATGTTACCTACGCGCGTACGCACAAGTGCCACGGTAGGTACTCTCGCTAAACTAGCGGCGCCGGCGCGGCGTGTCATCTATGTTACCTACGCGCGTACGCACAAGTGCCACGGTAGGTACTCTCGCTAAACTAGCGGCGCCGGCGCGGCGTGTCATCTATGTTACCTACGCGCGTACGCACAAGTGCCACGGTAGGTACTCTCGCTAAACTAGCGGCGCCGGCGCGGCGTGTCATCTATATTACCTACGCGCGTACGCACAAGTGCCACGGTAGGTACTCTCGCTAAACTAGCGGCGCCGGCGCGGCGTGTCATCTATGTTACCTACGCGCGTACGCACAAGTGCCACGGTAGGTACTCTCGCTAAACTAGCGGCGCCGGCGCGGCGTGTCATCTATATTACCTACGCGCGTACGCACAAGTGCCACGGTAGGTACTCTCGCTAAACTAGCGGCGCCGGCGCGGCGTGTCATCTATATTACCTACGCGCGTACGCACAAGTGCCACGGTAGGTACTCTCGCTAAACTAGCGGCGCCGGCGCGGCGTGTCATCTATGTTACCTACGCGCGTACGCACAAGTGCCACGGTAGGTACTCTCGCTAAACTAGCGGCGCCGGCGTGTCATCTATGTTACCTACGCGCGTACGCACAAGTGCCACGGTAGGTACTCTCGCTAAACTAGCGGCGCCGGCGCGGCGTGTCATCTATATTACCTACGCGCGTACGCACAAGTGCCACGGTAGGTACTCTCGCTAAACTAGCGGCGCCGGCGCGGCGTGTCATCTATGTTACCTACGCGCGTACGCACAAGTGCCACGGTAGGTACTCTCGCTAAACTAGCGGCGCCGGCGCGGCGTGTCATCTATGTTACCTACGCGCGTACGCACAAGTGCCACGGTAGGTACTCTCGCTAAACTAGCGGCGCCGGCGCGGCGTGTCATCTATATTATCTTTTGAGATTTATATTTGGGATTTTATATTTTGTGTGGAGGTTAATACTTATATATTTTTTTTATATTCATGTGTACTATGAATGTGTTTGTTCAATCTACATATTAAGTAGCTTGTCACTCAATAAGTGTAAAACGCGTGGAGTCGTTCTTCACAATTCTACATCGTCAGTCAATGTTTACCTTAGTTAGTGTGATCTGTGTCAACCGGTGTACGTATGTCGTTATGACTTGTTGTACAGCAGTCCGCATACTATGTCGCCTTGTCATAGTTACATCTCTACAGTCACCCGTGTGGCTTACTCTTGAATCTCGATTCCAATCCTAAATCCAATCGCGACTCGATTTTTTGAGCAATTTGGTACTCTTGAAAGCGATACTAGCGCACGATTCGGATGATAAATTCGATGGGTTATTTTTTAATTAAATGAATTCGTCGCAGTTCAATTGCCATTCCATTGTGGAAGAGACTTGAGCCCATCAATGAGGCTCACATGGGCTGAGGGATGCGGATATCAACAACAACAACATCGACGTTTGGTAACATACATCGTTGTACAAAAAATGTCGCCCTGAAAATACTATGTATCGAAACATCGATGTTTTCTAGAAATCTATGCGATGAGTTTTTTTTAGCTAAATCAAGCATATTTTTAACATGAAACACCAACGTTTGTGTGATCTGAGGACCTCTTTTATAGGCTCTGCTAAAAGTATATTTTAAATGACGCCGACAGAACATCGATGTCAAAATGTTTTACAATAATGTGCGCTCACATCGGCGTACACACAGTGTTCTGTATATTGTATATTACAATACTAAATATAAGTGTAAGACACACATGCGCATATGTAGATGAGAGGGTGTCGCGCGCGACATAGTACACTGCAGGTGTCGGCCCGTAGTGTCAGTACCGGTTCACACGCGCTGCACCTCCGGTCCCCGTGCTCCACTCCCTGATATCCTGTTCAGCTGTTTGTTATGTGACATGGGGATTGGGGAGTGACACGAGTGTATCATGTTGTAGGAGAACTGTTCGGGCATGTTGTAGTATAACGATCATATATCGTAATTATAATGTATATTTCACAAAAACAATACAACATAAATATTACAGTGATTTGAAATATGTGTGTCTAAGAGTCTATACCTTAAATATTACATATTATGTAAGCATGTACGGACAGGATACATGTAAGCCTAACGCGTCGACAGTATAGATAGGTATGAGTCGCGCAAACGCGTCGACAGTATAGATAGGTATGAATCGCGCAAACGCGTCGACAGTATAGATAGGTATGAATCGCGCAAACGCGTCGACAGTATAGATAGGTATGAGTCGCGCAAACGCGTCGACAGTATAGATAGGTATGAGTCGCGCAAACGCGTCGACAGTATAGATAGGTATGAGTCGCGCAAACGCGTCAACAGTATAGACAGGTATGAGTCGCGCAAACGCGTCGACAGTATAGATAGGTATGAGTCGCGCAAACGCGTCGACAGTATAGACAGGTATGAGTCGCGCAAACGCGTCGACAGTAAAGATAGGTATGAGTCGCGCAAACGCGTCGACAGTATAGACAGGTATGAGTCGCGCAAACGCGTCGACAGTATAGATAGGTATGAGTCGCGCAAACGCGTCGACAGTATAGACAGGTATGAGTCGCGCAAACGCGTCGACAGTATAGATAGGTATGAGTCGCGCAAACGCGTCGACAGTATAGATAGGTATGAGTCGCGCAAACGCGTCGACAGTATAGATAGGTATGAGTCGCGCAAACGCGTCGCGCAAACGCGTCGACAGTATAGATAGGTATGAGTCGCGCAAACGCGTCGACAGTATAGATAGGTATGAGTCGCGCAAACGCGTCGCGCAAACGCGTCGACAGTATAGATAGGTATGAGTCGCGCAAACGCGTCGACAGTATAGACAGGTACGTGTCGCGCAAACGCGTCGACAGTATAGATAGGTAAGAGTCGCGCAAACGCGTCGACAGTATAGACAGGTATGAGTCGCGCAAACGCGTCGACAGTATAGATAGGTATGAGTCGCGCAAACGCGTCGACAGTATAGACAGGTATGAGTCGCGCAAACGCGTCGACAGTATAGATAGGTATGAATCGCGCAAACGCGTCGACAGTATAGATAGGTATGAATCGCGCAAACGCGTCGACAGTATAGATAGGTATGAATCGCGCAAACGCGTCGACAGTATAGATAGGTATGAATCGCGCAAACGCGTCGACAGTATAGATAGGTATGAGTCGCGCAAACGCGTCGACAGTATAGATAGGTATGAATCGCGCAAACGCGTCAACAGTATAGACAGGTATGAGTCGCGCAAACGCGTCGACAGTATAGATAGGTATGAGTCGTGCAAACGCGTCGACAGTATAGATAGGTATGAATCGCGCAAACGCGTCGACAGTATAGATAGGTATGAGTCGCGCAAACGCGTCGACAGTATAGATAGGTATGAATCGCGCAAACGCGTCGACAGTATAGATAGGTATGAGTCGCGCAAACGCGTCGACAGTATAGATAGGTATGAGTCGCGCAAACGCGTCGACAGTATAGATAGGTATGAATCGCGCAAACGCGTCGACAGTATAGACAGGTATGAGTCGCGCAAACGCGTCGACAGTATAGAAAGGTATGAGTCGCGCAAACGCGTCGACAGTATAGACAGGTATGAGTCGCGCAAACGCGTCGACAGTATAGACAGGTATGAGTCGCGCAAACGCGTCGACAGTATAGATAGGTATGAGTCGCGCAAACGCGTCGACAGTATAGATAGGTATGAGTCGCGCAAACGCGTCGACAGTATAGATAGGTATGAGTCGCGCAAACGCGTCGACAGTATAGACAGGTATGAGTCGCGCAAACGCGTCGACAGTATAGACAGGTATGAGTCGCGCAAACGCGTCGACAGTATAGACAGGTACGTGTCGCGCAAACGCGTCGACAGTATAGATAGGTAAGAGTCGCGCAAACGCGTCGACAGTATAGACAGGTATGAGTCGCGCAAACGCGTCGACAGTATAGATAGGTATGAGTCGCGCAAACGCGTCGACAGTATAGACAGGTATGAGTCGCGCAAACGCGTCGACAGTATAGATAGGTATGAGTCGCGCAAACGCGTCGACAGTATAGACAGGTATGAGTCGCGCAAACGCGTCGACAGTATAGATAGGTATGAGTCGCGCAAACGCGTCGACAGTATAGACAGGTATGAGTCGCGCAAACGCGTCGACAGTATAGATAGGTATGAATCGCGCAAACGCGTCGACAGTATAGATAGGTATGAATCGCGCAAACGCGTCGACAGTATAGATAGGTATGAATCGCGCAAACGCGTCGACAGTATAGATAGGTATGAATCGCGCAAACGCGTCGACAGTATAGATAGGTATGAGTCGCGCAAACGCGTCGACAGTATAGACAGGTATGAGTCGCGCAAACGCGTCGACAGTATAGATAGGTATGAATCGCGCAAACGCGTCGACAGTATAGATAGGTATGAATCGCGCAAACGCGTCGACAGTATAGATAGGTATGAATCGCGCAAACGCGTCGACAGTATAGATAGGTATGAATCGCGCAAACGCGTCGACAGTATAGATAGGTATGAGTCGCGCAAACGCGTCGACAGTATAGATAGGTATGAATCGCGCAAACGCGTCAACAGTATAGACAGGTATGAGTCGCGCAAACGCGTCGACAGTATAGATAGGTATGAGTCGTGCAAACGCGTCGACAGTATAGATAGGTATGAATCGCGCAAACGCGTCGACAGTATAGATAGGTATGAGTCGCGCAAACGCGTCGACAGTATAGATAGGTATGAATCGCGCAAACGCGTCGACAGTATAGATAGGTATGAGTCGCGCAAACGCGTCGACAGTATAGATAGGTATGAGTCGCGCAAACGCGTCGACAGTATAGATAGGTATGAATCGCGCAAACGCGTCGACAGTATAGACAGGTATGAGTCGCGCAAACGCGTCGACAGTATAGAAAGGTATGAGTCGCGCAAACGCGTCGACAGTATAGACAGGTATGAGTCGCGCAAACGCGTCGACAGTATAGACAGGTATGAGTCGCGCAAACGCGTCGACAGTATAGATAGGTATGAGTCGCGCAAACGCGTCGACAGTATAGATAGGTATGAGTCGCGCAAACGCGTCGACAGTATAGATAGGTATGAGTCGCGCAAACGCGTCGACAGTATAGACAGGTATGAGTCGCGCAAACGCGTCGACAGTATAGACAGGTATGAGTCGCGCAAACGCGTCGACAGTATAGACAGGTACGTGTCGCGCAAACGCGTCGACAGTATAGATAGGTAAGAGTCGCGCAAACGCGTCGACAGTATAGACAGGTATGAGTCGCGCAAACGCGTCGACAGTATAGATAGGTATGAGTCGCGCAAACGCGTCGACAGTATAGACAGGTATGAGTCGCGCAAACGCGTCGACAGTATAGATAGGTATGAGTCGCGCAAACGCGTCGACAGTATAGACAGGTATGAGTCGCGCAAACGCGTCGACAGTATAGATAGGTATGAGTCGCGCAAACGCGTCGACAGTATAGACAGGTATGAGTCGCGCAAACGCGTCGACAGTATAGATAGGTATGAATCGCGCAAACGCGTCGACAGTATAGATAGGTATGAATCGCGCAAACGCGTCGACAGTATAGATAGGTATGAATCGCGCAAACGCGTCGACAGTATAGATAGGTATGAATCGCGCAAACGCGTCGACAGTATAGATAGGTATGAGTCGCGCAAACGCGTCGACAGTATAGACAGGTATGAGTCGCGCAAACGCGTCGACAGTATAGATAGGTATGAATCGCGCAAACGCGTCGACAGTATAGATAGGTATGAATCGCGCAAACGCGTCGACAGTATAGATAGGTATGAATCGCGCAAACGCGTCGACAGTATAGATAGGTATGAATCGCGCAAACGCGTCGACAGTATAGATAGGTATGAGTCGCGCAAACGCGTCGACAGTATAGACAGGTATGAGTCGCGCAAACGCGTCGACAGTATAGATAGGTATGAATCGCGCAAACGCGTCGACAGTATAGATAGGTATGAATCGCGCAAACGCGTCGACAGTATAGATAGGTATGAATCGCGCAAACGCGTCGACAGTATAGATAGGTATGAGTCGCGCAAACGCGTCGATAGTATAGATAGGTATGAGTCGCGCAAACGCGTCGGTAGTAAAATAGGTATCAACGGTTAAAGGCCGATCAACTGATTTTAAAGCGAAGTTTGTCTTACTAATGCGAACATTTTTATTTTCAATTTCTAATGAACATTTAACAAAGTACGAATATGTTGCAGATTAAGTACTAATATAAATTACGAGACATGAAATCGATTAATCGACGAATACTTCTCAAATAACAAAAAGAGATTGTGTACAAAGTACGCGTGGCAGAAGTGAAACGTCTTTATCCTCTATCTCGTTCTCTCGCCGGCTGAATCCTATACATTTACGTGTTTGTGTCTATGGACTCGCTTTTTCGTTACATCGAGTTTGAAATCACAACGATTCTAAAGAACTTTCACTTCAAAAATGCTTTATTTTTTATTCGATAGTACTAAATCAATTGAATGAGTGGATATTTAAATAAGATTCATCTGATTTGATATGAATTTATTTAAATTTGTCTGTACGTTCATTTGAAAGTGTATGTCTCAGACCGGTATGTCGCACAAACAGAGGCGGTAGCGCCGTACATGTAAATAAGTTCTACTTATATTATTCAAAATCAATTCAATAATACTGCGCTAAACTCATTTTAAAATGAATATATTTTCGGATATAACTTACTAATAATGAAACATGTCGCATTTGTCATCGATAAATAAAGTTATTTAGTTAGTAGGACGCGACGAGTCTACTAAATCGATATTTTATAACAAGACTACATCATCATTTCGGTCGTGTCACCGCTGGCCGCTGGGCTGTAGCCGCCTAACTCCTCCACAACACGAGGACAATTCACCTGTAGCACGCTGATCAGACAGGTTTTTTTTTATGGGTGGACCATGGTAAGCGTACAGGCGGTTCATTCCGTCCGGGGCGACGAAAGGACTGCGCGCGGGCCCATAACCCACGCGTACCCACGTCGCCCTCGTCGTTGGGCCGACCACCGGAGCAGGGTGACTTGTCGTCAGTGGTCGGCCCGCCGGAATACCCTTTCGGGTTCCCTCAGCTCTCGACGTCCCTGTCCCGGGACGTCGCGTCGGTCGCCGTCGCGCGGTCAGCCTCTCTGCGGGTGACGGACTGAAGTCCCCGGTCCGGTCACCCGTGGCCTCGGCTAGGAGACAGGTTGGTGTAGTGTTTTGTTTCGAGCTTTCCATTTCTTGTATATATATATGTTATATGCATATTATATCACTTATTTGTGTTTACGACACACACACACACACACACACACACACACACACACGCACGCACACACACACCACTACAGAATAATCAAATATGTATCATGTTAGCTTACACTTAATGTACGCACACATCCACAACAAATGTGTACGTGTGTGTGTACAAACATGATGTACTATGTAACGAGCACCTAACGTTATCTATACCAATAAATAAAACTGGAGTGTCTGTTTGTAATGGTAAAATAATAGGCCTTTTTCATGCTCACACGGTTATTTGCACTATACATATGCCTAAAAATCACTTTATATTTTTTTTTGTCTGTCTGTCTGTTTGTTCCGTAATCTTCAAAACGGCTAGACCGATTTAAAAAAATCTTTCACCAATGGAAAGCTATAATATCAGGGAGTAAACTAGGCTATATTTATCCCGGTATTCCCACGGGAACTACGCTGGTAAGGCGACAGAATCCGAAGCGAAGCGAGGGCGGGTTGCTAGTAACATAATAAATGTGTCGGCAAACTAGGTATTTTATGCGGGTGATCGGACCGGGGAATTGTCCGTCACCCATTATTATACGGGTATTCCGTCGGGCCGACCACTGACGACAAGTCACATCTGCTCCGGTGGTCGGCCCAACAACGAGGTGACGTGGGTACGGGTGGGTTATGGGCCCGCGCGCCGTCCTCTCATCGCCCCGGACGGACTGGACCGCGCGTGCGCTTACCATAGCCCGCCCACCCATAAAAAAAAAATAATCGAATTATATTTGATGCATCATTGAATCATTATTCCGATGTTTTCAATATGTTTTACTTTATTACATTCGTTACGTAAATGATTCTGAATAATATTAATTAATTTAATTATTTCTTATAAATAATGAAAAATATACGTACGTGTGAAAAATTGTACATGTTATTTCGACATCATATCTTTCGATAACAAGCTTCAGATAATTAAAAGAAGTGTCGGTGTATTGTTGAATTGGCTGAATTAAAAAAAAAAAAAAACAATTATATGATATTATTTGTGCAATTAAATTCATTGATAATTGCATACGATAGATTTTTTTTTTTTTTTTTTATTGCAAACGGTGGCAAACGAGCAAACAATACACCTGATGGTAAGTGTTGGTGCCGCTCACGGACCTTTACAAAGCCGTTGCCTACCGCGAAGAAAGCGAAGGGAGTGTGAATGCGTGCATTGAGGCTCGGTGATACCAAGGGCACCACCAAAACCCTCCACACGCAAACACCCTCAGAAAGTTGGGCTTCCGGCTCTCTCGCTCACCGAACGAAGCGCAGTAACAAATCGCTACTACTCAGACGTCGATTTTCTGCTCAGCATGGTACTGCCCCGGACGGACCGGCCCGCGGCTGTAGACAGATAACTGTCGACAGTGTGGTCCTACCACTCTTAAATTATTGTACAACAATATTCAAAACAAGGTAAAAACAATCTCTAGACTAGAATACATATGTATTAATTATTTAATATTTAAGTACCTAACTATTGTAAAGTCGTAATTAAACGCTATTACATATAAATAAATACATTTATATAGTTGTTTAACATTTCAAATTTTAACAAACGTAAGACAGATTCCATTTAAATAAACAACTTGAATTGTTACCTATCAATGGAAAAGTTCAACGAAGTATAAATATGTACTTTAAAACGTTAGTATGTATGTATGTATGTATAGGTATAAATGGAGTAGTGACGTGTTAACAATACAATTCACCAGTCCCCGTGTGACCCGTGGCCCGCGGGCATCGTGACAGATGACTGACGCATATGAT